>CAMXCT020001621.1:0-50000 GCA_947184155.2 Cladocopium goreaui | reverse complement strand
TCTATCCCTCCCATTATCTATGCTAGTTCCACGGGAGCACGGGTTGGCTGCCCCAGCTTGGGCCGAAGGATTCTCTCCATCACCTCCTTCCAAATTATTTATATACCTATCTACCTGTATCTGTCGATCTACCTATCTATCTGTCTTTCTACCTACCTACCTACCTACCTACCTACCTATCTATCTATCTATCTGTCTGTCTTTCTACCTACCTACCTATCTATCTATCTATCCATCCATCCATCCATCCATCTATATCTATCTATCTATCTATCTATCCATCCATCCATCTATCCATCTATCCATCTATCCATCTATCTATCTGTACTCACTTGCGCACCTGGAAATTCACTCACTTACGCACCTGGGAAATTCACTCCCTTACGCACCTGGAAATTCACTCACTTACGCATCTGGGTCCCCATTCTATACGTAAATTACCAGGAAATTACGCTATCACGCATTGCCAAAAAAGAGCCACGACACCTTTAGGGTTTTTATCTTGTTGCGCTTGATGTAGGAAGAGCCACGACACCTTTGGGGTTTTTATCTTGTTGCACTTGATGTAGGAAGAGCCACGACACCTTTAGGGTTTATATCTTGTTGCACTTGATGTAAGAAGAGCCACGACACCTTTAGGGTTTATATGTTGTTGTACTTGATATAAGAAGTGCCACGACACCTTTAGGGTTTATATCTTGTTGCACTTAATGAAAGAAGAGCCACGACACCTTTAGGGTTTATATCTTGTTGCACTTGATGTAAGAAGAGCCACGACACCTTTAGGGTTTATATCTTGTTGCACTTGATGTAAGAAGAGCCACGGCACCTTTAGGGTTTATATCTTGTTGCACTTGATGTAAGAAGAGCCACGACACCTTTAGGGTTTATATCTTGTTGCACTTGATGTAAGGAGAGCCACGACACCTTTAGGGTTTATACACTTGATGTAAGAAGAGCTAAGACACCTTTAGGGTTTATATCTTGTTGCACTTGATGTAGGAAGAGCCACGACACCTTTAGGGTTTATATCTTGTTGCACTTGATGTAAGAAGAGGCACGACACCTTTAGGGTTTATATCTTGTTGCACTTAATGTAAGGAGAGCCACGACACCTTTAGGGTTTATATCTTGTTGCACTTGATGTAAGAAGAGCCACGGCACCTTTAGGGTTTATACCTTGTTCCACTTGATATAAGAAGAGCGACGGCACCTTTAGGGTTTATATGTTGTTGTACTTGATGTAAGAAGTGCCACGACACCTTTAGGGTTTGTATGTTGTTGCACTTGATGTAGGAAGAGCCACGACACCTTTAGGGTTTATATCTTGTCTCACTTGATGTAAGAAGAGCTAAGACACCTTTAGGGTTTATATCTTGTTGCACTTGATGTAGGAAGAGCCACGACACCTTTAGGGTTTATATCTTGTTGCACTTGATGTAAGAAGAGCCACGGAACCTTTAGGGTTTATATCTTGTTGCACTTGATGTAAGAAGAGCCACGACACCTTTAGGGTTTATATCTTGTTGCACTTGATGTAAGGAGAGCCACGACACCTTTAGGGTTTATATCTTGTCTCACTTGATGTAAGAAGAGCTAAGACACCTTTAGGGTTTATATCTTGTTGCACTTGATGTAGGAAGAGCCACGACACCTTTAGGGTTTATATCTTGTTGCACTTAATGTAAGAAGAGCCACGACACCTTTAGGGTTTATATCTTGTTGCACTTAATGTAAGAGCCAGAGCTTGTTGCACTTGATGTAAGAAGAGCCACGGCACCTTTAGGGTTTATATCCACTTGTTGCACCTTTAGGGTTTATATGTTGTTGTACTTGATGTACGAAGTGCCACGACACCTTTAGGGTTTGTATGTTGTTGCACTTGATGTAGGAAGAGCCACGACACCTTTAGGGTTTATATCTTGTTGCACTTGATGTAAGAAGAGCCACGACACCTTTAGGGTTTATATCTTGTTGCACTTTATGTAAGACGAGCCACGACACCTTTAGGGTTAATATCTTGTTGCACTTGATGTAAGAAGAGCCACGACACCTTTAGGCTTTATATCTTGGCGCACTTGATGTAAGAAGAGCCACGACACCTTTAGGGTTTATATCTTGTTGCACTTAATGTCAGGAGAGCCACGACACCTTTAGGGTTTATATCTTGTTGCACTTAATGAAAGAAGAGCCACGACACCTTTAGGGTTTATATCTTGTTGCAATTGATGTAATAAGAGCGACGACACCTTAAGGGTTTATATCTTGTTGCACTTAATGTAAGGAGAGCCACGGCACCTTTAGGGTTTATATCTTGTTGCACTTGATGTAGGAGTAGAAGTAGAAGGAGAAGTAGAAATAGATGTAGAAGTAGAAGTAGAGCTGAAAGTAGAAGTGGAAGTAGAAATAAAGGTGAAAGTATATGTAGAAGTGGACGTAGAAGTAGAAGTGGAAGTAGAAGGAGAAGTAGAAATAGATGTGGAAAAGTAAGTAGAAGGACAAGTAGGAATAGAGCTGAAAGAAGAAGTGGAAGTAGAAAGAGAGGTGCAAGTAGAGGTCGAAGTGCAAGGTTGTAGGTGCACAAGCGAGACGATTCTCAGGTGCACAAGCGAGTACCATGCCCTTTCGGCCTATCTACCTATCTACCTATCTACCTATCTATCTATCTATCTACCTACTTCCATTCTAGTATCAAATTGCTGTTGCGAAGGTTGTAGGATTAAATGATTAAGTGATTATAGGAAGCCCCAGGTCCACTACCCCCACTGCAGGGGTAATCTAGATAAATAGACAAACGAGAAATGGGAAGTGTACTAGGCTGAAGGTCTCCGCTAAGAAAGGTACATCTGCAACCTTTGCAATGACAAATGCATCCTAGCATGGGAAGATTAGGGAAATGGAGTGAGAAGAAAATGCAAAGTGCATTACAAAGACGTAGCAAAAGCACCCTTAGAACAACGAATGGGGCCTAGGCACAAACATTATGAAGAGATAATTGCTTATAGTACCTAGTACCGGCACTGAATATGGGTAAAGAAGAGTGACTGCCCTAGGTGGAAAGATGAAGGCGCTCTGTCAAGACGTAAATCTGCCACCCTTACAACAGCAAATAGACACTAGCCCTGCCACCTGCACACCGTGGGAGAAATCGGCCTCTCTGCTGCTCATTTTTCTGTCCTGGAGGGTCTGAATGTGGTATCGCTCGTATCTACCTGTCGTTGCAATGCTGGTAAGTTTATGTCTGTTAGGAAGGCCTTCGGCCTAGTACTCTATCCACTTGTCTTCTTATCAAGATATTTTGTCTGAAGGCAAATGGTAGCGCCAGTATCTGTTTCTCGTTGCAAGGGTGGTAGGCGCACATCTTTAAGAAGAACCTTCGGCCTAGTACCGTTTCCACTTTTCTTCTTCACATTTTCCTCTTCAGAAGGCCCTGAATGCGGCAGAACTACTATCTATCTGTCGTGGTAAGGGTGGTAGGTTTATGTCTTTGAGGAAGGCCTTCGGCCTAGTAACGTGTCCACTGCTCTTCTTCACCTTGCCTTCCTCTTTTCACTCCTCATTGTCATTTTTCTGAAGGCTCTGAATGTGGTAGGGCTAGTACCTGTTTGTCATTGCAAGGGTGGTAGGTTTATGTCTTTTAAGGGGGCCTTTGGCCTAGTACAATTCCCATTTCTCGTCTTTTCCTCGTGGGATGAACGTGGTGGGGCTTGCATTTCGAATGAGAAGACGCTTCCCAGTTTTAATTTTGAAGGCTTGCCTCTTACTAGTGCTTCATGTTCACCGTATGTCATGTACTCTTCTTCTCCCCTTCCTTTTACTTGGTTGAAGTTGGAAGGGTTGGATCATTGGGGCATGAAAGAGCACACTTGACGAGATAAGTAGATAAATGCAATGTAGATATATTTGTAATAAATATTTAAATTACTGTATATATGTATAATATATATATATATATATGCGTAAACACATGTAAACACATACACTTACATACACATGTAGTGCGGCCACACATCTAAGTATCTTTCTGCTTATGTATCTCTTCCAACCAACTCCCTAGCTCTAAACCTCGTTTTTTTATTTACTAACTCACTAAATCACTGACTGTCTGTAAATTTATCTAGATTACCCCTGCACTTCTGTCCTTTTCTTGGAATTTGTCTCAGAGCCTGCAGATGGCAGGGCTAGTATCTATTTGTTGTTGCGCGGGTGGCAGGTTGATGTCTTTAGGCAGGCCTTCGCCCTCTCTTCTGCTCATTGTTCTGTTCTGGAGGGTCTGAAAGTGGTATGGCTCGTATATATCTGTCGTTGCAATCATGGTAGGTTTGCGTCTTTTAGGAAGGCCTTCGGCCTAGTGCTCTATCCACTTGTCTTCTTGTCAAGACACCTATCCGAAGGCACGTGGCAGCGCTAGTATGTATTTCTCGTCGCAAGGGTGGTCGGCGCATGTCTTTAAGAAGAACCTTCGGCCTGGTAACGTGTCCACTGCTCTTCTTCACCTTGCCTTCCTCTTTTCACTCCTCACTGTGATTTTTCTGAAGGCTCTGAATGTGGTAGGGCTAGTACCAATCTGTCGTTGCAAGGGTGGTATGTCTTTTAGGGGGGCCTTCGGCCTAGTACACTTCTCTTTCACTTTATCTTCCTCTGAAGGCTGTACATGTGATAGGACTAGAACCTGTTTGTCATTGCAAGGGTGGTAGGCGCATGTCTTTTAGGAAGGCCTTCGGCCCGGTACTGTTTCCACGTCTCTTCTTCACACTGTCTTCTTCACAAGGCTCTGACTGTGGTAGGTAGCTGCCTTCACAAAATGGATTCTGTGAAGGGAGCTGCCTTCACAAAATGGATTCTGTGAAGGGAGCTGCCTTCACAAAGTGAATTCTGTGAAGGGAGCTGCCTTCACAAAATGGATTCTGTGAAGGGAGCTGCCTTCACAAAGTGGATTCTGTGAAGGGAGCTGCCTTCACAAACTGGATTCTGTGAAGGGAGCTGCCTTCACAAAATGGATTCTGTGAAGGGAGCTGCCTTCACAAAATGGATTCTGTGAAGGGAGCTGCCTTCACAAAATGGATTCTGTGAAGGGAGCTGCCTTCACAAAATGGATTCTGTGAAGGGAGCTGCCTTCACAAAATGGATTCTGTGAAGGGAGCTGCCTTCACAAAATGGATTCTGTGAAGGGAGCTGCCTTCACAAAATGGATTCTGTGAAGGGAGCTGCCTTCAGCTGCCTTCACGAAATGGATTCTGTGAAGGGAGCTGCCTTCACGAAATGGATTCTGTGAAGGGAGCTGCCTTCACGAAATGGATTCTGTGAAGGGAGCTGCCTTCACAAGAGAGATTCTGTGAAGGGAGCTGCCTTCACAAAATGGATTCTGTGAAGGGAGCTCCCTTCACAAAATGGATTCTGTGAAGAGAGCTGCCTTCACAAAAGGGATTCTGTGAAGGGAGCTGCCTTCACAGAATGGATTCTGTTGTTCAGGGCTTTTTGAGCTTTCTTGCTGGCTGGAGCTCCTTTTCTTGCTGCTTGGGCTCCTTGAGCTCATGGCTTTTTTTCAAGCCTCAGAAATTTGAAAATAAAAAAGACGAAGCACAAAGTGAGCCAATATACAGCTGCAGCAACCATGCAATTGCCATACATAGATGTTCAGACAGCCTGAATAAAATGAACTGGATGCACATCCCCCTCAACCCTCATGGCTACAAGTATCTCGCAGATATATCTCAAAAAAAATAAGAATTCATTTTTTCAATAATTATTCTTATATTTTTCAATAATTGTTGATTTTTTCAATAATTATTGTTTTTTCAATAATTATTGTTTTTCAATAATTATTGTTTTTTTCAATAATTGAAACCGATATTGATGTTTTTTTTCAATAATATTATTGAAAAAAATCAATAACGAAGCCGTTTCAATCCGGATTGAAACGACCTCAGGATTGAAAAAAATCAATCCCTGGACCCTCAGGGGTTATACGCACACACACATATATATATATATAAACAAATAAATATGTATATATACACATACCATAAACCAGAGTTAACCATATAGTTGACATCCCATTGTCAAACAAACCCATTGGTCTCCCTCCTTAGGTCACCATTTTCCCAGGCACCGATGGCATCCGACGGCGCCCGCAGCAGCGCGGCAAAGCTATCGAAGGGCTGCAGCTCGGGACGGATGCGGCGATGCAGGGCTTGAACCTTGGCACTGCGAGTCACCGAAAAATTATTATTGTAGGACTAGTCTAGAACAAGATTCTGATTATTGGAACAAGTGGTGCCTCCTACAATAATCAGAGTTGGAAAAAGAATGAAAAAGGCATCACCAAAGCAATTCTGATTCTAGGACAATTCTTATTCTATAGTATTGCTACCCCTCATTATTCTCAAATCATAAAGACGGGTCTCCAGTCATAAGAACAGTTTGATCTGAGAATAATCCATTGTGGGTAGTCTCCCTGTATCCCCCTATTTCAAAGGTTCTGTGTCAGGAGCTTCGCTTTTTGAGGATGACACGCACAGAGATATACAGTGATATATATATATATATACATATATATATATAGATATACATATATATATACATATTATATATATATGTATAATACTTTCTCATTCTTTGGGGCCCCCAGCAGGTATATAATTGTTGAAACTTAAAAATCCCGCGAAGCTTGAAGGAAACAACTAATCGACTGACCACTACACTACACCATATTACACCTGTGTGACGCAACACACTTTACAGCACATAATCATCTTCAAATGGACCCCCTACCGAGTTTCCATGATTTTGTATTGCCATGTTGCCATACTTGGGCATATCACAGCTACAATGGCCATGTCAACAATTCAGGTTTCCCTTGGCATCAATTCATCAGCGATCTTCGGGCCCACCAAGCTGCAACTTCCACGTCTCCCAATGTCAAGCGCAGGGCTGCAGCAAAGTGCACGCCCACATCGACGATCCAATTGCCTCCGGTGACTTGGCCGGATCCCCTTGGCAAGTCTCATGACTCTTGAAATCAAATGTAACATATTTTTTTTACAAATCTTGTAATGTGGGCACCACAATAATAAACCATTCCCAAGAACACCATAAATGGGTGCTGTAAACCATCCTCAAATGGTCTTTTTTTGGGACCCTTTTGATCATCAGTTCCAAATGGCCCCGCAAAATGAATAGATCCAGGGCCAGTAAAACGCCGCATGACTTTCAAAGTCAAAGCTCTCTTTTCATCACCAATACCAACACTGATTCTTTCAGCAGGGCCATTCCTTATATTGAAAACAATTAATATAAACTAATCCCCTCCCCACAAATGTAAGCCCTGGTTTCCTATTGGATTAGATGATTAGCTCATTTTGGAGGTCCAACCGGGAGGTATTGAAAATAATAGATAAAATTAGAGGGATGGGATTAGGCATGTAGCCCCACAGCTAAAGCAGTCCAGATTCTATCTTGGGACATGCGCCACGTGCCCGGCTGCATGTAGGAAACCTCCGACGGCATGAAGCCTAAAGAACTCCCAGTGAACGCCAACGCGGGCCCCAAGATTTTCGAAGACAGCACTGCAGCGGCAATGCGAAAGGATGGCTCGAACCTACAGGGCCCAGGGGGGGTCTTGGAGGCACTGACCGCTGGGAAAAAACTCCGGTTGATCCAACAATGTGCCTTTTGAACTGGGATCATCATCGCAGACAGGATGGAAAAGGGAAGATGTGTGACATATGTGTATATATATATATATATGGAAATAAATATGCAAGTGTGTATATATATATATACATATGTAAATATATGTATAAATGTATATATGTAAATATGTATATATGTAAATATGTATATATATATTTATATTTGTATGTATGTATATAATGTATTATATATGTATATATCTGTATTAAATATTTGTATATATGTATGTATATATTTGTATATATGTAAGTATGTATGTATATATGTATATGTATTAAATATTTGTATATATATATATATATATGTATATGTATATGTATTATATATTTGTATATATTGTATCATATATTTGTATATATGTATTATATATCTGTATATATGTATTATATATCTGTATATATGTATATCTTTGTATATATGTAAGTATATATTGTAAATCCATATCGTTGCATCCTCCCAAGCTTGCCTCTGTTTAGCCTTCCTGTCCTGCAGGTCCATGATCCACCAGTAAATGCCACTTAGCACATCGGCTCAGGATAGCCCGAGGCGGGCGGGTAGGGAAACTGTTGCTTGCAGCCATAGGTGGAACGTGGCCGTTCAGACAATAGAGCCAGGGGCTCTTTTAGCACTTGTGGCCAGCCGGCCTTTGCAGTTCGAAGCCGCCTTGGAACCTGGGACGTTTTGCCCTTTGTGGTCGGGGAAAAGACCGCTTGCAGTTTGACTGGAAAGCCGTTGCCAGTGTTGATTTGGGATTTGTCCACTCACACTGGTAGCGGAGCAGCCGTTACCAAAGACGGAAGGATCCGGGGAGGAAACCGGTGCCACTATGCCTGAAGCCTCTGATGGATCTGAAGGTTCAACTGGCAATGTGAGCAATCAACTTGCTCTTTTGGTCCCGACGTTTGACCCTAGCAAAGATGACTTACAGGTGTATCAACAGAAGGTTGCGCTTCTCCTTGAAGCTTGGCCCACCAACAAATACACTGAGCTGGCAACGAGACTGATTCTGAATTGTGCCGGATCTGCTTTCAAGAAACTGCAGTTGCACCAGTCAGAGTTAATGGTCAATGACCGGAAGTCGATCCAAAGGATCATTGAACTGTTAGGGGGACATTGGGGACAGATCGACCTCGAGAAGAAGTACGAGTTCGCGGAAAGAGCCTTGCATAAATGCAATCAGAAAAGCGATGAGAGCGCAGACTCTTATCTTGCCCGAGCTGACATCATGTGGACCGAGTTGAACAGTAAAAAAATTGCTCTGAGTGACCTCCAGGCCTACGTGACCTTGAGGGGTTCTGTGCTGTCGCCGGAGGACAAGAAAAGAGTCCTCATTGATGCAGATGTGGTGGACAAAGGTGAACTGACTGTAAAGCGTGTGAGCTCAGCAATCAGGATGCTTGGAGCAGGATTCTTCCAGGAGATAACTGCAGGGAGACGCACTACCAAGTTGAAGACCTACGACCAAGCCACGCTGGTGACCGAAGATTTTGACGAAGATCTTGAGCCAGCAATGGCTGCAGAAACGATGGAGGATGATGATCAAGCAGTTGAAACCCTGGCCCAGGACGGCGATGATGATGCCACACTGGTGATGGATTTCGAGAATGCTGCAGCCGAGCTCCTGCAAACGGATGAGGAGCTTGCAAGTGCTTACACCGCCTATACAGATGCCAGGCGCCGACTCAATGAAAAGGTGCGCTCGAAGGGATTTTGGCCTCCATCTTCCAAGGGAAAACCAAGAATGTGTGGAAAGGTGGAAAAGGCAAGTTTTCCAAGCGACACAATTCCTGCAGGAAAACGCTGCAACAGAGGATTCTGGAATCTCGATGCAGACTGTGCAATCAAGTTGGTCACTGGAAAGCGGAATGCCCAAGTCGTCGTGACTCCCAAGGTTCTGCTGCCAGAACGCCACAAGCACCAACGACGTTTGCCCAGGTGGTTGGATCTCGCAGGTACCCATGCATGCCAGTGATGTCCTGCCTATGGAATTCCTGAACTTGCCTGTAATCCACGAGCCAACCTTGGACGCAACTCAGCCAAGATGTGAAGCCGTTTTCATGACCCACCATGAAATATCCCAAAGTAGGCCCAGGCCCTCTAATGAGACCCGAGATAAGCTTCAAGAATCCCTGAAGAAATGGAAAAGCCATCAGTCAGCATCTTTTGTGTGCGCCAGGAGTGAAGATGATGATGCCAGTGTCGCCCGACAACGCCTTCGTCCAGTTGTTGAGAACAGCCGAGCCTTGTATGCCTCTGCCCGGAATGATTGTTCAGAGTTTGAACCTGCCTGTTTTGCATCCCATGGAAGCCTTGGTATAGTGGATTTGGGGGCTACTAAGACAGTGATAGGTAGTAAGCTTGTACCTGAACTTCTAAATGGGTTGGATCAAAACATTCGGAGTCAAATCAAACGTTGTCCATGTGTTGTAACGTTTCGGTTTGGGAACCATGGTGTGCTGCAGAGCCAGCAGGCTATCGTAGTGCCATTGCCAGGACTGCTGCTCAAAATCGCAGTGGTTCCAGCCAGGATCAACTCCGTTTTTGCTGTCAAACACCTTGCTGAGAGCCCTTGGGGCCACCATAGATACCTCACAACACATGTTGCATGCCACCAAACTAGGCAAGAGTTTTCCGTTGAATCTGACCAGCAAGGGTTTGTTTTTGCTTGATTTGAACGATCTCGCACAGCCCATTGAGAGATCATCGGAATTTTCCAGCATTGCTGAAACGCATGCCTCCACTGACAATCACTGTGACCATGCCAGGGTCCAGCCAAAAGGAAGTTCAATCAGTGCAGATCAAGGGGGTTTTGAGGAAGTTCAGGTATCAAGTGAAGATACAGCAATCCAAGCCACTGGAAAGTCACTTGACAAGACGGCTGAGTCAGACCGCATCTGTCACAGTTGCCAACCTGTACATAGAGACACCTCCGAACGCTCTGATCGGTCCAAGCCCATCCCTCGCAGTTTTCAGGTGATTTCACGATCTCAGCATGGCGATGTCCACCCTGGCCAATCGTCTGCAGAAGTTGCAGCAGACAGCACCCGATCCCGTGTTCGATTTCAGCCACCTCTCCATGGAGAAGCTCGAGGCTCAAGAGATCAAGTTCGGCAAAACACATGTGGACAAGACGTATCGCCACATGTGGGAAAACGAACAACGCTGGATTCTGTGGTTCTCCCAGCACTACAGCCGAAGCTCCAAGTGGGATCATCGAGAGTTTCTTCACTATGTGGAGATGAAGGTCGAGAGATGCGAACTGACAGGAACCAAGGTGTCAGTCCAAAGTGCCATCGAACAGGAGAAGGTGGCCAGTCAGGCCAGTTCAGCACAACAGCGGGGGGCCATGCCCAAAGCCAAAGCCATGATGACTCACCAACAAGCAGTCCCAACCACAGTGTGGGACCTCGAGAAGGATCCAGAGCTCTTCGAGATTCTGCCGGAACCAGAATCTCCCGGCCCTGTCGATCCGGCCCTGATGGCCAACCCGAGTTATCCTCTGGAAGATCGGATGTTGCAGGTGGAGAACAAGGTGATCAACTACATCGAGCAGAACGTCACCCACCAGGCCACGGCCACCGAGCAGTGAACCGATCTGAATGCCCCAGTGTGATCGCCTTGCAATCAGCCGGTGACTTAAGTGCAGAATGTACATACACCATCAATGACAATTTCACTCCCGAAAGCAACCGTGAGAGAGACCATTTCCTGAAACTTTTGAACAAATTCACCAATGAACTTTCTCAAGTGCAACAGCAGCACAAGCACCAAAGCATGAACTGTTCTCAGAGGCTGGATCTGCTGGAAGTGTTCTGTGGCCCTCAGAGCCAGTTGACGCATCAATCCCAGCAACTGGGATACAAAGCTGAGCGTTTCAGCCACTTGCAGGGAGATTTGCAGACCTGCTCAGGCCGAAATCAATTGGTTGGTGGGGTGCCGACCCAAGAATGTATGGTTTTCTCCAACATGCGGTCCTTGGAGCGGGTTTTCATGTCTCAATGGAAGTAGGTCCGTTGAAGCCTGGGATGAGCTGCAGCAAGCCAGACTCCGACATGTGGAACAAGTTGCCTTAGGAGTTGTTGTGCTAAGGTTTCAAAGACAGAATTCCTGCCACATAATTGGGAACAACCCAGGGGATCTATCATGCTGAAATTACCATACCTTCAGGAAGTAAGATTCTATATGTTGGCAGTAGATATTGATCTTTGTGTCGCAGGAAATCTCAAGGATCCCAGCGACGGTTTGCACATCAAGAAAGCCCTCACTATCATGTCCACTTCACGAAACATGATCAACGCCTTGTCAGGACTCAAATGCCATGGAAACCATCAACACCAGGTGATTGAAGGTCAAGTGAAGTTCCAAGGTCAATATATCAACAGATCTGCTTTCACCGAGAATTATCCCAGAAAATTTGCCCGAAAGATTGCCACCATCCTGGGAAGGGTTCATAAGCCTTTGGAACAGCCCTACAACAATGAAGTTTGGCCAGTGCTTGCAGCCGCAGAGCACAAAGATGCTTCACCACCGAAAAAGCCCAGGTTGACGCGATACGCTTCAGCCAAGCTCAGCCGCACACTGGAAATTTCCAAGTTGCCCTGGGGTAAGCGTCAGAAATGCAGTGACAAGACCACGCCCGTGGATCATGCAGCCATGTGAAAGACCATTTTTGACAAAATCCAGTCCAGTCCCTTATACCTCGAGTTGGGAAAAGATGCATCGAAGACCCCGAAATTCTCAATTTGGTACATCAATTGATTCCTGATAAAACTGTGGTTACCATGGTAACCTGGTAGCATGCCGTGGAGCCAGTCGAACCATGGCACCACCTGAACACCTTTTGAGGGGGATGGCACCTTTTCGCCGGAGTGTTTTCACAGAAAGGGGATCTGGGGAACTACGTGCAGAGGAAAGCTGGGAACCATGGGAGGAATTGGCCAAGAGAAACCTGATTCGACCATCTCATGCCACTAGGATCAATTTAACCTTGTTTGCCAATGAGACTATCCAACCAGGGCAGTCATCCAGTAGCGCTGACGCACCAAGCATGCCAAGTTCCCTTCCATCCGGCACACACTCCAGTGTACCGGAGAATTCGAGAACGTCCGGTGGATCTGAGATGAAAAATGAAACTGATTCTCAGCAGAGATCCCAAGACCTGACCACACCAGAGACGTCTCAGGGACTCACCAGTTCCCAAGTTTCCGACGTGCACAGTGCGAAGCAGTCAGCTCGATTTCAAGCCTTACCTAGAGATGAACAGGTAGCACTGTTGAGGGCTCACAAGAATTTGGGTCATCCGAGTGGAGAACGTTTGAGCACACTTTTGAGAGCACAGAGTTATCGAGCTGAAATCGCACAAGCCGCACTGGATCTCAAGTGTTCGACATGCCAAGAGAGTCAGCAGCCTAAACTGGCAAGACCGGGAAGCATCCGTGATGAACTGGACTTTAACGATCGAATATGCATGGATGAGTTTGACTGGACAAATAAAGAGGGTACAAAATTCCGGGTCTATCACATTGTTGATTGGGCCACCAACTTCCAATGTGCCAGGATAGTGCCTGACAAATCTACCACCGCCATAGTGCAGCTCATGATAGAGATGTGGTTTTCCTGGGCAGGCTCACCTAGCGAAATGTTGGTTGATGCAGGAACGGAATTCAACTCAGAGGAATTTGCCGAATTTGCCCAGGCAAACAACATCAAATTGACTACCATCAGTCCAGAGGCTCAGTATCAGAATGGCAAGGCAGAACGCCATGGGTCTGTTCTCAAGACCATGTTAACGAAGTTCGAAAGTGACCATCCCATCACTCCATATCAGGATCTTTCCCAAGCTCTGTACTGGTGCATTCGTGCCAAGAACGCTAGTAGCTTAAAAAAAGGGTTTTGCTCCTGAAGTTTTGGTACTTGGGAAACCAACAAGAATACCAGGATCAGTTTGCAGTGATGAGATGTTGCCGGCACATTTCCTTGCCGATTCCGAGACACCCCAAGGTGTCTCATTCCGGCGTCAGCTTGCATATAGGGAAAGTGCTAGGCTAGCCTTCTTTCAAGCCGACAACGATGCCAGTCTGAGACGAGCCATGCTTCGCCGAGCCAGGCCAGGGGGTCAGCAGTACGAGCCTGGAAAATGGGTCATGGCATGGAAGCAGAGTAAGGGCACGTTGCCCGGTCATTGGATGGGTCCCATGAAAGTTGTTGTGCATGAGAACAGTCAAACAATATGGACCACCATGGCATGTAAACTGTACAGATGCGCCCCAGCACATATGCGACCGGTGTCAGCCAATGAAGCCCGTACCATTCCCATTGTAGCTCAAGAAACATCCATATCAATTATTTCCCAGCAACTTGATAACATCCAATCTCAAGGAATCACACGATCAATCAACATGCCAGTGGAAATCCCCATAGAACCAATTCCTAATGAAGACACGGCACCGGCCCCCGGGGGTTCTGAGTCAGAGGGCCAACCAGATGTAGAACACAATAACACTGACCCAGAAGGTATCCACCAAAACACTCCCGAAAGTAATCTTCCTACACAAGATCAAAGCACTGATCCAGCCATTACCACACCAATACCTGACGAGGGTGATGATGATGACCTCATGTGCGACACTCTGCTGTGCCAAGACGTTGACAAAGATCCCTTTGATGCTGAAGCACCTCTAGCATGGAAATGCGAGATCCCTGTCTTTGAAAGGACATCGAAGCCTGGAAGAGAGAAACCACTCCTTCCGAGATGGCCTTCTTAGCATCCGCCTCCAAACGACAGAGATCAGAGGTCAAGCTCTCTGAACTTTCAGCTTCTGAGAAAATTGAGTTTCAAAAGGCCAAGATGACGGAAGTCCACAATTGGATCAAAACAGGAACAGTATCCAAAATTTTGCGGAACCAGGTGCCACCTAATCAGATTCTCAGATGCCGGTGGATTCTGACATGGAAACCAGCTGATACTAGTCCTGATGAAAGTAATCAACAAAGGAAAGCCACCAAGGCTAAAGCCAGATTAGTAATTCTGGGGTACCTGGATCCTAAACTTGAAGATTTGCCTCGAGACTCTCCCGCACTTGGAAGAAATTCAAAGATGTTGTTGTTGCAATTGATTGCCTCCAAGGGATGGCAATTACGTTCCTTCGACATTAAAGCAGCGTTTCTCCAAGGAAAACCACAGGCAGACCGGACGTTGGCAATTGAGCCCGTGAGCGAGCTGATCGAGGCCCTCCAACTTGCCACCAAATGAAGTCTGTAAACTTGAGAAAGGGGCATATGGTTTCATCGACGTCCCATATCAATGGTACCAAGCCATCTCCGAAGAACTTCAAAGATTAGGTTTTTCCCAAAGCCCTTTTGATCCCTGCCAATTTATCCTACGACACCCCCAAGCAGGTCACTTAGAGGGTGCACTGGGGCTGCATGTTGACGATGGCATTTGCGGGGGAAGTGACTATTTTGTGGAAAAGCTCACTCAACTTGAAAAGAAATATCCATTCGATAGCAAGAAAATCAAACAATTCACATTCACCAGAATTGAGATGGACCAACTTCCAAATGGAACTATCACCATGAAACAATCCATTGATCCAATCAAGATACCAATGGAACGCAGACAACAGCCTGATTCCAAAATCACTGAAGAAGAACGTCAAACTCTCCAGGGTTTGATCGGAAGCTTACAGTATGTAGCTGTACATACACGACCGGATCTCTCAAGTCGACTCAGCACGTTACAATCTTCAATAAACAGTGCAACCATCAATACCCTTATATCCGCCAATCAAGCACTCCATGAAGCCAAAAAGTACCATGACACCACCATCCAAATTCAACCCATTCCCATTGAAGACTTTAGATTTCTAGCGTTTTCAGATGCGTCCTTTGCCTCCAAAGCCAATCCAAGTTCCCATACTGGTAGCATAATTATGGGTACCCATAGATCCATTAGAGATAATGTATCTTGTCCTGTATCACCGCTGTCTTGGGGTTGTAAGAAGATTCAAAGGGTAGTGACCAGCACGCTGGCTGCAGAGACTGTGTCTCTGAATGCTGTCCCATCTGTCATGGATGCGCTTATGCTGGGCCTGGATGCTTGACCCGCAGGTCAACTGGAAGCGACCAAATTCAACCCTCCAGAAGTTGCCTGAGACATATGCAACGGCAACCCTGAAGGCCCAACAGATGCCCGAAAGCATTGCTGCCACTGATTGCGAAAGCCTTTTTGATCTCGTAACCAGAACCGCAACACCCAGTTGTTCTGAATTCCGAACCCAAGTCAATGCTCGAGCTATGAAGGATCTCCTAACCGAAGGGGTGTCATTAAGATGGGTACACAGTGGAGCTCAAATAGCCGACTGTTTAACCAAAATAATGGAAACCACCTTTTTGAGAGAAACCTTAAGATTGGGTCGGTACCGACTGAATGATGGACTTGAGGTGTTGAAAAATCGAGCTTCATCCAGAAACCGTCTTCGATGGCTGCGAAGCTCATGCCAGCCGAGCAAGGCGAAAATGGATGCAACGATGAATGTTTTCTTAACATTGGTTTTTTAGGAGTGTAAATCCATATCGTTGCATCCTTCCAAGCTTGCCTCTGTTTAGCCTTCCTGTCCTGCAGGTCCATGATCCACCAGTAAATGCCACTTAGCACATCGGCTCAGGATAGCCCGAGGCGGGCGGGTAGGGAAACTGTTGCTTGCAGCCATAGGTGGAACATGGCCGTTCATACAATAGAGCCAGGGGCTCTTTTAGCACTTGTGGCCAGCCGGACTTTGCAGTTCGAAGCCGCCTTGGAACCTGGGACGTTTTGCCCTTTGTGGTCGGGGAAAAGACCGCTTGCAGTTTGACTGGAAAGCCGTTGCCAGTGTTGATTTGGGATTTGTCCAATCACAATATTTGTGTATATTTGTATATATGTATATATTTGTATATATTTATGTAGCGCCCTGGTAATGGTTATTAATACGAAAAAATGGTGATTGCAAATCCCATTTTAACTTTGTGGCTTGTTCCAGTTAGTGAATGGGTTAGCTCATCCCAGTTAGGGCAGTAGGGGAAGTAGGGTTGCTCCAGTAAAAGAGCTGAGGTGAACTAACCCACTTGCGATTCCTGGGGTGAACCACCAAGGAGAAAACACACATGTCACTATAACCACTATCTCTCTCTATAGGGATTATAAACCCCTTGATTCTGGCTGAATTATAATTCACTAGCCTGAATTAAGGACACGGCTTTCCTCAGCCCTCCCCCAAGCTGTGCGAAGCCTAAGCGGGTGCTTGTTCTTGAAACAATAGAGACAAACACTGTTTGAGGTAAAAACTGTCTAAGGACAACCTCATACGTGCCTGAATTAAGGCTATTCTCTCTAACCATCATTTATAGTGAGGTCGCAGTTAATCTATCAACATATGGGTGGTTTATGATTGTTTTACTAACACTCATCCATATATCACCGATGGATTACGTCACAATTGATCCACATTTGTACGTTCTAGTATATTCATATACATTCTAGTGATAGAATGT
This sequence comes from Cladocopium goreaui, assembly GCA_947184155.2. NCBI lineage: Eukaryota > Dinophyceae > Suessiales > Symbiodiniaceae > Cladocopium > Cladocopium goreaui. The sequence goes on along the minus strand of CAMXCT020001621.1, from coordinate 32,774 downwards.
TATAGAACGTGTTAGAACCATCTAGAACCCTAAAAAATAAATAGACGTCTATAGAGATGATAAATCCCATCATTTATAATTACTGGTTGATGGTTGACCTACCCTTCTGAAAAATCTGACAGTCAGTTGGGATGATTATTCCCAATATATGGAAAAATAAAACATGTTCCAAACCACCAACCATAATGTGCGTGTTTTCTCCATCCCATCCCGTAGCCGCCTCCAATTTTCGGCCACAAACCAGCGGCGCTGAGCCAACTTCATCAAGTCTTTGGCTTCGCGGCTGCTGGCTGCAATGGGTTTCTCCGACCTCGGAGCTTTAGAATGCGGCCACCAGTCGTTGCACATGGATAACCCCAGAATAAAAATGGGAAAGTAACATGTCGTGATTTTTTTTGATATTTTTGGGACAGGATTTTACTTTCCCAACTTTTCGGTGGTTAATATAACTTGAAAATGATAAACAGGGCCAAACTATCTATCTCACACACACACACTGTCTCTCTATGTTCGCATCGGATTGTGCTTTTCTATCTGTTCTGGTGGTTGCATAAAATCATAGACCGATGATAGTATGGTAATGGGCGGCATGGCCAAGTATTCACAAATACTAGTAGCTAGAATGACTGACCAGGATTTTGAGCCCGGTAGCACTTTAACCTCGGACCATGCAAATGGATAGACATGACATGCGTTTTCAGGTCAAAACAAAATGGGTGAACACTGTGGGGAGAACTGGGGTCCTGCAAGCTATCCATGCAGGTACAACATATTAGAAGCTGAAATATGTGGTCTCGCCTTGTCATTTGTGGGAACCTCGCATTGGGTACCCAAAATGCCACTTATATGCCGGCCTCTAGTTCAATCATGTTCAATCAATGCGGCCATAATAGGGCCGCATATGGCATACCACAAATCTGATCAACCTGGCAGTCATTTGCAACATACCCTCTGGTTATTTAAGATAGCCATGGAAAATCACCATTTCTGATAGGTAAACCATCTTTCTATATGGGCCATCTATACCATGGCTATGTTAGTCATTACCAGAGGATATATTCACTTCACATTCGAATCCATTGAGCCATGCCTTGAGCCGTGCCCATTCCAATTGGATGGCCATCTTGGGAGCCCATCTCGCCCAGCTGCACGATGGCCAAACCGTGCTCCAGAGCTTCTCGGATGAAGCGACTTTGCTGAGGGAAAGGCAGCACCAAATCCAACATCTCCAAAGCAACGCCAGACCTCGTAGATCATCCGTTGCCCCCCGACATGTATTTATATCTTTATATATATAGGGATCAATATTAATATATATATATCATTATATATATATATATATCCATATATATGCAGTACTAGATATCGATATTCAATATCCAATGTCAAATGATGAATATTGAAGGGGCATTCAATGGATATTGAATGGATATGTCAGTTAATGGATATGTAATGTCAATGGATTGGTTAACATAAGGGAAAGATCTTTCCCGGAAAGCATGGTTTCTGCTCACACATATATTTACATATATTTACCGTATGGATCGTTCCGCGGTGATCCGGACGTATGGAACGAGGAGTTGTCAGCAAACGTTTTGATCCGGACCTTGTAATAAGGGCTTGCATGGATATGAATATAAATTTTATAAATATAATATTATTTAGATCTAAATATAGAAATAAATACATACATATATAATAGAAATACATATGCACATATCTATATAATGAGTTCATGAGGCCCGTGGGGCACGAAGAGCAAGCAAGGACCTGCTTTCGTTTTCAATGATCACTATCTGAGTCAGAGGAAGAGCTCGAAGAAGAGCTCGTTGAATACACTTGAATATCAATAAATTGTGATGGGGGATGGGTCCTACATGGCATGATTCGGGTATGGAACTGGTATGGATCGGGGTATGGAACGAAATGGACCTGAATTTCTAAATTTTATGGCTGATTGTTTTGGTGGTAGATTCAAAATCTAATTCAATCCTTTTGTTGGACCGGAAACCAATCGTGAATAACCCTTGGCTGATTTGGTGGATATTGTGTTCATAACCCCTCACAACCCCAAGTATACTTTAAACTATAGATTGGGAGCCATCATACCAACACAAACATAAATTCCTTTATGCTAGCAATAGCGAGCACGCGGGTTCGGGTACAGGCAGAGGGTTATATAGATACTCTATGTACATATCCCCTGGTTTCAAAATTCTGCCTCGTTAATTCGGGGGCGACGTCGTGACGTCGAATTAAATCGTACAGATCAAATAGCCCTCACTCAAAACGCAATGCGTGAAACAGAAACTGAAGAATCCCATAGGTACAAGTCAGAAACAAAACCAATACATGCCCAGGATTTGCAATTACTGAGGTATGGATCATGGGTATGGATCATAGGTATGGATCATGTCCTCTAAAGGGGTATGGATCATGGGGTATGGATCGCATGTGGTCCCGGGATATGGATCGGAACGAGCTGCAGCCATAAGGGAAAAATCTTCCCCGGAAACCATGACTTCTGTTCATACATACGTATATTTACCGTAAAATCTATTCCCATTATCCGACTGTAAGATCATAGTCTAATCATTGTTAATCCTGTGTTCTTTCCCTTCATCAAAATCAGCCGCCGAGCTTCAAATTTGCAGACAGTAGTCGCCTCCAACCCTCCTGGTCATGTGATCGAAGAATTTGAGATGACTCCAGAGATGGTCGTGTGCAGTACGGCAAAAAACACCACACAGGGGGGGGGGTCACTAGCCTTGACAGCTTTGTGCTTCGTGTTTTCACCGCTTTGGGCGTTAAAAGTCAGCGCGGCTTGCACCAAATAATTAAGGTGACACGGTGAACACGGTTGATTTGAAGATTTCGAGGAAAAAAAAGCGGTATCTTTTTCAATGCAATGGATCGGACACAATACATACTAATGGGAGTGGTGATCCAGCTTTTATATCCTTTTATAAGGTATATTATCCACCCTTCAAAGGTACCTTCTGGATTTCTTCCCCAGCTGTTACAGCTCTTAACAACTCCTCAAAATGTCGCAGTGTTTCACGTTAATCAACGAACATTGGTTGATGACTTGCAAGTTACACAGTTACACCCCTCAAAACGAACACCCACCAATCCAAACAAGCTATGCATTCCCAGCTTTTCGGACTGTGTCCTCACCGTATAGGATCTGCAAGTGGCGATCCTCGACTTGAAGTGCCTCTGCAGCTTGTCGCGAACGACTCCAAATTGCCACCAGCTCGAAGCAATCGCTGGCACTTTGCAGCGATGGCAGGTGGGCCTGCGGGACAAACACTGTTGGCATCAAGACATCCTGAAAGGTGATTCTACATGATCCAGAAATATGCAGGAAAACTTAACAAGTTTAAGAGGGATGGCTTTCAGTTGTGCGAGCTATGTCAGCTATGTATTACATCGTAATCCATCATTCATGGATATTCATAGCATGAGCTGCAAGAATTGCAGTTTCATAGGTCCAAAGCTGGGTTTTCAAATATTTCCTATCAGCAACGGCCACCACGCCACATCAGGGTTTTGTCACTGCCTTGCGTGCAAAGGTGCCTGCCCCCACCAGTGCCACTGCAATGCGCCGGGAGCATGGCACATTGAGAGTCTGGTGAATGCGCCTTGGGTGCCGAAACCCGGTAGTCTTAGCGCCGAAAATCACATGTCATCTTCTTGTCACATGATATTAACACATATTAGATTTACACATATGAATACACTGTCATATATTTACTCACAAACATTTGCATGTGTATATATTGGAACATTTACGAACAGTATGTAATCTGAAATGTATATATATATATACACTAGTGAAAAAATGCAGACCATTATACCAGAAAAAAACTGTGTTATAACATGCTAATATGCCTTCAAAAATATGACACCTTCTGATTCATGAGATATTTGCCATGCCTTGCCAATAGGTGTCAGGTGACTCTGAGAAGCATTCCAGGTCCGTCGGCCCGCAGTTCACTGAGGACGTTGAAGCCAACACCAGCACCGCAGCTGCAGCATGCATCAGCCATGTGCGCCAACGTTTCATGGCTCATCGCCGGATAGTTCGACATGCTCACCGGCTTGTTTATGCCAATGGGCATATCTCCAATAACAAGGAAGCAACCATCAGGGATAGAAAAAAAAACATGTCGTCTTTGCGTCATGGTTGCGGTGTCTGGCTATGCTGGGCACAAAGAATCCCAAAAGATCCCAAAAGTGCCTGAGGGCATCCCATGATGCTAACATATTCCTGCAGGGGTCGTCTTGGCCCGACAAACTGCTTTCCGCGCTATCAAGAACCATCTTTTTTAAGATGGCTCACGCGAAACACTCACCCTTGAACATCCTCAAAATATCTATTTTTGTTTTTGCTCATCAACCTCCCAGAGCATATCGGAAAATTTGCAAACATGCTTCACCAATCAATCAGAATGTTTATTCCCAGGGGAATTTATCACCACATCACAAAAAGTCGGCTGGCGACCGAATCAAAGGCCAGCCTCAAGCCGCGAAATCTCAGTCCATCAAATCTTAACAAGTTAAGGCACTTGAAGGTGAAATCCTGAAATAGGGATATGTTGTATGTCGGGTGATTCCTCTAAATATAACATAACAACCCTAGCATACAGATCATACAGCGTATACTATGTATATATGTATATATATATGTGTGTGTGTATCACAGTTGGAACATGTTGGAACTCTATCAATATCTCTCTCCGCGTCGCCCTATCATCCTATATGTCTTACTATCATTTACTATCAATCATTGTGGTAAGACACCATTAATTATTCCTACGGTGGTCTATGAATCAGAAATTATGCATAAAACCATCCACAAGGGGCAGCCCTGGCGCCTCTCTTCGCCTTCAGACTTGGCACGGCCGGACTCCAACTTGGCCTGAGAAGGGGCAAGCGCTATCGATGAATTCACCGTGAAAAAAACACTGGCTTTTGCCATCAGTTCGGAGGAGTCCTATGGATGAAGGACGTTTTCAAAATCGAGAAGGTGAGGGGAATGAAACGCATGTTTTAAGGACAATGGGGGGATGAGGGCTAATTATTATATTATATATATATAACACACCACAAGACTTTGCAGCAAATCTTTTGTGTTGGAATATGTTGGAATGTTCAGCTGCCCATTTGGTGGGGTGATTGGTCTTTGCCCCACTATCAAATGGACTGCCCGCTGCCATCAACGTCGGCACCTTTTCCAACTCTTTCTTCAGCACGGCGATTCCCTGACAGGGCTTCTGCCGTGGCTCAAAATGGATCAAACTTGGGCAACAAGTCGAGACCAACGGGGACTATCTGTGGGTTTCTTCATTAAGGTTTATATTTATGTCCTGTAGAAAGATCAGAATTTGTGACCACCAAACGTGATGATCGAGAATCAAAAAGGCAACCATAGAGACCCCTGATGCGCCAGGCAACTGGAGATTCGACAGAAGATCTTGTCTGGGGTTCTTGAATCCTTGTGAACGACCCATAAAAAGGCTGTGAATGTTCAGAAAATTTCTTCCACACCCTGAAATTGGATGCAACACATAAATAAATAAATACATAAATAAATACCAAAAAATACCATATGGCTATGGATCAATACCTATAAATATCATGTGAATCCCTTTATGGATCGATGGCCCCCCAATCAGCACTGGCAGCCGGCGCCGGCCTGGCCCTGCTTCACCATGTGCGCCTCAGACTCTTGAAGAATCACCTGGGGCGGCTCAGTCCGGAAAAGATTTCACGCGATTAAAACAATGCCATAAACCATGCGCCAAATCACCATCAATAGGTGGTAATCAACCATTCCCTAAATTGGTGGTTTACTATTGTTTTACCCATATTATTGAATTCTATTGATACTGCTTGATTTTGTTGGAGCATGTTGGAGCTATATATTGGTGAAGAATTCCCTTGAACATATCAACCCCCCCCTTCTCCTTTTGGACCCCAAAATCAACAAACCAAAATATTCCACCAACATTTATACTTAGGACATTTTTATTTAAAAAAATGGAAAAGGAATGCACACGGATGGACCATGACTATATTTCCCAACAAGACCCTCCAATCACATCTCTCCATCGTCTCGATTTTCATGGAAACTTATGGAATCATCACCTACCACATCATACAGTCATCATACAGTCACCAGGGGCTCCAAGAGAATGCCAAGCTTTCATTATTTTCTACAGCTTTTGGTGGCTTCTGGAACGTCAGCGGGACAGCCTGCAGCTCGCTGATGCGACCCTTCAGGAAGTTCGCTTCGGTGTTGAGCCCTGTGACCTGCAACTGACATCAACTGACCCAGCTTTGACCGTGACACGGCCGGGCACCACGGAGCAAGTGCGTTCCGAGGATGTTTAAAAGATGTTAAAAGTGTCAGGGTATGTCAAGGTGAACCATTGAAAATCATTGAAATATGGACTGAAATGGCTTAAAAAAAATAGGGGGCCTTTGGCATTCCAACGGTTGAGAAACACCCCACCTCTCAAGTGGACTTTCTCTGAATCCTATGTGGCCGCTTGACCAATGCCCTCACTTCAGGGTGAGACATCACCTTTTGAATTGACCCTCCACTTAATTTAACATCGCACAAATGGTGCACTTATGGATGACTTTCCTATATTGAGCTACTAACCATGGAGATTTTCCAGTTCACAAACTGTCAAATCACCAGGGGTCCCATTGAAATCCATTCCACCAGCCTTGCCCTCCAGCGTGCCAATGTGCCGCACGTGCTGCAGCAACAGGCCCTTGGTACCTGACAGCAGCAAGCCCAAGAGGATGGGTAGGTAATTCCCCCGAATATTAAACACCCCATTAATGGTCCCAATTATGTGGACATTCCCTACTACCCTCTGGTAGACTAACATAACTATGGGAAATCACCATTTTTAATGGGAAAATCCACTATAAATCACCATTTTCAATAGCTATGTTAAATTACCAGAGGGTAAACCATTATTTCTAAGGGGGTGTTCAGTATTAGGGGGAAGGGATTACTGTTGACCTTGGGCACTTGGATAAAACATGGAGGACGGCCGATGCATGACCGATGGCTAAAATATGGCTGAAATATGAAAGTAGGTACTGACTTACTGGTGCTAAACGTAGGACACATCATCTCATAATGATAATGTTTTCCAAGGTGATATTGATCATGATTATGATCATTGATTTTCAATGTTCTAGCAGAAAACAAACAACATCAAACAACATATCAATATCACACTGGAAAACACACCTACTTTTTCTCCATGGAAACGGGGGCTGCTCTCACTGTTCTCACAGAACCAAGCTAGGTTTTTCTCGAGTTCACACCGCGAAGATCCGCAAGGCATGAAACCATATGAAAACATACAGAAACCAGAAACCATACAGAGAACGAAGATGTGGAAAAACATCCTCTAGTCTATGCATCCTAGCTGGATACCATAGATATTTTTTCTTGTCGCACCTTCCTTGCTTTCAGAGTGCTTCTTTCGTTCTTCTTCCAACTCTTGCCGGGCACCTCAGGCCGATTCTCGGATTCTCAGGTCAGTTTTCCCTGGTGGCTAAAAGAATGAATCAAGTGGAGGAACCGAGTCCTAATGCAAAGAAAATAAAGTCCTATATAATATATAATCTATATATTTATCCTATATATATTATATCTATGTTCAAAAACTATATAGGCTCTCACGACTCTATTTCTGGGCCTGTCTGCAGCCATCGTGACCCATCCCAGCTAATAAGCGTCACTGTCTGTGCTGGACCATGATGTGCAGCTTTTAAATGCGTTTAGCACATTTCGGAGACATGCCCCTTTCAGAAGTCCTGGGATAAAACGGAAGGATCTGAATGTTCTTTTGATCCTTTAACCAATCGGATGTCACCATGTCATCCTTAGCCACCAATTGGATGATCTAAATCGGTGACGCAGGGAAGATCCATGCGAAGCAATTGGGGGATGTGAGAATTTACAGGAGTTGCAAGGGGTTAAACATGTTGATTAAGACTCACCCAAACCAACTAATGATACCAATGTCCTCCCAAATGGAAGAAATAAGGCTATAAGTTTGAAGGGGATCAACATGACCGGGTATAGGGAGCTATATATAATATGTATATGTGTGTGTGTAAAACAGATCTCTTCCCCCTAACGCCTGCCCCCAAACGAGACCTTTGTCCAATGTATTCGATCTGCTCGCTAGGGGCCGTTGGCCATTCCTTGGCCTTTGCGGGATATTTACTATTAGCGTGATAGGCCCATCAAACATAGAATTTGTAACAACGAATAAGGGATATGGAGCAAAGAATGGGTAGTCCCGCGTTTGAAAAAAAACACATTGCTAAGTAAAATATCTTAAACTTATAGAGAAATTATATAACTGAACCATACAGTTCGTAAGCAGCAAAGTTAAGCTAACTCTACTTATTGTGCTTGTGAGGGGGTGGGTAAATGCTAAACGTTCCTAGCTATGTTGAAACTTCTATAGTGACATGTTGCTGGGAGACAATCATCCAGTTTCCAATCAGTCTGAAGTTAGCTTACCAACCCCCCCAACGTAGACCCTGTCAAATTCTTAACTGGCTTGGAAGATTAGTTTCCACCGAACATGGGCTACGTTCAGGCTCCAACTTAATTTACCCTCCGGTTATCAACTCTTGCTGGCTGGAAAATCCCCGAACTTGATGGAGGTTTATAGTATACCATCCGGTTATTTAACAGTTCGCCATGGAAAATCACCATTTTTAAGTTCGGTAAACCATCTATTTCGATTAGGGCCATCTATACCATGGCTCTGTTTAAATAACCAGATGGTAAATATCTTGGGAAAATCATGGTCAATGGGAGCACAACATCAAGGCTCCCATCCCATCATACCATGGCGCTGCACAACATCTGCTGATGCTCCGTGTGGCAGTTGTCATGTGCTGCGGTCAACTGCTGACGCTCATGGTGAAGCTCTGTGTGGAGCTCCTGGTGAAACCGAAGATGGGTGTTGAAAGATGTTGAAAGTAAGCCCATGATGATTTCAGCAACCAATTCTAAAATGATATGAATGTTTTGAATAAGGGTAGAATATCATATTTAATAGAAGCCTTGCTGCATCTGCTTGGGGGTTGCTATAGTGTGACAAGTTTGGTTTCGCCATGTTTGAAAAACCGTGCTGCGTATACATATGTCTCTACTTTCACCAATTGGGCGTCAATAACCGTCAAGCGATTCTTAACGGAAATCAAGGCCCTGGTTTGTTGTTCTTTCTGCTCCATCAGGGTTTTCCTTTTCTTTTTGTGGATTTAAGTCAAGGGAAAAATGATGGGAAACTCGTCTCGTACTTTTTTGCGCATCGGGCGGCTTTGAAGGACAAGATCAGTCACTACCGTTTCAAGCAACATAACATGTAGACTTAACCAGCAAACACGGGGAATTCACCAACAACTATGACTTTTAAGTGGTTTCGTTTGAAGGGCAAGTGACACAAATATACACAAGTTTCATTTGTTTGCTGTTTGTCATATTGGGCGGTTCTCAAAAACATTTTTCATGAGCATTGCGTTCAACCAAGTCTTGGATCTGCTATGTCTCATGAGGTGACATAACATGACATACACTCCCTGTGGCCAAACAAATATAAACTACCCTATCACTGAGTCAGCAAACATGTGATCAGGTGACTATAATCTATTTGTATCTTTTTCATAATGTATATACGCGTATATATATATATATATATATATATATATTATGCACATGTGCCATCTTCTTCCGCAGTCATCTATGCGATTCTGATTCCATTCCTATTCGTTGGTCCTTGGGAGCTGACCTACGAGCACAGGTCAAAACCTCTCCTGCAGCAGGGTGTGGTGCTTCTCGTGGTGGCCATCACGTTCCAACTGCAGCCTCGGCGCACCCCAGTCAGGTGCCAGAAATCAAGGCCTGGGGTTAGCCACCATCAACCCTTAGGGGCTTGGGTGCATCCCAAGGTTCACTTGGGCATTTGCAAAGATAAACTGTGAAATTTCATAAAGCCCCAAATTAACCTGGTAGGCACAGACCGCACCATCTATCCAACTTTCACAGGGCCCAGGGGCTTAAAAAGCCAGTGATTGCCTGGCCATGTTTTGATAAGAAAAACGATGTTCCTGGCCACTCGGATTCAGACATCGAACATCGGGGTTTAGATCCAAGTAGAACTCTTCCGACTCTTCAATCCCCAGCTCTTAAGCAGTCATGGCGATATTTCATGCTTTATGTTTTGTATGATGTTTGACTTGTAATGTAGCAGTTGGATCGGTGTTAAACACATGTGTAAACATATATATAATTATATATATATACGCATGCAGTATAAGAACAACTATATATAAATATCTGCATGGATAAATTGATGGATGATTAAACCATATTAAAGCACATTGATTCTTGGTATATATCACGTCACGCTATTATAGTATATTACATTTACATGTATATATATAAATATGTACATACACATCCTTATTAGACCTATTCCCAACCCATTCGCAGCCAGAAACAGAACAATGGTGACCCAATACAAAACACAGAAACTCATGTAAGATAGTACTATCATGTAATTACTATCCCCTCAAAAAATAAAAACTCGTAATTTTCCCTAGCTATTCCCCATGAGAAATCCCAATTCTGGATGATAAAAAACATGACCATTCCAGGAAATACCATGGAATTTCCACCCAAAATCCATCAAAATCCCAGCAGTTCACTCTCCGTGTTTTTTTAGTCAGGGCTCATTTGCCGTTCTTCCTCCAGGAGCTCTTTCTGTCGTTGGACTTCCCCCTGCGCCTCTCGGAGCTCCTGTGGGGAATGCTGGCTTGCCATGGCTTGCCACTTTGATGTTGCCTGATAAGCAAAGCAACATCGCAAACGAGAAGAACACATTAACACATGGAACATCTTCATACATTTCACCTGTTTCCAGATGTTCCTCTTCCAAATAGTGTTTTGGTTCATGTGAGCCATAGCAATGCCTGCAGTAAGTCCCAAATTGGACCTATCGGTTGACCTATTGGGTCCGCAGCTCCTCCTGTAGCTGGAGTGTCTGTAGAGATGCGGCCTGGCATCAAACTGTGTCCAAGTAGAAATGTCGTCCCATTCTCCAGGTCAAAGTACAAAACATCAACAGTGAACAAAACACTGTTGAGTTGGTAAAGTGTCCGATTTCCATTGGAATGAGGCATTTTTTACGCCAAGGATTTGGGATACCCAACTTTCAGACAAAAACCATCTCCAGCGCCTCCGCCGCCGCTTCGTTGGATCGCTGACTTGCCAAATGCTCTGCAGAGGTCTGCGTGGGCTGAGAACTCCCCTGGGTGTTTAATTGTCAATTTCTTGGTGGTTCCAGCATTGTACATTGTACATGTTTTTACGTATATATATATATAAATGTAGTAAGTGGGTTACAACATCTTATAACTCCAGCTACAACTGGACTACCCCTCCGGAATTCCTGTTTATAAATATACAATTGAGTAAAACTATAATTAACTGGGTTATAACATGTGAAAACCCACTAACTGGGGTGAATTTGCAAGCAATCAATTGATGTTCAATTTGCAAGGCACATCTGCAGGAAAACCAAGGTGCTTGAACACCCGAATGTCTTGGGGTTGCAGATTTCTCCGTTCATTCGGTTCATTCGGAGATATGATTCGGCTCGACGTTCGATCGGATTCTATCGTCATAGGCTGCTAGAAAAGGTGTCCGGAGGTGCTTTGACATACTAAAAATAGAGGTGTTTACCCTCTGGTAATTTAACATAGCTATTGAAAATGGCCATTTATAGTGGATTTTCCCAGTAAAAATAGTGATTTTCCATAGTTATGTTAAATTACCAGAGGGTATCTTTGATATTCGGCCATTTTTTGTTGGCCATGACCAAGGAGTTGGGCATAGTTGGGCATCAAGATGCCCATGCTTTGTGGTTTCAACCATGTTCGCTTTTTGATGATGGATGTAATATATATGGGGGTTTCCACAAATGGGGATACCCAAAATGGATGGATTATAAAGGAAAATCGTACTAAAATGAATTTGGGGGTACCCCTATTTTAGGACCCCCCCCATATAGTATGTTTCACCGACCCAAAATCAAGGCATCGGAACAAACAAACCTTCCCGCATTGAGTCAATTGACTTGATATCCTTATCCTCTATAGTAAGTCTTGAACCTCATCCACCTGATGCTTAAGACCCATAAGGAAACCATGGATTAGTACGGGATTTCGGGGCTGTTGGTGAAGGCGAAGGTGGCACTCAGGGCTAGTCTCTACAATGAAACACCAAGGTTAGAAGCCATAGATGATCCAGATGATCCATATTTTGTGGATGTTGACGTTTTGATTCCATCCTCATTCCCCAAGTTTTCTTCTTTTGAACAATTTTCATCCCAGTGTTTCATGATCACAATTTTGGATGGTCAAGCTCACCTCTTTTGCCATTACCCATGAAATTTCCGCATCAGATGGACAAATCCTGTTTTTGATGGTCTCCATGTCTACTTCTCTCGGAGCGTGATTGTAGTACCACCCAAAAAAATATAAGAGTAAATTTGATCTCTATATATATTTTAGTAGGCTTTTACCTTTCTTTTTGAGGCTACTACTGTAAGTCAGCATTTCATGACCATTACTATCGTAAACTATGGTTTATGGTTTAATTATAATATATTGTATTATATATATACCGATCTAATTATAGTCAATGCAATATGAATCATATGTGAATGAAATGATTAATAGTTTTTTTGGGGGGAAATTGTTTTGTTTGGGCATAACCATTTAGTGGGGAACATGGTGTTTACCCCCTGGATTTGCGCTTATCGCATTTTCAGACAAACCCACATCACATCCCATGATGAATTCTCCCTTTATAAAATCATATTAAATCATATGCCCTCTGAGAAATTTAACATAGCTATTGAACATGGCCCATTGAGTTCGTTGATTTACCCAATGTTTACCCAAAAAATCCGATATTCTCCCCATAGCAATCATCCATTTTCCCATGGTTTTTCGCATCATTTTCTCACCATGGCCGTCCATCCCTCTCCTTGGCCGCCAGCGCGCGTGTGGCTTCCAACTCCTGCTGCAAACTCAGCTCGCGCTCCTCGCCCGCTCTGAGCCCGGCCTTGAGCTCCGCCAAACGCAGGGTGGCCTCAAGGAACAGCCAATTTGAATATGGAGATTCTATGGCGATTATAGGATTTGTAGTGGATTATTTAGTGGATCTGAGTGGCTTAGGGGATCAAACATCTGTTTTTTATTTGGGGAAAATGATGGGATTCTTTATCATGGATTTTTGGTGGGTTTTGGTGGATTTTGGTGGCTTATCTGGCTGAGATATCTTGGTTCACTAACCTGAACATAGCTGAAATAAGGGTCAAAAGATGGTAAATGATTTGTGGTCATACATCCCATAATGGAAATCCTTATGATGGGTATTTCACTTCCTATTAATCGATTGATGACAATCCCCCCAATATGGGAAACGAACCCATCTTTTGACCGTGACAGATATGGGAATACAAGTAATATGGGACCACAACTGATTGGATTATATGCCCTGGCTTGGTTACTAATACTACATGGGGATTTAACAATCCAAAAAATAATCAAATGTGCAAAGTTGGAAACATGGGAGTTATGTGCTATATAAGTATCATCGGAAGGGCCGTGGAAAACAAGGAGCGTGCAAGTCAATCCACATGGGCCAGAAAACTATGAATCTGGACCAACCAAGGATAAACACAATCTAGAATCTAGACTATAAAATTCTGGACGTGTTTTTTCTCTCTATGTGCATTGAGGATTTCATGATTTTCACTTGCTGGCAATCCTAAACGATCTAAACTAAAACAACCAACAAAAAAACATGTTGTGGTCCATCAAAATTTATCTCCTTGAATGCCACAAACATGGCACAAGCATGGCATAAACATGTCCAGAAGGTCTGACCTCCTCCAACTCCACTGCCACGGACATCAGCTGCTTCTGGCCGTCTTCCAACTCTGAAGTCTTGCCCTAGCGGTTCGAACAAACAAAGCATCTGGAAAAAAAAATGCGGCTTTTAATTATGCTTTAAATTGGTTTATATAATATGACGTTGCATGGTTTGATAGCGGCTAGCGATGGATTCCATGTTCTCAATGGAATGGATTTATTTTTTTGAATGTGTTGGATTTACATCTAGCGGCTTTGACTTGCTAATGGAATTCGAAGATCGCATTTGGGGTTGGTTTGTTAAGTCCTCGATTGTACTGACCCCATAAACCGCTTCGGGACAACTGCAACCCAACGAGAACAACTTCTAACCACAAATTCCAATGTGTCGGAATCATGTGAGCATTGTAGCAGCTTGGGCAATTCATTAGGGCAATGCCCCGAAGTGATACTGCAGCGGGCCAGGAAGGCATGTAATCCGCTTAGAACAACCCATGGGGTGAGTCCACACATATGAATAACCTGGCGTTTGTAGATCATGCCCCAAGAAAAATCAGGAAAACACATGGGTTTGTCTGAACACATCTGATAAAATAGCCCTGATCCACTCTGGCCTGGAGCTCCATCGTCTTGGCCTCCTTGTCCTGGGGCCCCAAGGGCCCCAAGATGACGAGATCCAGGTTGAACCACGGGTTTTATGAAATGCCATATGCATACTTGTCCTTCCATCTTAGGATGGGATTCATATGGAGTCATATGGATTGAATGGGTAAAAGCTGAGACTTGGGAAACTGATGGAAGATGACTTTCGGCAACTCTTCTGGATGTAGTTTCGTTGAGTTTCCCCCATTAAAAGATCTTTAAAGTTTGCGAAGCACTACTGAGTCATCAGTCACCGTAGATCCAAAAAAAACAAAGTTAAGGGATCCATTCACCACAGTTTTTTTTCTCTAATTCAATAGCTTCATTATATTTTAGCATATTGCATGATATCCTATTCTCATTTTATGCAGGTTTGACCAGGCAGTGTTCAAAGCCCTCTGTCATCCCATTTTTGCTGGCTGGTTCATAGAGATTCTGCTGAATCCCATGGTCCTAATTTAATCCGCAATACAGCCTGTAGCATAACCCCTGTATAATCATTGTGCTCTTAAAATATTTACAGTAACATAGCTGTGGAACATGGCCATACATGGCCCATATGGCCTATTGATTGATGAATTATGATTCATGATCTACCTGTTAAACATGGTGATGTCCGCTGTGTCAAATGATCAAAGGGAATGTTCCCATCGAAAAACGTCGCGCCTTCCCAGCTGCTCGGTAGCGTTCCATGGCATCCTTAATGGAGGCCTGGCCGGGGAATCCCCAAATAGAGGCCTTGAATGGGAACATCATCTGTCTGTAAATGAGGGATTTTCCAGATTTTTCCAGCAAGCTAAGTTTAATCATGTTTGATTACCTACAGGGTACTTGATTTTTCGCGGTACTGGGCTAAATCAAAAGGTAAACACTGGTGAAATACACCACTTGTCACTTGTCCCAACAAAAGTGGCAATGATTTACATCGGAAAAACCTTAAACAATCTTAAACATGCTTGACCTTGACCATCTGAAACCAGCCAATTTATTTCTTCAAAGACGGATCATCCCTTTTAAGAGGATTTTCCATTATAAAATTTATAAACCATCCATTTGGGGGTACCCCCCATGACTATGGAGACCCTCATATGTTTCCTGCCGTAACGCCGCAACGCCTGGTTCCCACATGTTCCCACGGGGGCACCGGCATTTCAGGGCACCGGCCTTGGCCGCTTCCAACTCACTGCGCACGGCGCCTTCCAACTTGGCCGCCTCCTCAGTGCGGGCCACGGCCAAGCGCTGCGCTTCAGCAGATTGTTCCACCTGGGACGATGAACGATGAACGATTTCTAAGGTGATATGACCGGTTTGGGGTTGACCTACCCCTCTGAAAAATATGAAAGTCAGTTGGGATGATTATTCCAATGTATGGAAAAAACAAATGTTCCAAACCACCAACCAGGATACGTATATATCATATATATGTATATACCTAGCCGGGATGATCGATTTTTGATTCAGGTGAGGGAGAAAAAGATCCGTTTGTAGGCAAAATACTGTTTTACATTGTTTTAGCCATACATGTTAGTACGTTTACCATTTTTGGGGGGTATTTGGAGAGTCTAGGTATATGATATTATATATATGATGACGTAGAGAAATGGAAGTCATGGTTCCATGGATCATGGAAGACGGCAGGTTTGAATATTCAAAGCGATTTTGTCAGGGTCCTGGGGTGAGGCATAGTCTGAATGTGGGTGTGATGCAGTATGACAGCAAACAAGTCTGCGAACATGGTATCAAAGAATGCATTGAACAAGTCTTGAAGCAACATAGACAATTTTTGAAGAAACCACGAGTCAAAAAGGCTGGTCTACTTATGTCTACTTAACGTAATCATACGACATATCAAATACCATCGTAGAAAATTCAGAGATGCCATGTGCTACACATGCCAGCAGTTTCCAAATTCAAAGATCTCAGCTGATTAGTTCTCTTGTTGATCGACGGTCGGAATTCACAGCTCATGGCTAGTATCACGTTCAAATATGCTATACACATCAGCATCAAACCCTGACACTAGACCCTTTACTCTCCATGGTTCAACAAATCCTGATCTTCAGGGGGTCACTAAAATTCGCGAATTGCTACAGGAAACCATCCCATTTTTGAGGCGAAGGACTAAAACCACATAATTTTACGATTACATCCAAGATTTAACGTATTGTTTGATAAACCTCCGTCAAAATCGAGAGGTTGAATTCAAAAAGGAGTGTTGCCCCGGTTTTTGAGACAAGTACCTACGTTTATTGTTTGCTTATGAATTTCTGCATCAGTTTTGAGTTGGTTTCCATGCTCAACCCCTTCCAACATTAAGCAGCCCCCAGAAATAGTTTAAGTTTAGAGGATGTTAAATCATACCCTAGTCTTCCTGGTTCCGGAAACTATGTTTGGTTACCTGTCTGACCTGTCTCATGGGTAATTGAAGTGGTTACCTGGGTTACCTCTCCCAAAGGTAACTGGAAGGTTAGGGATATTACCCTCTGGAAATTTAACATAGCTATTGAAAATGGCCATTAATAGTGAGTTTTCCCATTAAAAATGGTGATTTTCCATAGTTATGTTAGTTTACCATAGGGTAATAGAGGGTAAACCTCCATTTTCCTATGGTTTTCCCATGGTTTTCCCATTAAAACCTCCATTTTCCTATGGTAAACCACCATGGAACAACGATCAAGTCACAGTGGTGCTCACCGTGCTACGCGCAGCGGCCACGCGCCGCGCCGCTGCCTCGAAATGGGTCAAAACCTTAAGGACACCTGGTTAATGGCGTGAAAATAGCTGGTACCCTCTGGTAAACTAACATAACTATGGAAAATCACCATTTTTAATGGGAAATTTCACTATAAATGGTGATTTTCCATAGTTACGTTAAATTACCAGAGGGTACCCTCTGGTAAACATAGAAAAAAACGCTGGAACATCCCCATTGTTCATGGGTAAATCAACTATTTAACTATGACCATTGAATAAATGTCGCAAACTGTTAGTTTACCAGAGGGGTAAATGAATTTACCATCTGGTTATTTGACATATGGAAAATCCCTGAACTAAATGGAGGTTTTGTTCGCTGGGAAAATCATCTATTTCAATGGGCCACGGCCTCTGGGATGTTCATCCCCCTAATGGTATTTGTGATGCTATTGATCCATGGCCACATCTTGAGTGCCCAATGCTGGCAAGAGCCAGTAACAGATTTTAGATTATTTTAGTACATAAAAATAATCCGATCTAATTAAACACATCTAATGAACTCTATCTTATTGAATCCTGATCTGAGTCAAAGCTAATTAAAACTATCTATATAATCCTAACGAATCCTGTCTAATCCTATCTAATCCTACTGGTATCTATCGAAACTATCTATACCCCAAAAAAAGTAAAACTAAAATTAGTATCCATTGTTATACCAATGGGATGCAACGTTTCAGCTCCAAACACCAGAGAATTCTCTGGAGAACTATGGGATATACTGATATACTATATAGACAATCTGTACATATGGAGTGGCCCAAAACAGCTAAGTTGGAACTTTCAGGAAAAACGCCCTGCCAAAACCATCACCAGTCAGGCTCATCACCCCTTAAGGTCACAAGTAGAATTCTTTGAATTCCATGTTTCTTCGCTGTTTCAAGGTGCAGTTTGGCTTCAGTTTTGGTCCAAGCTGGATTCCGTTGCATCATTTCCCCACAACATCAGTTCCACAACGTCAACCGATCGTCTAGCATTATCCCAGTTGGGGATGGACATAGAACACATGTTCAAACCACCCTTTATTACAAAAGTTATATGCAAAAGGTCTGGTACGGTATATCCCATATATTCCTATATATGATATATCTATTGGTGAAGATCTGAATATCCCTCTTCTTCTTGGGGCTTAAAATCATTGAACATCGGTTGAATAAATCCAAACTTATCTAATCTTCGTTGGGACAACCTTGAACAAACCTCACATTAACATTTGTTTTTGTTGCTTGGTGGTTTTAACCCATTCCAAGAATATGCTTGCCATCTCAACATCCCAAGGATGATCAAGAAACCGTAAATAAATAATAGTCGTTAACACCCCAAACCAGTTTTCTCTGGATCCTCCTAAGATCTCCTCTGATCTTGGGCTGGGCCCGCCTCAATTGCTGAACGCCCACCGCGGGTCACAGTGCTACTCGGCAGCCGGTCCTTGGTTCTGAAACCAGCGAGGCTGGCAAAGAAAAGCCGATATGACAAAGGGAAACGCATGCACAAATGGCATATACTATACATGTTACTTGTACGTATATACTATATCTATATAATCTATCTCTATGGGTATGTAATGTATTGTAATGTAATGTAATGTATTGTAATGTAATGTATGTATGTATGTATATATATATGGTATTCAATGACATGCAACTAACCAGCAAACAACACTATATTTGGATTTGTCTGAAAAAATGAAATTGACTGGTTTATCGGGGATCAGTGGGACAGCGTGGGGATAGAATACAGGGATTAAGCTTGAAATGTTGGTTGGGTTTACAGTAATAATTTAGTTTTCATATGGGAATTTACAATGTACAATGGTTCAGCAACAGTATCAATGGGATAGAATGACCCTGTTGGACTCTCTCCAGGCGCCATCTCTTTAGTCCAGTGCGCTAAGGCGGCCGAGGTGCCAAAAGTTTCCCCAACTCTGTTGAAACATGTTCACCTGGCATTCAGTGAGGAAAAAAAACGCCCTTGAGGTGAAAAAAAACATAAAAAAACTTCACTGGTCAGAGCAGACAGTGGAGGAAACAAGCCACCCATCCACCCTAAAAAGAAATACCGTAGAGACACCATGTCGGAGATGCGAAACCGCAAACGCTACCTCTGTTTTTCCCTATGTCAAATGGAGATAAATCAAAACCCACCCTGGTGGACCTGGTGGACATATATTCATAGCTGGCAAGTAAATGTTCATCAACTCAAATGCATGGCTTCTGGCATCATTGGTTTTAAACATGTTTACACCATATCATGGCCTTCTTCCACGGTTCCTTCTGTGTTGTCAAGCCAGTCCTCGCGGAGCTGGAACGGGGCGGCCCATGACATGCCGAGACATGCCGACATGCCGACCAAATCTCTCAGGCGTGCTCAGATCTGGTTCCATTTTTTCACTCCGACAAAAATCGAAGAATGTAGCAAACCCAACAATTGACAATAAACCACCCTTGGTAGTACCAGAAATGGGTGACAATCTATCATCCCATTGGGTTTACCACGGTACTTAAGATAGCTATTTTAAAAACATATATCATCATATATCTACCCCCTGGTGGGGAATCCCTTCGAAATATTTCGAAATGGAGGTTTATAGCTGGGGAAAGTATCGAACTAAATGGTGGATTCTACAGCAAGCCAACGTTTGATGACACCGAGGGTAAATAAAAACACACAAAGATTGGGGATACCGATAACTATTATAGGGGGGCCAATTGGACAAAGATCCCGTTAGATTCAAATTGGATAATGTATACGTTTATAATCATACATCCCATGCTGTAAGATAATTATCTGTTTTGATTTAAACAAAATCACGTGTAGTTTCATCGGTTTTCCAATTGGAGCCCATTCATGTTACGGTATATCCCATCAAAATCCATGAAAATTACAGTAAAGTCAGTAAATCACTACTTAAAAATCCCATATATCATCAAAATCACTACAAAAATCCCATAAAAATCCCATGAAAAATCACATCACTCGAAAATCCCATGAATTCACTGCTCCACAGGCCCGGGGGTTCACCCGGTCCTGCCAAAGCTTTAAGCCCTCGGACAGCTGCTGATCGGCCAGGCGCCCATTTTGCTGTCGCACCTGGATCTCCTGTGGCTTTTCATTGCGGGTATTTATGCCTATCATATGCATACCATGTATATTTATTACAATAATATGCAATAATAAACTATAATTTAATGATATTTCAATATCGGTTCTGATTTCGAGTGGAATTGGCAAAGATGGAGTGGAGTCTGTATAGTAGTCTGTATAGTGTGAACAAAAACTGGGACACCATGTGGGTTTACAAGTGGGCCACCATTTCATTCAAGGGAAACTCCTGTCCACAAACTCCAAAAAAAACACTTGTGAGCAGCTCTGATGGCCATCACATGTTCCTGTCAACCACTTGTCCCACAACGGCTGTGAACTACTTGGCTCTGCTATGAATTCAATTGTAACTCGGATTTGTGTTGCAACATGGGGCTGTCCTCACGTGCAAGCGTTTCTTTGAGCTCTTGCCAATATTCCTTCCGTACATCTTCGTCGCCTGTGCGCACCGAGAAAAATGGATCTGCTCAATCTGCTCCGTTTGTCCCGTGCCAAGCCCTTTAAATCTTCAAGCCACCTTGTGCTATCCGAGCACTTCCTACCCCATGGCTGGCACGGAAATTCACCGGAGACCCAAAAACGCCTACGACGCGGGCGCCTACGGCCTGTTCTTCCCAACGCTCCTTCAGCCTGGACATGGCAATGGGATGCAATGGTTACAGGACACCCAAAAAGAATGCTTGGGTTTGGTTCTTATTAACCGTCAACGATCACTTTCAAGACCTTAACCAGCTATCATTGGGGTCACCAAACTAAAAGGTTGTACAGTGTACAAATGATCTTCGCATTGAAAACATCTTTCTCATCTCCATGATTATCAAAATGTTGCTGTGAACTACTTCTGTGCAGTCCAAGCAAACTCAAAAGCAAGCCGAGACCTTAGGCCCCAGCTGCACCAAACTAACACTGCAATGAAACATTGATACTACACAACAACTTGCGTTGATTTGAATCTTAGATATATTTGGCCGCCAAGTAGAAAACCAAATGCCAATGATTCAATTTCCTGCAAAGGATACCCTCCCGTAATCCAAGTTTGCCATGAAAAATACCGACTGCAAAATCCATTTGTAGACAGTTGAACCTCCCAAAACTTGGGATGTTCAAACCAGCAATGTTTGATAACCCAAAGGTGCAGATCTACCCCTCTCAGCGTGCCAAATCTTTCCACACAAGATTGGCTGAACTGAGACCACCAGACTAAGAACGAGTTGAGATCACCTCCCAAGAAGGCCGATTGTTAGCTTTATAATAAAGATAATTCTCCAATTTATGGCTAGAAAACTTGGGTGCTCCAGTTTCACCATGTTAACTGGGCCTATGTTCCATCCCAAACCTAAGATTTAAATCGTTAATTCCGAATGTGTCATTTTATGAACATGAATAAATAATATCATTGGTATGCCCCAAAGATATAAGATTCCCCAAGTGCATACCCTCTGGTAAACTAACATAGCTATGGAAAATGGTCCATTAAGATGGATTGTCTATTAACATATGTACATTTTCTACAGTTATGCATAGTTATGCTAGGTGACCAGAGGGTAAGATGTTTCCAAACATGGAATATCATGGAATCCACGTTAAGACGTACCCTGCCGGGCGTACTCATGGCGCTGGCTGCGGAAAAACGCTCGCAGCGCTTCGTCGGTCACTGGGAGCCGCGTGTCATCGGGCAGCTTCTGCAGCTGAGGAAATGTCGTGCAGCCGGGAGCATCGGATGGTGGTAATGGGGCATTTTCCCAATGATTAATCAGGTTAAACTATTACCCCACCATTGGGAAACTGATTTTTTCCCAGGAATTGGTTAATTCCCAATTAATCAGGTTAAATCCATCAGAAATGGGTGTTTTAATTCTAATGGAGTTTCATGGTGAACTGGCAAACCGACTGATTGTAATCCCACCGAGGTTTCTGGAACTACTCAAGTTATGAGGTTGGCAAACCGGCAAACCAAATGATGCGGTTCTACCAGTTGGGAACATTACCATGTTGCAGCACCCAGAAGACAAAACCAAAGAGCGTGTTCGATTTGCCTAAAGCACAAGTAAAAGAGTGCACGGGCATTTGGGTTTACACATTTCACCATTGTTAGTCATTAAACAAGTCCTTCTAATTATTCTAATTGGGGTGATTCAATGAGAAAAACAACAACCAGCAAACTAATCCGGAAACTCTAGCGGCTGTTTTTTCACCGGTCATCCAATCCGTCTTAACCCGGGGGGATTCTCAAAGGGCCAAGGCCACGTTTCCCGTTTTCAGCATGTGCCCATTGGAGGTTTTTGTTTCTTTTGATCCTGAAAAAGAGTATCTACCACGCAACAAACAAAGACACTTCTGAAGAACTTTGGCATCCCTGCTGTTGCAACTTCTTTCTCAGCTGTTTTGTCTGTCTTGGGTCTGTCTTGGGACCCTTGTCATATCTTGTCATTGGCATATATTGGCATCATTTGGTGATTCAGTATCTGGTTGGTGGTTTTAACCATCTTGAAAAATATTAGTCAATGGGAAGGATTATCCGAGAGTTCTCCATTTGGCGTTCACTTTCATTCAAGCTAGGGGGAGGTGCACCACCCCCTCCCCCCAGCCTTGCTCCAAACCCGATCAAGCTAGAAGGGGCTGCACCACCCCCCCCCTCCAGCCTTGCTACTATCATCTTCCTGCACAACGCACCATCCCCTACCTCAAAGCTTGGATATCCACCACCTGCAGCGTACCTTCAGAGATGCACCACCCCCCCCCAGCTATTCCCATTCCATAGGGGAGGGGTGCACCACCCCCTCCCCCCAGCTGTGCCCATCCAAGGTTGGGGGGGGTGCACCACCCCCCCCCAGCTATGCCCATCCAAGGTGGGGGGGGTGCACCACCTCCCCCCCCCAGCTGTGCCCATCCAAGGTGGGGGGGGTACACCACCCCCCCCCCACCTCCACCCCTTCAAGGGGAGAGATCTTTTGTCTACTGCAAAATTGATTCGGGGGAGGAAGAGTAGGCTGCATGAAGAGTAGAGTAAGCTTCATGACGAGTAGATGCTTGTGTGTGAAAATGGCTAAGACTCCACACAACCATGACAGCACATACGATCACAACAAGTGTCCATTTTTTCCTTTTGGTAGTCATCTTTTGCAAAATGCGCTTAACCAAGTTCTACCATTTGCTTCCACCTTAAGAAATTTATGCGGGGTAATGTTTAAGGCACAATACAAGACAAACGACACCAGACACAAGAACAAGAAGAAGAACAAAGAACAACAACGAGAACAACAAAGGAAAAGAAGCGAAACGAAACGGATCAAAGCCAGAACGCTGTTCTTCCTGTGTTCTTTGGGGGGGAGGCGCTGCGCCCTTGTTTTTGTTTCGACCTAATACCTACATAGGTACATGCATGAGTATTGAGCACATTTATATGCGCCTTCAAGGCTCAAGAAAGAGGTATATAGAGTAACCCTGTAGACAAGCACTGACCGGCAACAGGCTGAGAGTAAAAGAGTGCTGTCATTGGGGAAGACGCCTTAGCTGATCTTGAAGTAGACGCTAGGGCCCCTCTTCAAGTGGTAGAGGAGCAGTGATCCCTCATTGAGGGTGAGCTCCAGGTAGAGCCCAAGAAATGGCAAGCCATGGCTATGATGATGATGACTTCGACATTGTCGATGCAAATGAATGGAACCAATATGACTCTTATGCAATGAGAAGAGCACCCCAGCATACACAGATTCATATGACGCAACAGATGACCACAAAGGTTGCTCCAGCCTATGATGGGCGAACCAGCTTCTTTGCTTTTGAGGATGCAATCGATGACTGGTGTGACATTACGGAGTTAGAACCAGAGAAACGTGGTCCAGCATTGCGCAACAGACTGGAAGGAGATGCTCAACAATACAAGAGGCTATTGGATAGAGAATTACTCAGGGATCCCTATGAAGGAGTGGCTTATTTCAAAAGATTTCTACGACCTCATTTCATCAAAGGTGCCCAGAACGTGTTCTTATACCGTTTCATGCAGTTCATGAAGTTCAACAGAGGAACCATGGATCTTCAGAAGTGGATGACTAGATTTCAACTCACTGGCAATAGACTTATTGAGTCTTGGATGGATTTACTTCCAGAAGTAACAGTGACTAGTCCTGAAGCAATTCTGTTTGTTCAACAACGACGTCAAGAACATGAACGAGATCAACAAGAGAGAGCTGAAGTAGCAGCAGCCTCAGGAACACCCCATGTAGCTGTTCCTTGGACAGATGAACTGGCACTAGCGGCATTCAGACAATTTCAGGAAAATCGTAGAGAAGCACAGCGACAAGCATTCCCACTGGGTGAAAATTTGCTAGCATTGATTTTTGTAAGTCTAGCTGACCTGAGTCAAGATCAGAGAAACACACTCACAAGTATCATGACACATCGTGGACGAACCCTCGATCGATACAGTATTCAAGAACTACGTGACCTGTTTTTGGAAATGTTTTGCACTACCAAAACAGCAGTTGACAATCCATTGATGCAACCCTCTGGCATGGCACAGAGAAGATCTTTCCTCGTACTGGATGAAGGTGAATTAGAAGGAACCGACGGCTATTGGGCCGAAGATGAAGAAGACGGCGCAGAAGGATTCCTGGATGCTTTAGAAGATGTTTTCTGGGTTTATGATGACGCCAACTTCACATGGTATCAGAGAAGGTTCCAAGGCAAATACATCAGACGAGGCAAAGGTAAAGGAAAGAGAAAAGGAAAAGGAAAAGGCAGAGGAGGACGAAGGTTCTTCAAATCAAGAAAAGGAAAAGGCCGAGGAAAAGGAAGAAGAAAAGGCCGTGCTCACATGGTGAGTGAAGAAGGTTATGAAGATGAATGGCAAGAAGATGAATGGAATGAAAACTATGACGGCTATTGGGCCGATGATCAAACCTGGAATGAAGGCTATTGGGCCTATGATGATCTGTACTACATGGATGAGTATGGATACTTCCAGAAGAAAGGAAAAGGAAAAGGAAAAGGAAAGAAAGGCAAGAAAGGCAAGAAAGGCAAGGATGATGATGGAAAAGGAGGAAAGCCAGGAGATGGAAAAGGCAAGTCGAACTACGTTCAACCTCAGACCACATCAGCTCCTGCCATACAGAATCAACCAACTCAACAAGCTCATTATTCTTCTGCAGCTTCAAGTTCTGGTCATGGTTTCTTTTCATTTGGAACAACTGACCCATTACGTGTTGATGTTGCAGAGACAGAGCCAGCACGTGTTGATGTTTTGACATCCACGTATGCAGCACAAGATGAACAACGACGCACTCGTCGTGGAGGACAGAACCAACGTGATGCAAGAGCACATCAAAACAGGAGAGAAATGAAGAGATTCCCTGTTCTGGTTGGAGAAGTTGGTGCACTACGACAAGGTGTACAACAACGTCCAGCTGTAGTGCCCAGGCAAGTTGGTCTTCAAGAAGGTGAGGCTTCATGGAAGCCATTGGCAAAAGGCACATCATTGTTTTCATATGGATGCTCTACAGAGATAGAGGAACCATCACAGCAGAGTGCTTTTTCATTTCATACTGTACAAACTGATCTGGCATGTGAGAATGGACTAGCTTTTCACACAGAGAATTCTGCACCACCAACTGTGTGTATTCTGGATCTTGGATTCACAAGAGCTATGGGCTCTCGACGAGCAGTTGAAGCATTTTGCAGATATGTTGACTCACATCCCAACAGTGGACTCTGGTATGAAATTCAGCCAACAAGTTCAAGATTCTTCTTTGCAAATTCACAACAATCAAAATGTACTGAGAAGCTCGTGATATTCATGTATGATCATGGATGGAACACTCAGTTTACAGAATTCGACATTGTCGAAGAAGGTGATGTCCCATTGTTGATGTCACTTCCACAGATGAGAAACCTTGGATTTCAATTTGAACTTACTCCAGAGAAGGCCTTTTTGTCCTGTGCACGTATTGGCATGAGAAAAATGGTTTTGAGGACAGCCATCAGTACTCATCTCATTCTCGACCTACAAGATGTAGCATGGTACATGAGCCAAGTTCATTTCAAGACTCCACAAGTCAAAAGTTTCTATTCACAACACGATCACTTTGAGTACAGTCAAATTGCTGTCAAACAAGATGATCATGAAGGGGAAGCTTTGGTGACTGGTGACTACTGGCAGGTTGATCCACTACGTCGTGAGCTCATCAGGCACCACAAGGACAAGAGAATGAACTTACATGAGATGACTCGATCAGAGAAAACTCAAATTCCAAAAGATCAACTTCTTGATGAGAGAGAAACTCACATGGAATTCCAGAGAAGGTTCTTCACAAGGACAACTGGCGCACTGAGAAGAAGAGGTTTTCTGAACAGAGGGAAGAGTTCTGGAAGGGCAAGACCATCTACAAGATCAAGGAGGACTACGTGATCCCAGATGACATTGTCAGAAGTGACATTGATCGTGCAAAGCCCTTTCGTGGAAACATTGATGATCTTTTTCACCCTGAGTCAGCCTCTTCAGTGCCATCAGGTGTACAGAAGAAGAAGCCAAGCTCCTTAAAGAAGGAGGAAGGCAACCCGATTTCAAATGGACCAGGCTCGAAAAAGATTGAGGTAGGTCCACCTGCAGCCAAAAGACACGTAGGTAAGCAGAAACCTCAGGTTGTCGATGACTCTCAATCAGGTTCATCAAGAAAGAAGGTTGTTGTCTCCTATCCCAAGCTTGATGAAGAAGATGAGCTTGATAAGGTAGCTAGAGAGTTAGGTTTGGACAAAATTGATTCAGATGAACCTCAAGTCATTGAACCAAAACATTCTGCACCTGCGCGCAACCGTGGTAAGCAAGATTCAGAAAGTCAAGTTGAGAAACTAGGTAGTGATGCTCTTGAGCCTAGGCGAGTTTCGATTCCACTGCCTGGTAGTGAAGTGCAAGCCATGACACCAGCATACAGAAAGATGCTCAGGAAACTGGAGGATAGTGTGGAACTTTACAAGCTTCATGTTAAACACTATCACATGTCTCCTACTCAATTCAGACGAAGGACTTCCATGTTAGGACTTCCTGACTCTGTCTATCAGAAGTATGAGGAGATGTACAACAAGTGTCGTGTGTGTAGTACTTCCATTGCACCACCGCCGCGAGCCAGAATTTCAGGCATACGATCCACCAACTTTGGAGATGTTTTTGTTGATCATGCTGAAATTCAGTTGAGGAAGAACAAGTACATGGTGTTGCTTGTTCTTGATGGTGCAACCAACTTACTTTGGGCTACGGCACAAAACTCACTGAACAACAAGGAGACCATTCAGGCTCTAAGGTTGTGGAGTGATGAACACAATTGTATGCCTAAAGCCATCGTAGGTGATGAAGCTTTCTTTCAAGAAGACTGTCTGACTTATTACCGGACTCATGGTATCAAGGAATGTCCCTGTGGTTCAAGAACCCCATGGCCTAACAGAGCTGAATCAGCTGTCAGACTTTTCAAACGACAATGGCAAATCATGTCCAAGAACCTTGAAGATGATAGGTTCAAGGGAATTACCATCAGAGAAGCTGTGAAGCGTACTGTTTGGGCCAGAAACACTCAACTCACTGTTAGTGGTTATTCTCCTTTGGAAATTGCCACTGGTAGACGACCACCAGATCTTCTGGATATTGAGACTTCTGATCCTGCTCAACTTAGTGTTGATCCCTTACCTGAAGACAAAACACAACTCGAGTTGCAAAGGTTAGCACTGAGGGCACACCAGGAAGCCAGACAAGCTGCTGATCTCAGACATGACATGGCCAAACGAACAATGCCATCAGATGGACCTTACAAACCAGGTGATAAGGTTTTCGTTTGGAGTTCCCCTGTCAATGCTAATGCTATTGCTTCAAAGGCATGGAAAAAGGAAAGATGGATCAGAGGTACTGTTATCTCTCAAGAAGGTGCTATGGTCAATGTTCATGTTGACAACGCAGTCATGCGTGTTAATCAATCGAAGGTGAGACGTGACCATGATGAATGGCATGATGTTGCTGTTCCTGGACTTGACACATCGGAACCTGTTCCACTTGCAGTTGAAGATGAAGATGACTATGAACCAGATATCGCTGAATATGCTGAAGCCTACTTAGGTGAACAAGCTCACTGGTTTTGTCAAACTGGCAAGTGTGACGTTGTGGAACTTTTCAGTAGCAACACTGGTCTTAGTTGGCACATGGCACGATTGAACATGCAGGTTGGTGAACCCATTGACCACAAGCATGGTTGGAGTTTCAACAGTAAGAAAAAGCAAAACCAAGTTTGGAAACAACTTGAGAAGCTTGATCCTGAATACGTGTTGATCACAAATCCTTCACCAAATTCCTGGAAATACTCGGTATTCAAGTTTTGCCTTGATGTGATGAAATGGCAAGCTGACCGAGGAAAAGGTTTCTTGGTGATTGCACCACCTGATTCAGGATTTGCTCAGTTTTTGGCTTGGAAGAAATTTCAGAAGGACAGAATCAAGTATCAAATTGGTTGTTTCAACCTTGACATGACAAATTACTGTCGTTGTGATCCTTCAATCAAGAACTTGCGTGTGTATTACAATCATGATGAAGACTTTGACATGTTGGAACCACAGCATGCCTTCAATAGAGAAGGGAAGCTTTGGAATGATCCACAATGGAAGGTCTTACCATCTTACTTGTGTTCATTCATTGCGCAGTTCACACAACTTGTACCTTTGCAGAACATGAGACAATGTTTCTTGTTTGAAGATCTGTTGGAACATTTTGATGATGGAGCATTGTGTGGCACTTCAATGTTTTTGGACCGTGAACCTGAGTGCTCGTGTTTGTTGCAAGACTTGCATCATGTTGAGACCTCTATTCCAGTGCCGTTGAAGCACATTCTTCCACAGAGGTTTACCACTCAGTTACTTGTTCAAACATTGAGGAAGATTGATCAGTTGCCAAGGAGTACAGAGGCTAGTGTCAGAGAATCAACTGACCCCAGAATCATTGAACTGATTCCTGGACTTCAAGATGTCAGAAAGAAGACATTGCCTCAAATGTACTTTGAAGATTGCAGTGTGTTCAGAGGAACTTATGGAAGAGTGAATCCTTTGTTTCAACATCCTGAAGATGCTATCTTACTCATTTGGAAACCTGGTGACTATGATCATGTTTACTTCATGTTTGTGTCACAGTTGTATCCACATCATGAACAGTTCAAAATCCATGAATGGAGTATGATCGTCTTTTCACGAGAAACGACTGGTGCTATCAAAAGGAGAGTTGAAGATCCTCCTAGTTCAAGTAGCACACCACCAAATGGTGACGATCCCATTCATCCAGATCAGCATGGTGATGTTCCACCAAATGATGATGAGATGTTGAGTGGTGATGAACCAGAAGATCCTCTGGATGATGATAATCAACCTGATTACAATACTGGACCTGATCCAGGTGATGATGATGATCAGGAGTACATCATTCCAGATGATTATGGACCACCACCTGATGGTGATTTGGATATGCCAGGAATACAGGACTCGGGGGAAACACATCAACCAAGTTCACCATCAACTCCGTTTTCCAATCCTGACATTCCAATCGAAGAGATTGCTGATCCTGGACAAGATGACGATTCTCCACCAGGACCTGATCCAACGTCAGAGCCTATCAGAGTTCAAAGGAAACAGAGACAGATCTCAACTGATTCTACTGATGCTTTACCAAAGGCAAAGGCAAAGGTGATTATCAAGAGGCCAAAGGTTCAATTACCAGGTCATGTTCAGCCAATTTCAGTTCCTACTCAGAAACCTCATGAAGATGAAGATGAAGGACCTTCACATGATCCTACTGCCTCAAGTTCAAATGATAATACAATTCCATTGCCTACTACTACACCAACATCGTTTACGCCAGGTGACTTTGCGCAGCCAGCGCAACAGCAGTCTTCACAAGGAACACCAGAATTGGTATCATCACAACATGATGATGATGAAACAGAACCATATGAAACAGACGACACTCCTGTTTTGACAGGATGACATTGCCCAGCTTCAGGAAGAAGATGTGGACACTGAACCTTACACATCAGACCACTCTCATTTTGTCGATGTTGATGGTACTGTTTTCGTTCCTTTAGGACCAAAGGTCCAAGCTGCACCTGAGTTTGGCTCATACGATGTTACTGGATTCAAACAGTTTGAACAGTATCTTGCCAAGAATGGAAAGAAGCAGCCAAAGGCAGAATCAGTTATCACTCAGGAAGTTTTGAGAAAGTATGCTAAGGAGATCAAACAAGCCAAGCTTGAAGAATTCAGAAGTTTTCTGGATTTCACTGCCATGACTTTCAGAGACAAGAGACGTCATAAGATTGATAACTATGTCACTGGCAGATGGGTGCTTACCATCAAGGTTGATAAGGATGGACAGTTCAAGAAGTTCAAGGCTAGATGGGTATGTAGAGGCTTCCAAGATGCTCAAAAGTATGACTTACAGACTGACAGTCCTACTGCTACCAGGTATGGTTTTCGTGTGGCATCTCAGCATGCAGCCTCGATGTACTGGGATTTACTCCATTTAGACTTGAAAACTGCCTTCCTTCAGGGGGAAACATACGACTTAGGCCGCCGCGTTATCCATGTTCAGTTGCCTACTGACATTGGTTTGCCTCCTTACTTGGTTGGTTTGTGCACTCGTTCCGTCTATGGACTTGCGGACGCACCACGTAGATGGTGGAACCGCCTTGACAAATTTCTGATTTCGCTTGGTATTCAACCTACAAGAGCTGACAGGTGTACATATGTATGCTATGATGGTGCTTTCAAGGAGCCAAAACAGGTTAGCTTTGCTGACTCTGAGGCAACAGAACCAGCACCTGTGACATACTACGTAAGCTCACAAGACAGTGAGGAAACGCGTGATGAATCCTCCGACATTGCTGAGGAAGTTCATAAGTCTCTTTTGGTTAAAGAAAGATTGTTTTCAGCTTGCTATCAACAAACCCAAACATGGAAACAGAGGAAAGAGTTCAAGGAGAAGAAGGTTGAAGATTGTGCTTGGACTCCTGTTGTTGATGAAACTTTGTTGAAGTTTTTGGAATCTGTTGAACACAAGTCTGGGTGGTATCCTTTTGAAAATGGTCATGCTCAAGTTGCCTATCGTGCAAAAGCCTTGAGAACTCCTGATTCACATTATGATCGAAAGAAGTTTCACTTGAGAACTTCTATTGTGAAGAGGAAAGGAGTTTGGTGGTTGCTTGAGATGAATCATGACATGAACAAGGACAATGTTTCCACAAGTCTGGAAGAAGAAGCTGAAGTACTTGTTTCAGTCTTCTTACCTTCAGAGCGTACTTATCTTGCCACGACACCACAGTTAACACCAGAGATTGTTGAACAACTCTTGGAACACTTCATGGACCCTGTGAATGGCAGTAATGCCAAGGGAAGAAAACCTATTGGCATGTGTTGTTTGCATGTTGACGACTTGTTCATTACAGGAACTCCAGAGTTTC
The DNA here is from genome assembly GCA_947184155.2 of Cladocopium goreaui. NCBI lineage: Eukaryota > Dinophyceae > Suessiales > Symbiodiniaceae > Cladocopium > Cladocopium goreaui. The sequence continues at coordinate 807 of CAMXCT020001621.1, read as the reverse complement.
TGGAGAAGTTCAAGAAAGTTGTCAAGTCACAATTCAAGATTGGTCATGAAGATGTGAATGATTTGATGTTCACTGGTCAACGTGTGAAATGGATCATTGATGAGAAGACCAAGAAGAAATCACATATCACTGTTGAACAATCACTTTGCGTCAGTGAACTTACTGAGGTTGTCATACCAAAAGGTTTGAAGGATGAAGACAAATGTGACAAAGGTCTCCACACTGCCTACAGATCACTCTTAGGTAGTATCAACTGGTTACAATCAAGAACCCAATTTCAGTCATGTTATCAGTTTTCACGTTGTGCTTCTGCCGCTGCTTCCCCCACCATAGGTGATTGCAAAACGCTGAACAAACTTTGCAGGCAAATTGTAGGTGACCCGATGGAACTTATGTTCTGGCCACTGAAAGGTGATCCTAGATTAGTTGCAATGCCAGATGCAGCGTTTAGGAACAACAGCGACAAATCCTCACAGCGCGCAATGGTTATTTTCATGGCTGAACCGAGAAAGGAAAAGAGCAAAACCACCAGAGGTTCTCTTATTTTCTTTGAATCAACCAAAATCAAACGTACCACGTTGAGCACAACTGTTGCAGAGTTGTATGCACTCATGAAGTGTTATGGTACATGTCAAATGTTGAGAGGACTGATCAAAGACATCACTGGACTTTCAAGTGAGATTCATATGAGGACTGATGCAAACAATCTTGTGACTACTGCCAGCACTACTCATGTTCCTGAACAACAAGAGACCATTCATATGATTCAGATGCTTAGGAAAGAAGCATGTTCAGGTTCCATTGCTG
>CAMXCT020001620.1:0-141702 GCA_947184155.2 Cladocopium goreaui | reverse complement strand
CCGCCGCTGCTGTCCCTAATTGTTGGCCTCTCGTGTCTACCTTTTGGTCCGTCCCTCTCACTCGCCTGTGATTGCTTCCTCTCCTCTCTCTTCCTGTACACCGCTCCTGCTTCTGCCATACCCCTCTTCAACCTTGGGCGGCAGTCATGGCGCAGTGGATCGGTGACAAGGTCACGCTAAAAGCAGGTCCACTGACTGGGCCTGACCAAGCGGGACCAGCTGGTGGCAGTAATGATACTGAGGCTCACAGTGAACACCAGCGACTTGAATACAAAGAGTCCTACATTATGGAATACGACGGCATCCAGGTCTATCGGCAGCAGGGCTGCTATGAGCACGCCAAGCAGCTCCATGCATGGTCTTTCTACGAATATAGAATGTGCATCAATGGCGAATGTTGGAACATTATTCTCAATGATGACATGAAGAGCCCATTGGACTGGACTTATCCTGGGTCCAGTTCCGCCAAGCTGTCACATGACTTTTGTCATATAGATACCGAAGCCAGTGATGACGTCTATACCAATTTCTCTTTTGTGGAGATGGGAGGCCGGCAGATCTGGCCCTTCTACGCCACAGAGTCCTTTCAGGAGGATTTATGGATCTGGGTCAGTCCCAGAAGATTTGCTGTCATCACGAACCACCGACACAATGAGAAATTGAATCATTTCTATGTTGACCGGATGCATGAGCACAATATCCTGGCGAATCGCACGCCCTGCTGGCCCTTCACCGAAATGACCAATAGCTCAGGCAAGGTGATGGACAAACTGATTGCCCTGAACAGAGAATCCCGCTGTAGTTCAGCAGCTCACGAAACCTTCAAGACTGGCTTTGAACACAAAAGTGCCATAAAGTCTATGCCGCGAAGAGAGGAGAGCTTGCATGGCAAAAGAAAGTACACAGACCCCACGGGACAGACAAGTACCCAACAGCTCGACCCGACTGGGAATTACAGTGTACGCGACTTGCAGAAACTCAATGCGACCTTTGCTGGTCGATCGGACCCGCAATCCCCCTCCATGCCAGTTCATACAACAAGCAAAGTCACAATGTGGCGGCATGGTGAGGTACCGCCGCTAGGACCTGCAACAGAGGGTCGGGCCCGGGCCGCTAAACAGCTGGCGTATGCACGCACTCTATTAATCTTCGTAATAGAGGCAGCCACTCAAATGGAAGAAGTCGTAGGCAATTTGGTACAGATCGAGCATGAACAAGCCACTGCTAAAGAAGAAGAGTTGGTTCAAGCTGCTTCAGCTGCTCCGACAGAATCGTGCACAGATCCAGCTACAGAGGGAAGTCAAACCTGAGTGACATTAGACCTTTGACATCTGCATGCTGACTATAGTCCGAAGGAACTGCAGCGAAGACTGTGGCTCTTTCCTCATTCTGAGGATGCAGGACATGAAAAGAGGGCAAGTGCACTAGTTGCTAACTTTGCCAACAGAAAAGTTGAAGTTGAGTAGAGGAGCTTTTTGTTTTGCATGGGACCCCTTGTCACGCTGCTTGAATGAAGGCCCGCAGCATTTTTTGGTTCAAATAACAGTATCGGACTCCTGACCCTCACCGAGGCTCTCCTGATACAAGTCTAGTCACATACCCATTAGATCGATCTTTCGACCTATGGGATCCTAGATATGCTATACAGCACGGGCCGTTTGCTTCTGACTGGCTATTCTGTTTTCTTTGTTTCAGCTTGCATGCCCTTGAGAATTGTTTCTCGTAATCTGCTAAGCAATACCGGCTCAAATTCAGATGGTCTGACATGTTGCTATCCTTTTTACATTTCCTTATACACCCCTCTGCACCCTACCCAGGCATCTTTAAACTTCGCGGTTACAAATATAAGTGCGTGGCCTCTCTGGCTAAAGACTGTCAGGGTTGCCTCCGCTTACTTATTTCCAGGGGTAAGTATGCGACTCCGTGTCTGCCATGGAATCCGTGGGGAAGCAGCCCTGACGATGGACGTCGTGGAAACCCTCGGATGGGATATTATGAAACAGACGGCTAAGGTGCTCGAGTTGGACTCACCTTTTCAAATTGTCCTATATGCAGCCAGCTCGTCAGTAATCCAATCGCCTTTGAGGGCTGTTCAGTTCGATACAGATGCGAATGAGACAACATTCTGCTATATAGTGCAGTTGTTACAAGTCCCGTCGGCGCAGCAATACCGCGACCTGCTCACTGCCATTTGTCACAAGGATGTGATTGATGTAAGCTATCTCCTTGGTAAGGGCGTAGGCCTTATAGACATGACGACGGAGGAAAGGCATATTAGCACTTTAATAGCTTCAGCTATCCTTCGAGACCATTCTGCTGATCTATATGCTTACCAGCCTGCTGCTGGCCACTGTTTCCCTCGACATGGAGCCACACTAACTTACCTACTGCTACAAGCCCATGCTGACCCCAATATCATTCCGCCCAAAACAAAACCTACCACCATGTTGGAGTTAGCAGTTGAGTTGGGCAGCTCGCAGCATGTGCAAATTTTGCTTGAAGCTGGTGCTTCGGTGATTCCCGTGAAAGGAGCGCTCCCCCCACTTTTTCTTGCTGTCCTCCATCGACATAGGACTAATGTACAGCTGCTCCTAGACGCACAAGCGGACCCGTGGCAGGAGATCACGATTGCCTCAGTGCTCTGCCATTCCCTGGAATGGTATGGCTACCCTGCCCGTAAAGAAGTTTTCAACGCTGTACAAGCTGCTGCGGAGCAGAGCAACGATGACACAGTCATTGACATGTTACAGCGTGCCAGTAGCCCCTCCGATGTGGTGAGAAGTGAACAACCTTCTCAGGTGCGAATCAAACTCACTGCTTTGACAGATAGGGCCACCGCTATCATGAAACAAATAGTGTGGAAGTACCACCACATCATTGACCAACAGTCACGACAGACGAATTTCACCACATTTCGATGGCGCAAAATACTCGACGGCCTGTCTTTACCAGTGCAACTACGCCCTGAGCTGCAGACACCCCCGGAGCTCAACCAGGAAGAAACTTTCCTACACCAAGTCGACTAATAGTGAGCTCCAGTTGAATATTTGCCCAGTAGGATGTGAGCATCAGACAAAAAGGAATTCCGGCCTGCCTGTTATCTTAATACACACGAAAGAATGTACACATCACCATTTTCCATTTGCATCATGATATGTGTAATGTACTAGCACCGTGTGCTCTGTCACAGAGAGATGCTGCTCCCTGCGATCCCATCGGCTCAAGAGACAGTCGTAGACAGTCTTGCTACCTTAGCTCAGTTTCAGGAAAGGGCCATACAGTTCTTCCTCATTACGTTACGGGATAGAAATTGCCAACTTCCCGATTATTGGGCGAAGGGTATTGCTATAGTTTCCTCTTCACTCCACAAAGTACATATTGATCTCTCGTGCATTGTGACCACATTCCGATTGTACCCATCATTGCTCATTCCACTTCTTCCTGCTTTTCGTTTCCTTCCATTTAACGTCTGGTTTCTCTGGCCAAAGACGTGCCAGGGTTATCAGCGCCTCCTTTCATCTCTTCTCCCTTTCTTCTTTTTTCTCTCTTCGTGCCTGGATTCTCTGACTAAAGACTGTCAGGGCTTCCAGCTTCTTCTTCCTGCTCCCTCCTCCTGATTCACCTCTTTCGCTCACTACGCTTGCTCTGCCTCGCGTAGCCATTGCTTCCTAGGCTCTTTGTCCTGACTATTTGATTTGATCCTTTCAGTTGGTGCTCTGGGTGCTTGAACTGCCTGGCCAAAGACGTGTCAGGTTTTTCAACACTTGCCCCCCCTCTTCCCCCCTGTTTGATTCGTTCGTCGTTGTTGTGCTGTTGACCCCTTTTCCTTTGCTGCCTGCTTTGTTTGTCCTTCTTTTGTTCCTCCCTGTCGGTTTTCCTGGTATTTCACTTGGTGTGCTTGAGTCTTCTGACCAAGGACGTGTCAGGATTCTCAACACCTCCCTCCCTCCCCCTTTCTTCAATTCCACTGCCAAATCAGTAGCCCAGGAATTCACAGTGTGATGTCTCTGCTCTCCAGAGAACAGGTGGCGAAGTCTTGGCATGAAAAGAACCCTAATATTAGTTTCTTTGACTTGCTCTACGCAATTGAACAGCACAAAAGCATTTCGACGGAATACGGGCTAAATGTATCGATTGAGCAGCACTGGCGATTTGGAGACCCCCATAAGAAGACAGCTGCACCGGATCGGCATGACTATGAAATTGCCATGGTCGACGGGCGTGAAACCTTACCTGGACCTGATTGGCACAAGTTGTACCGATGGTTGGTTAGTCAGAGCTCAGCATTTCTGCCCTACCACACGGTATATCTGGTGACGGACAATCGGGATCTGCAATCCGACAAGGTCAAGTCTGTGCCTGGGCTCAGCCATTGGCCAATGGTCGCTGCTTGGTGGAAAGAACGGCTACGATATGTCGGTCCATATGGCGAACTCACTACAGTTGTCTTTGTCCACATTTCGGCTGACACTGGTCTTCACAAGGTACACCCGACATGGGCTGGGACATACATCCTTGATGCTTGTGTATTCCTCTTTCCGACCATCAACTTTGCACTGATTGACAGCGATTGTGTGCCGGTGACCCTCTTTGAGATACGAGAACTTTGGCTAGCAAGCACTGACCCAACCCTCCCAGCTACGCCAAGCAAAGTTGCAAAAAGCAAGCTGCCAAGTCCCATTGCATCATCGCACAAACGTGCGCGCTCTGTGGACACGGGCAGGGATATGCAGCAACCTGGCCCACCATCGAAACTGTCCAGATCACATAGTGCTGACCATATTGCAGTCCGAGCAGCTGACCCGCTACGAGCTCCGCCACTTACCTATGGTGTCGATCTGGCAGTTGAGGTTGACTACGGGGGTTCCCCAGACCCGAGTCCCCGCATGTCTCGTCGGGCGTCGTCCAGCAGCGATGTCTCTTCACCGGCTGGGTCAACCAAACCTGCCCGGAAGGACAAAGCAGCCGAGGATGACACTGCCGCTGAGTGTCGGCCCAAAGGAGTCATCTTAGTGAGCGAGGCATTCACTGAAATTAATGCGGGCCTGGCCATTGTATTAGCTTCAGGTCATGAGAGCCCTGTGCCCATCACTGTATTGGAGGACTCGGATACTGATCCTGATGAAATAGCCCATGTTATTACCCGTGCCTATCATAGACATGTTGAAGCCTATCTTGCTACTACATATCCACCTGTTGACGTTGAGCAAGCAGTCGCTAGTGGATTACTTGGCTCTCCTCTGCTTGGCACGTCCACCCGGGTCACTGCAGATTGGTGCCATGCGTGGAGTGTGTTGGGCCAGTGGTCGGGCTTAGTCACTTTTCCGGTCCCAGCCTCTGGAGTCTGGCCGCGCCACGGTCATCTACGGAGAATCCTTGATGGCTACCAAGGCAGACAACCCAACTTCCACAAATGGGCCCGGCCTGCATATGAGCAAGGAGCTCTTCCGACCCTTAGCCTGTTGCCGGGTGAAGTCAGCGTACGAGTATTACCTGGAGACAAGATGTACCAAGCCATGACGATTGAGCCACATTACATGCGGCCTGTTATCCTGCATGGGTTTGGCACCAATGCCAAGAAAAGAATGCCCAGCAGTCTCGCTGAGCTGGCCCAATTTGGCTGGTTGCCGCTGGCTGCGGCTCACAAGAATGGAAGCCCCAATGGTTGCATCCCAATTTCCTTCCAGTGGTTGGTCTGAGACTGCATGCCAAAGTGCCTCCTGTTCCCCTCTCCCAAGCTCAACTCACATTGTTGTGTGGCCTGTGGCACCGGAAGATCTGCACCTTCATGTACATCGCTACAGCAGGCAACTCCCCTCGCGTTTGGTCTTCCGTTTCCCTTCAGAGAGATGGCTAAGTGGTAAGTCACCGTCAACGAGCAGGCCATAGATATTGGGGAAGTGTCCAAACAACACTACATTGGGGGGCAACTCGCAGATGCGCTGCCCGTAGCCCTCACAGGCTCTGCAGAGTGGGCCTCCTGGATATTTTCCCTCGCTGACGTCTGGCAAGATGACGCCCCGATGCAAGACCGACCCCTTGAAGTGCATTGCAGTGGACTAGGGGGTGGCCTACTTAGTGGCGAGCATGAATATGATATTTTTCTGCAAAATCTTGCGCAAACCAAGGTGTATGGCCCATCGCTTGCGATGACTGATAACTGGGAAGACCATATCACCCAGCTTGGCCTTACCAAAACTGTGCATGAGTATGTGATCTATCAGCTACTCTCCACGGCAGAAGGATGGACAGCGTGGCGAGATTTTCTCCCTGAACAGTTCGCGGATCAACAGCTGCTGCTCACGCGAGCGATTCGCCTAATTGAGGCTGCGAATATCAGGCCAGCCCATGCCAGGCCACCACACCCGACCTGGACAACAGCAATCATGCAAATCTTTCGTTGCTACCATCCGCAAGGCAAACATTTATTTCTGAAGTCATGTTTTCCACAGCTAGTCCCCACAGCGGCTACAAGCGGTGGCAGGGATGTCAACGTGCATGGTTTCTCGGCTGGGTCCTACACAGGCCTTGCTGTCCACGAGATCCTGAGTGCGTTTGCTGTGTTCCCTGGCCTCACCAAAGTTGCTGCGATTGCGACGCCGCCAGAGATGCTGCGACTTGCCACTGGCGAGCGCACAGTCACACTGGTGCACTGCCTGGAGGACCGGCTTTGCGTGTGGAAACCTGACTCTCTGACAGAATTCAACTATCAGATTGTCCTGATAGAAGGGCACCCCACTTGGAGTGGACGTGCTAAACACTCCTATGGCCATTTGCTCTTCATTGATCTTGACGAAGGGGTTCATGAAATCCAAAGACTACAAATCACTACCCCGCAAGTCATTCCCCATGGGGTACGTTGCGAGGGTTTGCTGCGTGTACTTTCATGGGTTAGTTTTGACCTTCCGGAACACCTCAAGACAACTCTAAGTTCTCTGTTAGAAGCAGCTGGAGAAGGGAACACTGAACTGCACACAGTGCCCATTGACGGACGGGATATCCGGGATGGCCAGCCTGAAACGGAAGCTGACCTGCAAGCAGCTCTGATTGCGATGATTCCCACACCGGGAGGGTCCCATGCTGAGGGAGGTGTGCTAGTTCGCAACCTACTGGCGGAATTCCTGCGTGGTTTTTCCTTACGCACCCTCATTTTCCTCCTGGACATGGTGTTGCCGCAATTAGACGCTTATCATGCGGGACGACAACTCCAACATCTCCAGCCTTGGGTCAGTGTAGAACTTGCTCAGCAGAAGAAGCGAGGACAGACTGGAACACGGCTTCAGGTTACCTATCAATATGAGGCGTATGCCGGATTTCATGTCGTCCACCTACATACTGATAGTGCTCCACTCCTGTTATTTAGTGCACCTTCCGACGTGCCAGCGCTGTCGCCGCGTGCTCTCTGTGAAGCTGGGAACCTAGGCAACTTGGAAGCGAACGTGATGGCAGGCAGAGCACTATTGGGCATATTCCAGTTGCCAGACAATCAGCAGCGTTGTGTCATAGCACTGGTACATGAGAAGGTGATGTCGAGCGGAACTAGCAAAAACCCTGTTCAAAGAGCGCTCAAGCGCATTGCCCCAAAGTTGCTGGAGCTTGTTATTGTCTCTCTGCCTATTGCTCGGACCTTTTGTGGGCGACTTTTGGACCAGCATCTTAAAACAATGAGTTATTTTGATCCTGCACAGGACTGGCTGAAACCCATTGAAGACCACCCGTCCATGGCCGTCGTTTGGGAAGAGCTGGCCTTTCTAGGAGACACACGCAGCCGCCATGAACTCTTAGTGTTTGCACAAGCCAACCAGTCGCGCCTACCATTGGCAATGGGCATCGTGCAGCCGCATATACCTGTTCGCCGGATGGCTAGCGAGCGCAAAATGCAACTGACTGATGCGTTAGTCAGAATTCTGTGCCGCTTTTTGACACCAGCCGCGATCTTGATGGATGGGGCCCATGACAGCTACTATCGTGAACATCTCCTTCCCCTAGCAGCACACGGTGATGGACATGTCTTGACAGTCTCAATTGCACTCTTGCTGGCCATTATGACTGGAAGATCTGACTTATGTATTGCCGGGGTCTTTGGTGCTGGCAAAACGCGGTCCCTGGCGGTCCTGCTCATTGCCTTAAGCTGCGAACTAAATGATTTTGTTGCAATCGTCTACACTAAAGAGAATGTAGCTGCCAAAGCTCTGGCGGATCAAGTGAGTGACCTTGCGCCCCCGACAATCGAGAATTTCGGCAGGCTAATTGGACGCATGGAGGAGGGTAAAGGAGAGGCTTACGCCTCCAAAATTGACGTCCGATGTAGTGACCGCAATCGAATCATCTCACATAAGAATATCCTTATCGCAACAGGTGGCTCAGCTACGGCGGAAATGGCGATGCGCTACTCCACTTTTGGCCATTGGATTTCTCGCACCTGGCTTGCCTTCATGGACGAAAGTCAACAGTATGGCAATTACCATGAGATTGCAGCTCTTGCTGCCATACAACAGCCAATGCTGACTGTCTTCATTGGAGACCACAGGCAAACTCCAGGAGGGCTGTCCAAAGGCCGAGCAGCGGCAGTCAATCGACGTAAACTGTTGCAACGGCCATTGGGGCTTCGAGCACTTGATAAGTCAGGCGACTATTTTCCACCAGCACGAATGGCAGCTCTTGTAGCTCAGCTGTGGCCTGATGCAAGCCAAGATCCGGAGTCAGAGCTCTTCAGTCTGCTGAGACTTGCCAACAAGCCGCACAGTGGCCCATGGACATCCACTCCGCAGGATTACGAGCTGCCTGTTGCCCTCAGGCGGGTGTTCCACTGCCGAATTTCGTGCCAGTTGGATGCACACAGCAGCCTCATTGCAGCGGTGCTCGCAGTCTTGATGATTGCCACAGCACCAGAGGAGTTTGGCGTACCTGAGAGCACCACGACCCTTGAAGCAGCTGGACTCTGTGGTCCTCACCGCTGGGGCATCATTCTCCCTAACAGCTCACGAGTTTCAATGCTGACCTACCAAGCGATAGTTGCAGTTCGATATCCGGAGCTAGTCCTCCATGAGTCCAACCACATCTACATTGGCCATTTCGTGCCACATGAGTCCACTGTAGCCGTCGGAGGCTTCCGCACAGTATTGTGGAAAGCACCTAAGGATCTTAGGTCTGCAGTTGAGGATGTGGTAGCCTTTTGTACTACCTACTTGAAGAATTATTATCGTAACTTGCAACGGGGAGCGACCTCGCAGCTGCTTGTCTTGTGCAACCGTACGGCTGTACATAATTTGCTACTCCAACATGGCTTTCAGACCGAGTGGTACGGTGGGCTGCGAGTTTCCACCACCTCCTCTGCTGCAGGAGCGACAGCACGCATTGCTGTCATTGTTCAAACAGGGGTAGGTTTTCTCAGTGGAGGACGGAGAGGTTCAACAGCAGACGAGCGCGAGGACTGCTATGGACGAGCAACTGTAGCGCTGACAAGAGCCATTGACCATACCTATATTGTCTCGCCTCTTGATATGGCAGGCATGGTTGGAATGGCCCAGACCCTAGGGGTCTACCATTACGGGTACTTCACGCTGAAAGGCCGTGATATTCAGTACCATGGCCCTACAAACTACCCTAGCGACAGATGTGCCATACTGGACTGGGGATTATCGGTACCCTTCACTCCCCAAGATAAACCGCCCCTTGCTATTGCCATGATAGTGACCACCAATGGCACACGAGTGTGGAGACGATATCGGCTGGTAGTGGCATGCAGAGACAGGCTACGGCTTCCCCCTAATGTCCTTGCAGCGCTAGAGCCCCGCACACGTGACCATGTGTTGACGACCAGTGGATTTTTCCCCTGCTCAATTGATCGTGAATACTTATATGGTTACGCTGCTGATGGTTACAAATCTCCCCTCTGGCTGTGTGCAGCTTACAATGGGTCACCTGCCCTAGTTCATCGACATAGAGGTCACAAGGTTTTCTTTCATGTTGGTATACAGGATCGACAGCTAGTTGTAATCCCTGGTATCCACTATTTTGATGCTCATCGGTTGCAACCGGAGCTTTTGGCCACACTAGATCGCCAATTTGATCCAGGCACGATGAAACTAGCAAGCCCGGAGGGTGCAAGAGACACAGTGAGCGACCCCTCCTCGGATGAAGAAGCAGCCTCTACCGATGGAGAAAGTGATCCAGAAGATCCTACCATCTCATGGTGTCCACCCATACCTGAAGCCGCTGAAGATCCCTCTGAGGACGAGATCTGGAGCGCAGCTGATAAGCTGGCAATGTTAATTGACAATATCCAACCTGACGGAAACCCATTCTGCATACCAGAAAACCTTGGCATTCTCCCGCCGCTGTGGCTCCAGGCGAGACTGACCTTGTCGTTGATTGCCATCCAAGAAAAGTTTGCGCGGGTCTTGCTGAGTGTGGCCGGTGAACTGTGGTTGCGCGGGCAAAGTGCCAGGGTGGAGGATGTCCTTATGCAAACAGCCAGGGCTCTCACAATTCGATTGGCAGAGAAGCTCGCCCAGGCGATGAGCTCATTGATGAGATTGGCTGAATCCATGGTGACTCCAGAAACTGAATGCCTGTTGTATGCCACTTACTGGTTTCGGCCCATCCTGTCTGAACTCATTGGCTCAGCCCGCGAGAGTTCCGAGGTGAATCGGAGTCGAGCGCCGAGTGGCCCTGTTAAAGTTCTAGTCACAGATCGGCCGCATCGGCGCACTACTGGGTTAGTGGACCTTACGAGTGGCGCCTCTGCCCTCTTGGCATGGTTTCCGGCTAGTTGGGCCAGCAAAATTGCTCCCAAACTCCTCGAGAATGCTCCTGAGAATGCACAGAAACCTCAAGAAATCAACCTCACGTGCCCGAAACGTTCCTGTGACGAGACTCCCGTGGAAGGAGAAAAACAGCTGCTCCAAGCAGTCAAATTTGTTGCTAAAAATTTGCCTGGTTTTCACCTGGGGGTGGATGAAGACTTTCAAATGGCTGGAAGCTTCCAGGAGCTCATCAATGGGTACACCGCAGGGCTCGTTGAACCATGTATGATGCGAGGTCTCCAACCCCTCGGATCGAATCGTACCACTCTGGAAGTGATCATTCCCTCTCCAGAAGGGCTTACCCCCGAAAAATGGAAAGAAACAGCCACACTGTGCCCACTTGACTGGCCTTCCAATTACAGTCTTTTACTATTGTGGCATATGAATGGGAGCCTTCATCAAACAGAGGCGCGTCTCAGGAAGCAACTGTCCCACAACCATATGTTTGCTGAGTGGACAGTCCATCTCGACAGATTCGCGGAGCGAGTTTTATTCCAGCAGCCAGCAGTTTATATAGCGGAACATGCCTTGCAAACCAACCTGCGGGAACGAAATTTCCCTGATAGGCGAGTCCGCAGGAGGGTCCCTCCTGAGGATCTGGACGAACATCGAAGGGCGCTCAGAGCGCTTCATCAGCGTGCTATTGCCCAGCAAGAAGTGAACCCAGTTTCATTTGGGCTCACCAATGCATGGTATGATACCATTACAGCAGACAAAAAACACCATCTTGAACATTTCACGAGAGGTATGACATGATCCCCAGCTCAACCCCCTACTGTCACACTTTCCTCCGTGTGTCCACCCCCCCTCCCCCCTCCTCTTCTCTCTTTTGTGTTTCACTCCGGGTTTTCACCCATTAGTTGGTTTTTGTTTCATCAATCATGGTGGTGAAAGATGACTTTCGTGTCCAATAGGTTCATTTGTCACATCCACTTCAGTTAGCTGTTCATACCCAGTGTGTCTGTCCAAGGACGTGACAGGTGCACTGGTATGCAGCCGGAGACACAGCTTCCCCATTTATAATTGTTAGGTTCCTCATGCGACACATGCCTGGCTCCAACCAACCCAGATCTCTCCAGCAGTTGTGAGCCACAGTTGGCTTTGTGTGCGAGTGCCAGCTTAGGCATAACAGATCGGGCCCATGGCTCCGTTAATACCTGGTTTCTCAATGGGCTGTCCCGCCGAGAGCTTAGCGTGTACTAAGGTTGCCTCTGCCATGAAAGCCTAGTGCACGCACTCGCTTTTTCGCAGTCTGTGCCTGACAATCATTGATGGGAAAGATGCGTTTGTTGTCCCCAGATGTCGTCTTGATGAACCACTCATTCCCCCACCCTTTCCACCAACTAAGGCACTTGAATTAGCTGACTCCTCCATTAGATTTTACCATTTGCAGAGCTACATTAGCTGTTGGTGCCTCTTTCTGTCTTTTTCTTGTTTGAGGTGACTGTTCCCTGCCTGACGTGACCCTCACTCCCCCTCGGATGTTCCTCCTTGGCGCCTTGGTCCAGGTTTTACTGGTCCCTCCCTCGGGGTATCGTTGCTTCCGGCGACGGCCTTGTTGCCTTGCCTCTGTGCTTGGAGTGATTGCTGTGCATTGATTTCTCCTCTTCATTGTGTCTCATGGCATTAAAGGCCTCTGGCCCTGTGTGGGGATCTTTCCCTCTACACCATGTTTCCCGTGTTGTTGGAGTGCTGTGTGCACCCTCACTGAGGTATTCATCATTGTATGATCCGTGGCCCCTTCTTTGAACTCCGCTAAGGCACATTTGTACCCCTTCTGGTGCGGGTGTGTCCCTCTCCCTCTGTCCTCTGCTGCCTCCTGGCTCCTCTCCTCGTTCCTTCTGTGTGGCCGGTGTTGTTGTGTGTGCTTTGTCTCGGCCTCTCCCCCTTGTGTGGTTTGCTTCCCCCCATGATGGCAGGGTTCTCTTTGGCGTTTGTGGTGTCTTCTGGTTAACCTGCTGCCTGGATACTGAGGTTACCGCCCTACATCAGTGCTCTGTTATTTCACCCTACTACATTGGTCGTAGCTTTAGCTCCTATGAATTCGTTTGCGGTGGGGCAGACTTCTGTCACCGTCCCCCCCTCTCCGTTTTACCTCTTTTTGGTCTTTTTGTGGCTTTAGGCTTTTTGATTCATGTGGCTTTTTCGTTGGCTGTCTGGGGAGGGCCCTTCTCCTTCTGTTTTGTTTCTGCGTTTTCTCCGGGAGGGGCGGTAGATCCCCGGTAGAGCCATGGACCAGGCTGCACTGCAGTGAGCTCTACTGGCGCTGTCCAGTGGTGCTTCCTGCTGTTCAGTCTGGAGCGCCCTCGTGCAGCAAAGCCTGCCAACATGGATCGGTGCGCTGATGGGACGTTGTGATTCTGCTACTGGCTTACTCTAGGGGAGAGTGGCCCTATGCGAGATGCACTGCGAACCTCTGGAACATCTGATTTGCAGCAGTTTTCTTTCGCAGGGACGATGACACCTTGTGAATCCTGCTTGTCAATCTGGTGCTGGTACAGCGAACCTAGTCACCTCTTCAAGTTTGTGGCGTGAGCACGACTGACATGCGAGAGCGGCACAATTGTGTACAGTTCGCTAGTAGCAATCTTTCTTGCTTAAGCCTACCCTCTGCATGAGTGCATTTTATTCATCTGCAAAGACCATACGGAGAGAATCTTTTTTTTAGCGGCTATCGCTTACCATTGGCACCTTTTCAGGTCCTCTTGGCCTCCTACGATTTGACAGCATCTGTGGTGAATTACACATTTTGTCCTGCATGACCTACAGGCTGTCAATCCCTACCCCCCGCGAGGGGGTATTAAGTCACATCACCACTGCGGCAGTATCTCACTACAGAGATTGGACTCCGACTTCACTTCTCATCATATGACCAACTGTGATAATGAGACTGGCAACTGGTACGAGCTGTACTGTCAACTATTCCTGATTTGCCTACCTATCAGAGAGCTGGAGCGACAGCCACGGATTATAGGCGATGAGATTCTGGGTGATCGTGCACGATATTTTTCGCTCTGCAGCACTTAATTAGTTTGCATGTTTTTGATGATGATACAGTGACTTACGTCACTGTATCCTTGGCAAATCACTGAATGTTTGGTTTGGTTTTTGTTTGGGCCCGGCCCCGTTCTTTGTTGCTTCGCTGTTTTGCTTTTTGGCGAAACGCAAATCTGGCTGGGGGATTTGCGGGTCGTTTTTGGTTGCGTTTTTTGTTGTTTGGTTTGTGTTGATGTGATGATTTGCCAGCGTTTTGGGACCACACGTGTCCTTTTTCTGAATGCTTTTCACCGCTTACTCAATTGTAAGGACCGTGCCTAGTGCGAATCGGCCAAACCGGAGGAAAAAAAAAGAAAAGAAACCATCGAAAAAAAACAAGGGGAAACATCAATTCCTATCCCGAACTGCGGGTTGGTAAAGTTAGCAAGCCACAAAGCATCGAGCAGTTCGCCACAATCAAATCAGGTTTGGGACTGATAACATATATCCAGAAAAGGCTTTAGCCATCTTTAGCCCATTCCCAATATTCAGGATATCTATGGGTTTGTCAGGACGGTCTCGCAGGGCTAAAACACAATGGCAGTGAAGGACGGATCGGGCCCGCGGCCGACAGCCCATAGTGCCAAACGTTGCTTTCTGAACTGCCTAGAAACTAGCTTCGAACCTTCAATTTGCTTGACTTCCTGCCCCACCAGCTTCCAAATTGCTTGCTGCGTCTTGCAGGTCTGAACGGACACTTGCTGCTGGTAGTTTCTCCTCTGAGCGCTCCCCCTGCTGCAAGCGGGGTTGGCGGATATTTTGCAGACAGAGCGACAGTAGTTCTACTCCAATTATTGTACACCTTGCGTGGCGCATGGCGACATGGCACCAAGCTCAAAATTGGATGTTGCAGGGATGACAAGCAGTTGTTTAATGAGACAATCAAAATGTGGGTGGAAAGTGGTGAAACATTGACTTCCTAGCCTGCAAGAAACGCATAGGCATAAACCATCAACAATTGGAGATTTGTGTGGGTTTACCCCATTTCCATCCATTTCCACCAAAATTTGATGTGATGGGACATTCCAGGTATATTCCAGGTATATTCCAGGTATATTCCAGGTATATTCCAGGTATATTCCAGGTATATTCCAGGTATATTCCAGGTATCATTCCATTTCTTCCATGAGCCAGATCCTCAGTGATCAATCCAAGAATTTTCACCAAATGAGGGAGGCAAGTCCAGCCCGCCTCACCTTGGTGCAAAATGTGAGGGATGTCCGGAATAATTCGGAATAATAGTTTAATTAATAGCATTTGAACGGAGGAAATCATGGGAAATCATGATTTAATATGATTTAATCATGTGTAGTTTTAGAATTGTATCTTGTGTTTTCAGACAAAACCTTGCATTCGCGTTCCAAATTCTTTGAAGGGCCCTTGTCATGCTGATCCTCCCACCCTGCTGCTTGGGGACTTGCTCACTTGTTTTCTAGTTTGGGTGATCCCAACCCCAAAAAGTGACTCATGCTTCGAACTTCGAACTATAGTCACCCCCGAACAGATGGAAACGCCGTTTTCAATGATTTTATATGATTCTAAATAGTGCACAGTTACTTGTTCATTTTTTTGGGGCTTGTACTTCTCTACAGTATCTCTCGTTGGAGTGGCGGTGTTTTATGCAATCAGAACCTGAGCCTGCCAACGCTCCAAGACTTACTGCACATGTCTCTGATTGTCACCAAAGCATAGTGATATAACATCAATAGTCTCAATACTCTGTGGTTTTCGAAGCTGGGGATACTTAAACAGTTGCAGATGACACCCGTATCAAATTTCCGAGCCAGTTAGATTTGAGTGCTAAAAGTCTCAGAGGATAAAGGTCCCCCATTTCAACCTGGTCCCCTCGTTCAGAACATTGCCGATCGTGGGATTTGGCGAAGCCCCTCGGCAGGTTTCTCCCTCCCGGCGCCCTGCACCAGATGACGTGATTTTCAACGGTGTCGAGTTTATATAATGCGGATGGAATGGATCATCGCTTTTATGAAGACAGTTTCTTCAATGATACATAGTGAACATGTGCAAAGAAAATCTTGCAACATGGTTTCACAAGGGTTAACTTGCAGTTTCATATTGCTGAGAACAGCAAACTGCTATGATTGCCATGATATATGATGGTAATGAAGATTTTTGGAGATATGTGAAGTGTGACAGCAGGGTCGTATGGAAAGGTGGGACTTGCCAACCAACGATTAAATGTTGAGGCGCAAGTTCGACGCAAACCATCATGCAGCTGGCATCGGAGTAGCAGAGCGCAAACTGCAGCTTCTGCGAATCTGCGCCCTGAATCGGACGCAAGTGGAGCAGACGAACTCAGATGACCCGCAGATCGCAGCTGATCGCTTAACATCCCAGTGTGATCTCTTGGTCCAAGACTTTGCTTCAGCATAAATTTCTGGCCTCGACCCGAGGAATATGTCCAAATTGAACATCGAAAGTGGGCCCAGTGGGTCTCAAATCTGGTTGGCACCAAAGACAACATGTCATTACGACAACTGCCCCGGTAGCAGCTGCATGTTTGAGCAACCACCTTTTGACAAGCGAACGACAGCGGGAAGCTTGACTCTGAGCGACCACGTTTCCTCGTCCTGGTTCAGGGCCAACCAAATCACCATAAGTTCAGCAGAACACTATATTGATAGATTCGTTGCCTTTACATCAACAACATTTTTTGCAAATCGACACAGGTTATTTGACCTACGCTAATCAGCAACCTTGCTAGGGAGGCGACCCGGCATTCTGCTGGCCCACCTTGGCGATGTTCCACCGCCCTGAAAAGTGATCTTTCCAACCTTGGTTTAAGCTTGGAAATGCCACTCTTTCGCATTTATTTCAACATTTTGGGCAACCCTTTGGCTGTGAGCGGCACAGTCTTGGTTCTTTTGGTTTTTTTAGGTGACTTTTTAAGGCAACGGTCTCGTCAAGCTTGTTTGAGCAACACCTCAACCACCGCAGTTGGGACAAATTCACATTGGACAAGCAAATGCATCTCAACAGGCTCCTAATGCCGAATGTTGTCAAAAACAGTTGAGCTTCTTCTGGTGAACTCGCGGTGCAGGTTCCAAACTGTGACAGAAATATTGCGTGGGCACTTTTCCAGATTAGGTTGGCAACTGCTTCAAAAGATAAAACCAACCTATCCCCATCAGTGCTGTTTAAGCTGTCCGATGAACCAGCTTGAACCACCCGAAGCAGGATTGCCAGAAAAACGAGCAAGTTATGATGGCAAATCAGCATGATTGAAGATGCATGCACGTTATTCACACACCCGAGGCGCCGAAGTTTCCCTGTTGCTTTGTGGGGCACGTTATTATTTGAGGGTGGAAAGAGCAACGTCCCAAATCATGAGAGCACTCCAGCCAAAGATGTGATCATAAGTATGCTACAAGATCTACAAGCAACACTGTGGCCATGGTGTTTTGTAGCTCCTGGGGTGTCATTACATGTTTTGAAATCACGCCATGCCCCTTCATTTTGGACAAGGCGCATCCTTAAATTTCTTTCGCTGTGGGACACTGGCCTCACAAACAAGTTTTGTATCCCTCAACGTGCAAGATGCAAGAGTTTTATTTATTTGAGGTCCCAACAGAGGCAGGGCCCTTGTTTGTGAAAGGCATCCTTCGACTCCGGGGGTGAGAAGCCTTAAATCGACTAGCCAACATTGACACTACGTTTGTAGAGTCCATTAGCTAGTGGGAAAAATCGCGCATCCAATCTACTCAGTTTGAAGGAGAAGATGGCTACATGTTTTTTCCAGGCTGTGCTACAGGTTTCCACGCTCCTTCTCGCCGAAGAAACATCTATAGTACAATATTCTACAATCTGTGTGAAACAGTGTTGCATGATACTGCTGGAATGCAGCCCATGTCATTCAGCTCATGTCAAAGCCGCTCTCCGAACGAACGGTTTGCAGCAACTTCTCTCGAAGTACCCCTTCTTGGAGCAGTTTCTTGGATTTAGACCGACATCAACATCAATATGCGTCAGTGCCCCAAGGAAAGCAATGATGTTCGCGCCCGGCAAAACTTCTACAGAGAACATCAACATCATGGCTAGATTCCACATCATTTTCACCTTTGCAAATCTGCAGCCCTTTCAGATTAGACTGATTGGACATAACCTGGTTTCTTTTTTGCGCCAATGCCCCCAAAGCGCTGAAGATTAAGAACAAGAGTTGGCCAGACACGGACATCGAATAATGAAAGCAGAGCTGTCCAGCTTGGATCTGCTGCAGATTGTACATTCGATTTGCTGTGAATTACTCTTCACCCATCATCAGAAGCAAAACCCCTGGGTAGCAATAGGGCCCCTTGAAAAACCACACCCGTTAGTCTTGAACAAGGCTGAGACAATGAAGTTTGACGGCGGCTCAAGTAGGGTTGGAAAAGTCGTAGATTCGGTTCTCCAGACTTCTGTGGGGAGGCCACAAGACGATGACATTGATTGAATTGCTTAAAAAGCGACATTTGATGGATTATGTTTTTTTCCCCAGCTCGTGCTGTTGGCATCTCGAGCACAACAGCAAAGCAGCACAAGAGCTGGCTAGCTTGGATTCGGTGCAGATTGTACATTCGATTTGCTGTGAATTACTCTTCACCCAGCATCAGAAGCAAAACCCCTGGGTAGCAATAGGGCCCCCTGAAAAACCACACCCGTTAGTCTTGAACAAGGCTGAGACAATGAAGTTTGACGGCGGCTCAAGTAGGGTTGGAAAAGTCGTAGATTCGGTTCTCCAGACTTCTGTGGGGAGGCCACAAGACAATGAACTTGATCTCCTATAGAGCGACATTTGATGGATTATGTTTTTTTTCCCCAGCTCGTGCTGTTGGCATCTCGAGCACAACAGCAAAGCAGCACAAGAGCTGGCTAGCTTGGATTCGGTGCAGATTGTAGATTCGATTTGCTGTGAATTATTCTTCACCCATCATCAGAAGCAAAACCCCCTGGGTAGCAATGGGGCCCCGTGAAAAACCACACCCGTTAGTCTTGAACAAGGCTGAGACAATGAAGTTTGACGGCGCCTCAAGTAGGGTTGGAAAAGTCGTAGATTCGGTTCTCCAGACTTCTGTGGGGAGGCCACAAAACGATGACATTGATTGAACTGCTTAAAAAGCGACATTTGATGGATGGTTTATTTTCTTTCCAGCTCGTACTGCTGGCATCTCGAGCACAACAGCAAAGCAGCACAAGAGCTGGCTAGCTTGGATTCGGTGCAGATTGTACATTCGATTTGCTGTGAATTATTCTTCACCCATCATCAGAAGCAAAACCCCTGGGTAGCGATAGGGCCCCCTGAAAAACCACACCCGTTAGTTTTGAGCAAAGCTGAGACAATGAAGTTTGACGGCGGCTCAAGTAGGGTTGGAAAAGTCGTAGATTCGGTGCTCCAGACTTCTGTGGGGAGGCCGCAAGACGATGAACTTGATTGAATCTCCTTAGATGTTGCGAGATGACCAAAATCTGTAGTGAGAATTTGACCTAGGCCGCATGTGGCCACATGCTGGGTGGTGAAGCTGGTTCAACCAGCTGTTTCATCTTGCCCGATCAAGAACAAGTATATTTTTCTTTCTGGGCCTACAACACTGCAACTATTCAATTTCCGTGCCAAACATATTTGACTCATATTTGCTGCATGCCAATCCGATTGTGAGCAAGACGCGGGCCAAAGGTTCAGCCAAGCGTGACTGTAACAATCCCTCTTGTGTCGGAGTGTTGTTCAGCCTGGATGCTCCTTTGATTTCTAGGCTGAGGTGAGAAGTCTGATTGTTCCCCTGAAAAAAACAACATATGCGGTTACACGCTGACTTGCTCGCCAAGTCGGACAAAGGGAGACTTGCTCCGCCTGAAAGAACGGAATCTTCTCAGACCGCACAGGGTCACGCGCTGACCTACAAGAGTCGTTCAATCTCCGCGGCGCAGTTTGGGTGGACGGAAAGTTTCGAGATTTTCTAGACCCGACCCACGAGACTTGTTCCAAGCTCGGTGCAGCTTGGGATCTGTGGCCTTTCGTGAGGAAAACACAGCGGATTTGTGGGGAGAGTGGGGCCCAGGAATTCAGGGCAGGTGGGGAGCGAATTCTCACTGACATCGTGGACTTGCAGCTGCAAACCATGTTTTCTGGATCTCAGCTTTGGCGTTGCCCCGGTCTGCTGTCACAGTGAAAAACCAAAGAGAGTCTTGGGTCATCTTGGGTCATGGGATTCAATTATAAGAAACACATGTACAGAACCAGGCAAAATTCGGCCTTTGACCAACCCGAACGGTGGTTTTGTGGAATGTTGTTTCTTGGACAGAGTTGGCCTGGGGCCTGGGGTGTCAATTTCCCAACATATTTGGGCTATCAGTTCCAGTTTCCAGGTCAGTCATGTTTTTCCAACTGTGGTGGGTATTGAAGCTTCAGAGCCAGAACTTCCTGGAAAATTGACAGCTCCCCCCACGTGCATAAACACCAACATGGTTTCCCCGTGAAATGAGAACCTGTCGCAAAACACACTTAGGAAAAACATGGTTTAACCCCATGGGAAACCCCCAATTTTCCACGTTCAAAGATTTGAAGTTTGGAACCACCAGCCATTCAACCGTGATGGGGAAAGCTTTTTCCAGCTGCTGGCAAGCCTTGGCATTGCCGTGGTCATGGTCCGTGTGGCATCCTGGCACCATGCTGTGCCACTGTGCGCGTTTTAGAAATTAAATGAAATTTAAGGCTGATTTGAATTGGGTTTGTTTGAAAATAGAGGAATATATATCCAAAATCCAATGGCATAATGTTTCCTACTGAAGTGGCCATTTGGGGATGATTTCACACCCCCCAGTCGCCAGTGCCAGTGGTTCAGCACTCGGCCTAAACAAGGCCACAGCCGCAGTGGCCACGCCGCAAAGTGTGAACCTGTCGGGAAACCCCATTTGAGGATGTCCCTGGATGGTTGTTGAGTGCTCCCAATTTTTTCATGACATCATAGAATAGCAAAACCACATACCGTCCAATCTGATGAAAAAAATCATGTGTTTAGATACTTAGTTTATTGGAGCCGTAGTCACTTGGGAGTATTCAATGTGAGTTCAGATAGAAGGCGTTTTTAAATCTGCCCAGGATGGACCATGCGGGGGTTCCCAAGAGCACGGACGTGTGCCATCTTTGGGTGACGGATGTGACGGGTGTGACGGGTGTGTTTTCTATGAAGGACCTTCCGACATGCGTAAAATGCTCCAATTTTGCAAGAAATGATAAGACATGTATCTATATTGGGGGATGGTCATCATGGTCATCAATCCAATAGAGGAAGATGTAATTTTCAAATCCCATTACAAGCACACTCCAGATCTAGAAAGGTACACCGCAAGATAAAAACACCGTTTGTCTTGGCTCGGGCTCCTTGTCCTACATTTGAAAGCATCTGGGAGTAAAGGGATCGAGCAGAATCGCTTGATGTTTGATCTTGCCGCCTGACCATTCACTTTAAGATGTGGAGAAGGCGTGGCTCAGGTTCTGGAACTTTGAAACTCTTTCAGGCGTGCCCGCGCGACATTGCCTTCTGAGATTTCTTGAGTACGGCCCACTTCGAGTTTTATAGTATCTATTGGCTATATTCGTCTATGCCATGTCTATTGACTATGCTATGAGTTGACTTGAATTACCCGCTCCATTTAGGACAAACGTCTGCCAATTTCAAAAAACCTGGCCTCCCCCACCCTCACGCGTAAAAACATATGGTTGAAGATCCCGCAAAGCAGGGACCATGGATTGCAGCCCAGTAGCCAGCTTCTGACTGAAGCCGGGAGCCGTCCCACACCTTGATGATTTTGCGTACCGTTGGCCATTCTCTTGAACTTGATTTGTCTTCCATGTTGGTGCCATGGTCGACCACCGCATTGCCATGTGATAGGCACAGCCATGTGATAGGCATCATCATGGACCAAGGCTGCGGTGCCGTGCAGATGCCACAGCCGAAAGATTGGGCCCTGAGCACGACGCAGCGCTTTTGGCACTGGGCCGGTCTGGATCTCAGTCCCTCCAAAGAGACGAACACATTAGCAAACATGTATTGTTGAGTCAAGAACTGTATTGTCTTGTCACCAGAGATTTCCTTCAGAAATGCCGCAAAGCCGCAAAAGTGAAAGCTGTAGATTGCAGTAGGCAACAGTATTTACAACAAGCATCAAATAGCATCAATCAGTATAGCCTATAGCAACTGCTCAAGCGTAATCAAAACAATTCGAATCCCAGTTCAATCTTGTTTTCTCACCAGAGATTTGGATCCAGAAATATGCCACGACACCACAAAGTCAAAAAAGTGCCCTCTCTCCCCACGAAGCCGTGGGAACTTTTCGGCTCCCGTGGCGATCCACGGCTGAGGCTCGCGTACGTGCTGCAGGAGCGCGGCGCGTTCGCCGAGGTCGAGCCGCTGCGGCGCCGAGAACTGGAGGCCCGGGAGCGGCGCCTGGGCCCCGAGCACCACGTGACGCTCATCGCGGTGAACAACTTGGCGTCGGTGCTGTGCCGCCTGAGGAAGTTCAGCGAGGCGCCGCTGATGTGCTGTGCTGCAGTCACCGTGGTGGGTGGATGGTGCTGCATTTTGTGTTGGGAAAAGGTGGGAAAAATTGCAGGGAAACAACAACCACATTTTCAGATCATCTCAGAATTTGTCATCTATGTAGAAGCGCGATGCTACATGAACATGTCAATTTTACGCAAATCATCTCAAATCATCTCAAATCACGTCATGTATGGACGTGCCAAAACATGGACATGTCAAAGTTTGGCAAAAGATGTTTGCAAAGAACAGATGCCGCGTTGCAAGTTTCAGTCTGAGATGTCTGAGGCTGTCAAAGCGTTTTTGCAAAAAAATCACAGAACAGATGCACCCTGAGTTTATTTGCAAACGGAAGATTGGAACGACGATGACGCACATCCAAATTATGTTGAAATGTCAACTCGTCGAACTTTGCGTTTTATTCTTCAAGTTTTGAATTATGTGTGCATTTACATGGTACAATTGGACTTGACATCTTTTTCATCAGTCCAAACTCAAGGCCGTTGCCCACCTTTCTTCCCTTTCCACATGGTACTCGCAGGCGGATCCTGGCCTGGGGCCCCACACCACCGGTGCCATCCAGAGACGCCAGGCGGAGGCCCTGCACCGCCGAGCTCTTGCAGGGCGCGAAGCGCACCTCGGTGCGAATCATCCGCACACGCTTCAGTCCATGAACAACCTGGCGCTGCTCCTGGAGCAGCAGGGGAAGCTGAATGAGGCTGGGCTGAGGTCTTCCGGGTGAGAGGTGACCTTCCTGGAGGACGTTTCACCAAGGGCATTTTTTTGTTTGGCCAAGGCCCTGGATTTGATCTTTTCAATTTCCCGGTATTATTGGGTCACCTTTTTTGAGCGAACTAACACAAATTAATTAGTTAAGTCCATGCCAAATGAAAGGAGGACATTGTTGAGACCCCCATCCACAAAACTGTTAGTTTCATAGTTGTAATCGGAAAAATGAACATATTGCAAAACTCTCACATTATATATTAT
The DNA here is from genome assembly GCA_947184155.2 of Cladocopium goreaui. Classification (NCBI taxonomy): domain Eukaryota; class Dinophyceae; order Suessiales; family Symbiodiniaceae; genus Cladocopium; species Cladocopium goreaui. Next base: position 118,337 of record CAMXCT020001620.1, on the reverse strand, counting down.
TATATTATATACGCATGCTCTGCTATTTTGCACCTCCAAAGTTTTACCCAAATTCAATATATAGTTGAATTGCTTGCGCATGAAATCCAGACATCCATGTGCATCGGTGCCAAGGATCTGTCCTCCAATTCAAAACAGGTGAGTCAACCTTGGGAGCCGATCAGCCGCTTGCATTTTCCCGCAATCTAAAACTTTGAATTCTCAGCGGAAAACTAAGAAAAGTACAAACTCCTTTCAAACAGAGTTCATCACCTCAAGACTCTGAAGAATCTTTGGAGCTTGTTAGGCAGAAAAGAACTGCACGGCTTGTGACGCCACACTGGGAAACACAACAGCATAGTGATGTCAATACTAATTTGGCGCAGTTCAACAAACGCCTTAGATTTGTGTCTTTACAGAATCAGTTAGCCAAGGCCGTTTGTAAGAGCCTTCTTCACGACACCAACGCCTCTTTAAGTGATTAAACCCGGACTCTTGATTCTATATGCAAGAGTTTCCGGACCGCGATAAAACACATGCAACACATGTATTTCACAATAGATGCAGTTTATTTATTTCAGAACGATGACGAAAGCGGGCAGCGATTGTCCCAGGAGTGTGAAATTCTCCCTACAGAGGCAACGGTGGAAGAACCCCCAGGAGGATCAAAATCAGCTAAATGGGAATGATCGTGTGCCAGTTGTTTGCGTGAGGAATCTGTGAAAATCTGAAACTACGACCGTGAATTGGCACGTCAAAGTGGTTTGCCAAGAGTCTTCAAAACACTGAACAAAGCACAGCTCGCCGAAAAGGTTGCCAACAGGCACAGGCCCAGCGTCCCTAATGCCATCTGAAGTTTGCAAAATTCATGTGATATGTATGATCTTAGATGGCCGCACAGGCACCTGTTTGACTGTGACAGCATCACCAGTTCAGCTGAACCTGTGAAGGGAGTATTTCTCGTTATATGCAATCTAGCCATATCTAGCCTGCCTACATGCTCGGCAGGGCTTTTCGAGGCCCTTAGCAATTTTAATCCGTTGATTATTTTCGAGGGCGTTTGACAATACCCTCCAAATCCTACAAAAATATAGGTGTTTTCGGAATTTGACCTATATCGACTGATTTTACCCAAAACACCTATTTGTAGATACTACTTTGGTCTTCGGTTTTAGGAATTTGATTGCATGATTTTGGGCTTGGTGAGACAAAGGCCAAAAAATGTTTGCAGCGCATCAAACGACTAGGGAGAAAACCCGCAAAACCCCGCAAAAAAAACGCAAAAAACCCGCAAAAAAAACACCAAAAACCCGCAAATCCTGAAACCTCGTTGTTTTAGGTAGTTTTTGGATTTTTTTGCTGTTCCAAAAATCATCACGGTTTGTGTACCCGGCCGTAGTGCTGAGATTTTCCAAGAAGCATACTTGTTTGGAACAAAGTGAATCATTTTTTGGTTTATTTTGACCTATCTTCTTAGAACGACCATTTTTTCCTCGGAAGTGGAGGGTCCAAGAATGTTTGAGATGATGACCGATCATCCGAGCCGTAGCCACCTCCGTGGTCGCCCCAGGGTTGTTTCGTGAGAGCGGGCCAGCAATGTGAGCAAACACTGTGAGTAAATTGAATAAATGGATGCTTCTTGGCATCCCGTGAATTCAAAGAGTGCTTGACGAGCGCTTGGAATAGTATGTCCTCACTATAGTCCAAAAATTGTGGCCTTTGTTGGCTTATTCTTCCCTTTCCATGACACATGGGGCCTGAGCTGGGGCTCTTCTCATGTTTCGACACCTCAGCGCTCCATCTCGAGCCGCCAGGCAGAAGGTCTCCACCGCCGAGCCTTGGAAGGCTTCGAGTCCCAACTGGGACCCCAACACCCCTACACGCTCACGGCGGTCAACAACTTAGCCTTTCTCTTGGAGACGCAGGGCAAGTTGGAGGAGGCCGGGCCGAGGTCTTTGGGGTGCAGAGAGGTGGCCTTCCTGGCACTGTCGAGAGGAAGGCATTTCCCATGTGGCCAGAGGGGTGAATTGTTTTTCCCAGTTTCACCAGAGCAATTTGGGAATGTGAGTTGATGCCTAGGCTATCCTATAGGCTGATGTACGGACAGATTTTGATTTGAGTTTGATGGGGAAGCATTTCTCGCCTGAGTGTTGGACAGCATTGCTGTTGGTGAATTTATTGTGAAATTATTGGGTTAACCACCAAAGACACGGGCCAAGCAAGTCAGAAGGCCTTGACTATTTGACTATCTTAAGTGGAGGCAAGTATCGTAGTTTTTCGTGGCACCCCGTTCTGAATTCAAAGAGTGCTTGACGAGCGCTTGGAATAGCATGTTCATACCGCTAGTCCAAGAATTGTGGCCCTCGTTGACCTTTACCCTTTCCCATAAATCAGCCATGAAACCACGAGACCTGGAGCTCTTCTCATGTTTCACCACCTTAGCACTCCACCTCGAGCCGCGAGGCGGAAGGGCTGCACCGCCGAGCCTTGGAAGGCAAAGAGTCCCAACTGGGACCGCAACATCCCAGCACGCTCGTCTCGGTGCACAACTTGGCCAATCTCTTGCACAAACAGGGCAAGTTGGAGGAGGCCAGGCTGAGGTCTTTGGGGTGCAGAGAGGTGGCCTTCCTGGCACTGTCAAGAGGAAGGCATTTCCCATGTGGCCAGAGGGGTGAATTGTTTTTCCCAGTTTCACCAGAGCAATTTGGGAATGTGAGTTGATGCCTAGGCTATCCTAGGCTGATGTACGGACAGATTTTGATTTGAGTTTGATGGGGAAGCATTTCTCGCCTGAGTGTTGGACAGCATTGCTGTTGGTGAATTTATTGTGAAATTATTGGGTTAACCACCAAAGACACGGGCCAAGCAAGTCAGAAGGCCTTGACTATTTGACTATCTTAAGTGGAGGCAAGTATCGTAGTTTTTCGTGGCACCTCGTTCTGAATTCAAAGAGTGCTTGACGAGCGCTTGGAATAGCATTTTCATACCGCTAGTCCAAGAATTGTGGCCCTCGTTGACCTTTACCCTTTCCCATAAATCAGCCATGAAACCACGAGACCTGGAGCTCTTCTCATGTTTCACCACCTTAGCACTCCATCTCGAGCCGCCAGGCAGAAGGTCTCCAGCGCCGAGCCTTGGAAGGCCGCGAGTCCCAACTGGGAGCCCAACACCCCGACACGCTCAAGTCGGCTAACAACTTGGCCGTTCTCTTGAAGCAGCAGGGCAAGCTGGAAGAGGCCAGGCTGAGGTTCTTGGGATTTCTTGGGGTACACAGAAGTTGCGGAAAGACTGGTACGGTACGGGTGAGTTTTCTTGCTTCCCACCTTCACCTCGGACTGAATTTATGATGTTTTGTGAATGATTTTGGTGATCATCTAAAGCTGATTGCGGTGAGTTCCCACAGTTTTTGACAGGTGCTTGGAATAGTATTTTCTCATTAAAGTCCAAGATCGGACTGTGAATCTGTGATAAGATGTTGGCCTTGGAATAGTATGTTCTCACTATACTCCAAAAATTGTGGCCTTTGTTGGCTTTTCTTCCCTTTCCATGACCCATGGGGCCTGAGCTGGAGCTCTTCTCATGTTTCACCACCTTAAGCTCCATCTCGAGCCGCCAGGCAGAAGGTCTCCACCGCCGAGCCTTGGAAGGCTGCGAGTCCCAACTGGGGCCCCAACATCCCCAGACGCTCACCTCGGTTAACAACTTGGCCCTTGTCTTGGAGAAGCAGGGCAAGTTGGAGGAGGCCAGGCCGAGGTCTTTGGGGGGAACGCATGTGGCCGGGACGAGAAACTGGTGAATGTTCTTGTTTCCAAGACTGGAGGAATTTTGGGAATCGGAATGTGAATCTGTGATAAGTGATAAGTATGTGATAAGTATTGATAAGTCTTTTGTGGCTTAAGTTTGCATTGAGATTGACTGTCCCCAGGATTGTTGCGAGTGAATTTGGTGAGTTGACCCCGCAAGACACGTGCCAAGCATCATGAAACTGTTTCTCCGGAATCCAAGCTTCGGCTGTAGATACCAGATTGGGCCTAATCCGTTAGACTGGGTTGTTGGATCTCAACAGCAGTACATGCATTTTGCGCAAGGGTAGATCAACATTGTCTTCCAAGAAGTGAAACTTGGTAGCTCGGTTCTATTTAGAGCTTTGGCTGATGCATCGACAATGTGTGCCAGCTTCACGCAGTACAAGAAAAGCCTTCACCTTGGCTTCGTGGTTCCCACCATCCCATCCTATGCAGATCAGATTCTCAGATTTGCAGGTTTTGGTGTTTGAACAATCAATGTGCCACGCTGCATCACCAACAACACATTGCCTTTCACCAGTTGCGGATCACAGCACAAGGCTCATCTCGCCACGGCAAAGGAAGCCACCCTGCTGTCATCCATCCACAACCCACCCTGTAGGCAGAGGAGCTCTATCGCACGGCCCTGACAGGGCGAGAAGGTCAGCTGGGCCCCGAGCATCCGGACACCCTCAGCTCCGTCTACAATCTGGCAGATCTTCTGGAGGCCAAAGGCTCCTTTGCAGAGGCGAGGGGAATCTCGGTCGGCTTGGATCGGGGGATGTAGATGTGGGAAGTTGGTGGAAGTTGAATAAGTGGCCTAACAGCGACGCCCTCCTGAAAGGAACAGATCTCACTGGTCTTGGCAAGAGTGTTGTCAAGATTCAAAAGGTGATGTTTTCCAATGTTTTCTTTCTATAGATGTTTTCTAGATAGAGACGAGGTTTTGTGACATTCTCGTTGGGTATACCCAACCGGTATTAAGATATTGCAAGTTCCAAGGGATGCGGTTGCAAAATCCCCTTGCCTATTTCCTCTACAAAGTTTGGGTGTCGACACCCAGAAACCAGAGCATTTTATAACATTTTATAGAGGAAGTTTTCTCCATAAAGTTCAAATCTGGTGCCAAAAAAGGGGCAATATTTGAGGAGATTTTTTTGTATACCATGGCGTGGTTGAACTTTATATAGACAGTTTTTTTGGTTTCCCTGCTTTTTCTCATGAAAAAGCAACCTGCTGAAAACGCATTTTGTAGTGGAGACGGCTGGTATTGCAGGAAACCAGTTCAAGTTTGTAGGCTTGCATGATGTCATGTTGTGCAATTTTTAGCGCGAAGAAGTTGGGCTTGGAAGGACCTGTGTTGGGTGCATGTTGGGCTCATGTCGGGCCTTCATTGGGCCATGTTGGGCTGATGTTGGGCCTCGATTGGGCCATATTGGGTCTAACTTGGGTCGTTTGGAAGCGGTGAGGGCAATTTTTGGGATCCTTTTCTTCGCGCTAAAAATTGTGCAATTTTTAGCGCGAAGAAGTTGGGCTTGGAAGGACCTATGTTGGGTGCATGTTGGGCTCATGTCGGGCCTTCATTGGGCCATGTTGGGCTGATGTTGGGCCTCGATTGGGCCATATTTTGTCTAACTTGGGTCGTTTGGAAGCGGTGAGGGCAATTTTTGGGATCCTTTTCTTCGCGCTAAAAATTGCAATTTTTAGCGCGAAGAAGTTGGGCTTGGAAGGGCCTCTGTTGGGCGCATGTTGGGCTCATGTCGGGCCTTTATTGGGCCAGGTGAGCCATATTGGGTCTTTCTCGGGGCCCAACTATCGGATGTGGGAGGATGTGCAGTTGGGAGGAAAATGCGCGCTGAGTTTCTTTGAGTCCTGGCTATCATTGATTGGGATTGGCTTGAACAGAGGCCGTCTCTATAAAGTTCAGGGTTTCTCTACAAAGTTCAACATGGGTTGGACAATGAGGGTGAAAATTCAGAGCCTTTTTCCAAGCCTGAACTTTATAGACGGTTTTTTTTGCGTCAACCCTTGATTGGGTAGGTTTTTGGTTTTGTACCACCTTGAACTTTACAGAAGCTCAATGCCATGTGGGCGCTACCCACTTTATAGTGATGGTCTGGGGACCATTTCGCAATTTATAGCTATAAGTTCGGGCCCCAACTACCTGCTGGAATTCACAAGGGGGTGTTGCAAAGTCATCAGCCCGGGTCCCGGGCGGCCACACACCACGTGCACCGCATCATGTCCAGGCGGGGCACCTGTCAGAAGAAACCTCCACGTTTTGCAGTCATGTGAACATTGATTGGCAGTCAGACATCTACCAGAAGCATTGCGATGTTTGAGTTGTCATCTGAAGCCATTTTGGTCTAACACCGATTCGCCCTGCAGTCACACCACCATCGGAAGAAAATCGTTGCGTCCTGCATCTCTTGCTTCTGCGACAGTGGTAGCGAGAGCCCTGGTGAGGCTCCACGATGGACACCGTAGAGGAGTTCACGCAGGGCGAATCGGAAAATGGGCATCCAGCCTCAGCGGCAGCGGAAGGAGGTGACAGCGTGTCAGGATCAGCCAGTGGATGGAGGCAGTGGACAGCAGAAGAGTGGAGAGAGTGGGATGAGCAGCGCTGGGGCGCGAGAGGCTCACACCACTCCGATGCCTGGGGAGCTGCGGCCATTGCCAACGGGACCCAGACAGGTTCCTTAGATCCTTGGACCCACTGGAGAAGCCACAACGCCTCTTGGCAGTGGCAATCTGCGGGCTGGGACAAGCAGACCAAGGGGGACTTTAGCGATCCACCTGCATGGGGTGGTTGGAGCAACTACAGGCTTTGGAAGAGAGCCTTGGTCCGATGGGACAGCAACACTGACGTGTTGCTGCGTCGACGCAGCGAGAAGATCCTCAAGAGCTTCGATTGGGAGCTGCAGTCCAAACTTGACCATATCTCTGACCAAGACTTGCAGTCAGAGACCTACTTGCAGAACATCTTGGCCGTGTTGGATGTTTTAGCCGGTGAGAAAGAAGAGTCGGAAAAGCGGCGATGCGTGAGGGCTGCACTCTATGAGGGGCCTCGCAGAAGCGAGGAAAGCTTGGCACAGTACTCTTGGCGCCGCGAGGCGCAGTTCTCAGCGGCTTCTAAGTTCATTGAGTTGCCCAATGACCTGAAGGCCTTTATGTTGGAGGAGCAGGCTGGCTTGAGTAGGCAGAACCTGCAGAATCTTCGCTCCTTGACCGGCGGCTCCATCAAGTTCTCCAAGGTCATTCGGGCTTTGCAAGTTTTGGATGTGGACGATGAGCCGATTGTCCGTGCTAAGCAGCAGTCAACCTACTTGGCTGAGCCCGGCGATGTCAAGGTCTCTGCCGAAAACGACATCTATGAGACTGACGATGAGCAGCCCCTGGACGATGTCGAGATCAATGCCTTCCTCTGCTCCGTGATGAAGGACGACCTTGATGAGGAGCAGGCCATGAACTACCTGGCTGACTGGTCTGAGAAGAGACGACGCACTTGGGCCGAGAACAAGAACCTCAAAAATGCTCGCAAGAAGGATCGGAGGCATTTTGACGATGTCTCGTCTAGACCTTCGAAGCCGGCCAATCTCAAAGGCCGCATGCCAATTGCCCAGCTCAAGGCGATCACCCGCTGCAGCAACTGCGGCGTGAAGGGCCACTGGCGTGAAGATTGCACAGCGCCCTACAAGCCCAAAAGCGAGAGGCTCCAAGGTGGCAGGTCTACCTCTTCGACTCCGTCAGCATTCGTCTTTCTTGGCTTGGGAGAAAAGAAGACAAGCAATTTTCCTGGTTGGAGCTCCTATTTCAATTTTTTGGAGATCCCTCCCGGGTGTGCCATAGTGGATCCTGGAGCCAGCCAGGACCTCATTGGCCTGAAGGCTTACCAGAAGCTATGCGTCGAACTTGAGAAGAAGGGCTTGAAAACAGTCCGACTTGAAGAAGACCCCGGACCAGCTTCGGGCATTGGTGGCTCAGCCAAGACCCTCTTCAAGGCACTGGCCCCCTGCTTCTTGGCTGGTTGCCCCGGGGTCATCAAGTTGACGGTGATCGAGGAAGACGTCCCACACCTGTTGTCGATTGGGCTGCTCGAACATACGAAGGCGGTGATCGACACCGGCCGGGATGTCATCCAATTCCAGGCTCTCGGTCATGAAGTTCCCATGAAACGGCTTGAGTCGGGTCATAGGATTTTAGATGTCACCTTAGGAGCAAAGCCTTTTTCAGTGCCTCCTCAAGTGATGGCCGAGTATCAGCTTACTCCTGAGGCGTTTCAGGTGTCTCACTCCGATGGCGCAAGGGCATACATGGCTGCGGTCGAGACACCGAGTCGTTTGTTGATTCAGGATCTGAATTTTGAAGTCCACATGAGGCAAGGCAAGCAGGTCAACACGACAGGGGTTTTGGGCTTTAACTGGGTTACCATGGGTCATGTCACGTCGAACAGCTGTCATGTCATTTGCCAAGATATCAACATCAATAGATTGCAAGGCACCGAGGTAGAGCATGTTGAGTGCAGACATTGTGATGCCGTTGACACTTGGACCATTCACGTTCACACCAAACAGCCAATAGCCAGCATGTCTCTCAGTGAATCTTGCGACATTTTGAGCAAAATTGGAGTTCAGCACAGCTTGAAGAAATTTCAAAGCCGTTTCCCCTACAGCCGCTTCATGCTCAGGTTCCTGATTCTGTGTTTTTTCAGTTCGACTCTCCCAGCTAGCCATGCGGTCCTTCATGAAGCCGGACGCGCTTGGCAGGAGCCGCAGCGAAAATCACCGGGAGACCATGCAAGCTCACTGGTTCACTCTGGTGAGCAAACTTTTGAGGCTCACCATGGGGCCTTTCAGCATCAAGATGGCTTCTTTGACCACTCCACCGGAGTGTCAACACCCCGAGGATCAGGTTGCCTCGGGCTCCAATCAATATGGCCGTTGGAAAAAGTGCCTGCTGTGCAAGAAGCAACTTTTCTTTCACCAATTCGGGCCGGACAACCCGAAACCGGTCTCCAGGAAAGTATCCAAGGTGTCAGCAGCTGCTGCAACTACAAGCTCGGAGACGATGGCCAAGATCAAGAAGACGGCAGGGTATGCTGCCAGGGCTTCGAAACCGGCGGAGTATGTCACTCGCCAGGAGATGCAGGAATTGATGAAGGCCCAGGCGGACCAGATCTCCAACACCCTGACAGCCACAATCTCTCAGCTGGTGCAGTCCCAGCAGATGCTGCAACAGCAGATGGCCAATGTGATGATGGGGAACCAAGCAGCCATCGCACCTGCCCAGGAGACACAGCAGATGCCGGTGATTCCCCAGAGTTTCAATTTGTATCAGAACGACGAGCCGGAGGCGAGCGATATGGAGATGTTGAATCCCAATCAGTGGGATCAAGTGCAGCGCCAATGACCTTGAGGGCTACCTTGGCGGCCCACGGTGTGAGCTCTCTGAGTAGTGAGTTTTCCGGGGAATTAGATCATTGGTTTGTTTTTCCGTTTTGGAGTGCGCACAGATGCTCCTCTTTTGTAGCCTCTTCCTCTTATTTTCTTTGGAAACCACCCGGAGAGAGTGAAAGCCTGTGCGTGTGGCATTCACCATCCATGTACAGGTCATTTCAACTGTCTGCAGATCAAGACGACAGAGAGTTTCAAGTACCGCGTAAGGCCAAGAGGAATTTATGCATGCACCTTGAACAGTTTTTCCAGTCTTCCGATGGTTTCACCCCTGTGTGTACTGAGAAACAGCTGAACAATAGCGCGGAGGAGACGCCAGAACTCCAAAAGGCATTTTGCCACAATAACACGGTGGAGACGTTAGGACTCCAAGAGGCGGGAGAGCCCAACAATAACGCGGCCAGGACGCAAGAACCTGAAGAGACCAACGGTCCATCCAGGGTTGAGGGTTTTAGGACTAACTGGGAAATCATAAAACCTTTTAAGGAAGCTCTGAAGGGAAGTTGGAGTCTAGTCACTAGCAATGGCCCCGGCACCGGCCTCCCTCGGCTCTCGACCGCGAGCGCTGCCATGGGTGAGAAGTCACTTGGGAGAAGCTTCAAGATATGCGAGCTCTTCTCGGTGCCCAGGCTTTCCAATTTGAATGCACCGGGTGTCGAGTTCACCAGACCAACCAGTTTTGACATCAAAGAAGGCTGGGATTTCTTTGATGCTGGCGATAGGGCAGCCTTTTGGAACTGTCTTAGATCTCAGCAACCTGATTTGGTCACGATGTCTCCAGAGTGCAAACCTTTCAGTGTGCTAATGCACTCCAACTGGAACAGGATGGATCCGGGGGAGGCTAGGCGACTGAAAGTAGAGGGCATGGCCATGTTTCAATTTTGTGTGCAAGTGGCTGAGTTTCAGATCTCTCAAGGGCGATACTTTTGGATTGAGCAACCGGCCTCAGCTTCAAGCTGGGCCACACATGCCATTGCTTGGCTTCTTAGGCAGCCTGGGGTTTGCCTGGTCCAGTTCGACCAATGTGCTGCTGGCCTCTCAGTGGTTCCCGGCAAGCTCTCTCGGAAGGCCACTGCCTTCATCACCAACCACATCGGCATCATCCATGAGCTCTCCGCTCTACAATGCGCAGGCGATCATGAGCATCAACCTCTCCAAAGTGGCCTCCCTGACAAGGCCAAGACGTACCCGGAGGGTCTCCTCAGAGCAATCATCCGAGGCGTCAAGTGGCAACTTAGGAAAGAAGACAAGCTCATCCTCTTTCTCAATGGGATGGAGAATGTCTTGGACGACGAGCAAGAGGTTGGGGGCGATGAAGATCCTGACATGGAAGAGTCCAAAGACGCTCTGAGAGCCCCACAGACACCCTCTCCGGCCAAGGCGCCAGACACCAAGCTCACCGGCCGGCAAAGAGAAGTTGTGGCAAAACTCCATGTGAACATGGGACATATCCCTGTGGAGCAAATGTTGACCTTACTCAAAGCTGCTGGTGCCAAAGAAGAAGTCAGAGAATACGTTAAAAATTCCTTCCGGTGCGACATTTGCTCTAGGCAAAGGAAACCCATCGAGAGAAAGCGGGCAACTTTTCCCAGGACGTTCTCTTTCAACAAGATCGTGGGCATAGATTTTTTCTACATCTCCTTCCTCAACAAGACGCATGCCTTTCTCAACGTAGTGGACCAAGGAAGCAACCTACAGCAAGTTGCTCTGCTTCCCAACTACGTCGGAGGGCCACCCAATGCTAAGGACGCCTGGGAGCTCTTCTGCAAGCTGTGGATTTCTCCTTTCGGCCTCCCTGAGGTTCTCTTGTGCGACCAAGGCTCAGAGTTCAAGGGTCACTTCGAGCGGTCCTTGGAGCAACTGGGCATCCTGCAAGCTGTGACAGACAGTGCGTCACCTTGGCAGAATGGCCGGGTCGAGCGTCATGGTGCCTGGGTCAAGCAACGTCTTGAAGAAGAAGTGCAAAGTGGCCAGGAGATCGTCCGATCAAGCAAAGAGCTGGAGACCTTAGCCGTCAACGTAGTGGCTCACAAGAATAAGTGGTTTCACCGTGGCGGTTTTTCACCATACCAGCTCGTCTTTGGGGTCAACCCTAGGGTTCCCCTGGAGCTGCTGTCAGATGATCAGATGATAGTTCCAGGCCTTGCTGACGCCTCAGTGGACCCATTTGAGGCTGACACCCCAGCCGCCGAGTTTGCTCGAGCCCACCAAGTCAGACAACGTGCCCGGGAGCTTTGCGTCGCTTCCAACCTGAAAGACAAAGTCAGGCTGAGCCTTTCGCAGAGGATGAGACCTCAGAGAACATGGTCTAGAGGCCAGTGGGTCTACGTCTACCGCAAGTTTCCCGGCACTGGCAGCGGGCATATGACTCGATCCCGGTGGGTTGGACCAGGCCTGGTCATCATCCAAGATGGCCACTCAGTTTGGGTCTCCATGAGATCACGCATTTGGAAGTGCTCTTCGGATCAGCTTCGGGCGGCAAATCACATGGAGTCTCTTGGGGCTGAGCTCATTGGCAACGAGGAGCTGTCGGACGTGCTAGAGCAGGTCAAGGGCAAACGAGCTGGCGCCGTTGACGTGGAGTCCGAGGGCACTCCTCCTTCAGAAGCTTGGGATCAACATTCTCAGCCTCACCATGTGGAAGTGCCAGCCTTAGAAGCTCCACATCTTCCGCAACAGGCCGAGTTGCCCCCTATCCCTGAAGAGGCCGCCGCTCCCGAGCCTCTGTTGCGAGATATCATTCCTGAGGTACCTGCACCCGCCACTCCTCCTCCTCATGCAGAAGTTCGTAGACCTTCCCCTGCATTGCCAAGACAGTGGTCTAGCAGGACCCAAGAAGAGCCTCTCATGGAACCAACTCCGTCCTCCAACTCTGAAGCCAGTGAACCCAAGAGGATCAAGAAAACTCCACCGTCCGAGGGCGGCTATGTCAAGAAGCGTGTTTCCGACCTAGAGACGGAGCAGCTTGAGCGTGCAGCTCTGAAAGAATTGCGACGACTGAACCGTGAAGAGAGGCTGCAGCGTCAAGCCTCTCAAGCAGCAGCTCCCCCCAGGCCATCGGCTTCAGACACGGCAAGCTCTTCAGACGTCAATCCACATAGAACCCATGAGGCTGATTCCGCACCAGCCGTGGAGTCTCAGGAGCAGACACGTATATCAGAACATGCTCACAGCGATGGAGACGACGGCGATCTCTTCAACAGGGATTTGATTTCCTTTTTTACCATCAAGGAAGATTCAGAGAACAAGAACTTCATGGCCAAGCCTGTCAAGACCAAGAACTCAGAGTTCAACATGAAACATGCCACGCCAGAAGAGATGCTCGGCTTTCAAGGTTCTGATGCCGACGAGTGGGCCTCTATCTTAGGTCTCAAAGCAGCCAGAATCCTCTCCAAAGAGGAGTCAGCCAAAGTTCTTCGCGATCAACCAGACCGCGTGATCACCAGCAGGATGATCAGAAGGAAGAAACCTATGCCAGGCGTAGGATCCTTCAAGTACAAGAGTCGATGGTGCCTACACGGTCACATGGACCCTGATTCTGGCACGTTTGAGGTTTTCTCTCCTATGCCCAGCACGGAGTCTATCACTCTCTTCTTCCAACTGTCATTGAATTTGGGCTTGTCAGTAAGTTTCTTGGACATCAAGAACGCTTTCTGTCAAGCCAATAAGCTGGACAGACCACAGGGAAGAATATTTGCGAGACCATGCGAAGGCATCGACGTGCCAGAAGGTTGCCTCATCGAAATTGTAGCTCCCATTTATGGCCTTGACGACAGTCCCTTGAGATGGCACCGGACCTTGCTAGCATTCTTTGAGGATCTTGGGTTCACGAGGTCTCTCCTCGAGCCTTGCTGGATGGTTAAAAGGGTCAATGGTCAGGTGGTTGCTCAGGTCCTCATCGAGGTTGACGATTTGAACATTGCCACTACTCAGGCCTATCTCCCAGTTCTCAAGGAAGAGCTAACCAAAAGGTTCATCTTTGGCAAATGGGAATCAGATGAAGCTGACTTTGCAGGTAGGCACGTCTGCGTCACCAAGAACAAGGTGATCATGCATCAGGAGAAATATATTCTTGAGAAGATACAACCAGTTCCTCTAGCCAAGGGGAGACTTTCTCACCGAGAATCCTTGTTGGCCCCTGATGAGTTCGAAGCCTTCCGCTCCATGCTCTACAAGGTCAACTGGGTTGCTCATCAGACCAGACCAGAAGCTTCCGGCGTTGTGAGTATACTGGCTAGTCGCCTCAAGTGTGCCACAGTCCACGACGTAGCCTGTCTCAATAAGACAATCGCTCATCTACGCAAGACTGCCAGCCAACCTCTTGTCTTGCACAAGTTTGACCAGGACAGAATGACCCTCGTGGCCGCCTCAGACGCCGGAGGAGTAGATGGCAAACCGCCTACAGAGCCCTCTGGAGAATTACAAGATACTATCCAAGGAGCCTGGATCATCATGGCGGCCGATCGAGTCCCTTCTGCCTCTGTCAAGACAAAGGTATCCATCTTGTCATGGAGATCAGCCAAGTTAAAAAGACGAGTTTCGTCTACCCTTGCCAGTGAGGCCTTAGCCTTTTCTCAAGCCTTGGGCGAGATGGAGTGGTTGCAAATTATGGTGCGTGACATCGTTCATGGCGATGTCAACAGATGCGACTGGTCCAAATCTTTGTTGCCTTATGTGGGTCTCTTGCGTGAGGACTGTGAGCTCAACCATCACGTAGGTGGCTTGCTCACGCAGTGCGGCATCACAGACGCCAAGAGCCTCTTTGACTCCCTCAAGAAGGAGAATCCATCGTCTCGCCAAGACAGACGAACCTCCATCGAGATAGCCATCATTATTGAAGCTATGAGGAGATCAAAATCACTGCTGCGCTGGACCCCTCACCCAAGAATGGTAGCTGACACCCTCACGAAAGACGACATTTCCAAGAGCAACGGCGCCTTAGAAGATCTTTTCAAAACTTCCACTCTAGCGCTTTGGGATGAAGAAGACGAGCTGGCGAGGCGTAAGAATGACCCGGCAAGTAGAAACAGGTCCAAACGGGCCTCAGCTGAGTTCCGGCAGATCGGTTTTTTCCTGCTGACCAGATGTCAACTCAACAGAAATTTAGGGGTGCTGTCAGAAGAAACCTCCACGTTTTGCAGTCATGTGAACATTGATTGGCAGTCAGACATCTACCAGAAGCATTGCGATGTTTGAGTTGTCATCTGAAGCCATTTTGGTCTAACACCGATTCGCCCTGCAGTCACACCACCATCGGAAGAAAATCGTTGCGTCCTGCATCTCTTGCTTCTGCGACACACCTTTATCTCCAACATTTGCGTGGCGTGGAGGCCTCTGCAAGGGTCACAGGGGAACAGTCGATAGCCATCGATAGCCACTTGGTGGCCTTTGGTCCAGACATCACTAGTCCAGCTGGTAGTTGCTGCTTGTGGATTTTGGAGTCCGGATATGACATCTTCCATTAACAATATTTATTTTGATAAGATTCATTTCACAAAGAAAAAGAACATGTTTGGATTTGATACGTTTCCTGTCTTTTTGTTTTTGTGTGCCATGTTCGGTGTTACAATTTCAGGCTGTCAGCTCTATCTGTGGGGTGAACATGAAAGATTTTCATTGAGCCCGTTGGCCAACGCAGGCGTTCCCCACCCCGAGATCACCCTGAGAGACCCGCAAAGTTTTCAACTAACTCGGTGCCGCTGTCAAAACCTTAGCCGCCTCTGCAGGAGCTGCATGGGCCGGATGCCGAAGAGGTCCGAGCGAGTCGCAACAACCTGGAGCGATTCCAACAAGAGCACGGTCCAGTCGTTTGAAGGCCATGGGAAAGCCAAAATTTGTTGTGAAGACACTCACGGGTCACATGTCTCATTGCGTTGCATTCTTTAAAAAGGACCAGTTGAGAAACCCACCAAAGACTTTAGATTCTGTAGATTCTTTTGATAGGAAACTGGCCTTGTCCTATTGCCAAGGATTTTGTTTCTGAGGCAGCATGTGGTGGCCCGTTTGAATTTCTCAAAGTTCTGCAAGTTAGTTTTTGTTCAGCAGATGCTGGACCGATAGAAAATTCTACGTTTGAGTTTCTGCCAGACTTGTTGCAATTTGGGTTTAGATCCCCCACAATGCTACTGTAACAGCGGTCCAACAAACTGCATTGGTTTGCCCGTGGGATTTGTGTTTGATTCGTTTTGGATCTGATTTCGGAGACTTGCAGGCAGATCGGCACCTTTCAGCCCCTGACCCTGCACATGGAGCCGTCAGCCATCATCATATATTTGTATCAACATGTATCAATATCTTCCGTTTCACTGAGATCCATAGAAGGTTAGAACCCGAAATCAGTGCTTTGAATTGCCAAGTGCCAAGTGTGAAAACAGCGTGTGTCGATTTGACCCCAGCACAGAGCACTTGAAGGTCAGGGCTTCCAATCAGAATAGTGTTGCCCAGATTTATCGTTTCTTTATTGCAACTTGGCCTGCTTCTGGTCATGCGTCAACCGTTCGACTTTGGTGTTCAAGCTTTTGCCAGCAACTGATCTCGTCAAGCCAGTGAGGTAGTGAGTGCCTGGTCGTTATTTTGGCCAACCACTTACTCTATCCATGTCAAACAGAATGGGCCCGGAAATGGGTTCCCAATGAATTTCGGGACATCTCTCAACTGTTTTTTGGCCATGTCCGGGTGACCTCGAAAGACACCAGTCAACTGCATAGCCCACCATTGGAATGGAAGCGGGTGAAAGGGGGGAGTTCTCCACCGACACCGACTTCAAACCTGGTTTGTTTCCTTCTCAATTTGGAAGAGGCTAGTTACGCGCGAAGCGAATTCTGAGAAATCCAAACTTGGGGCATCAAGAGATTCCGGGGGGCCTCTTCCACGATGGCGAGGCATTCCTTTGTGAACTTGGTCGAATCTGTTCAAATAAAAAACAGTTGTTTCTATTTGTTTCTTGCATTTGCTTGCCAAGGCCCCCAAACACTTGGGACTGGTCAGGAAATCCTTGTGGAGCCCAAATTACACCCAACATGCTCCCAGGCAGCTATGCTTCAACCGGTCATGAATATTTGGTCAGGATTTACAACTAGTCCATACGTGCATCAGTTTTGTGCATGAGAATCCATTTCATCCACTGGCCCGGCAGTGCCGCGGGGCGTCTGATGTGCGGCGCAAAAGGGGCACCGTGCCTGTGGCAGGAGCATGCAGTGGGATGGCCCTGGAAGATAGGCGTTACACACATGCCAAGCACTTCTCAGTCTTGAAACATAAGTCAAAACCAAAAGAGTTTCTGAAACTTGGTCTGGCTTTGGCACCAATGTGGCCACCATCGGAAGGACTTGCAGTTGACTTGGATCATGAGGATGATTTCTCTTCCATCAAGCAGGCTGTGAAGGATTTCATTCTGAAAAAAAAGTCTAGTTCTAGTTGCCTCGCATGCGAAGTGCAGATCCAAATTAGTGATGATCTTGCATGTAATTGCAGTAGGGTGGCCCATTTTGTGAATATTTAATGGCCCCCCAAATGGATGCCTTTTGTGAAGAAATCCCCACCATTCAAACACTTGTTGTGCGGAAAACCAGCGGCCCCAAAATGGATGCTGCCTTGAAAGATGTTCTTAATGTGAAGCCAGTTCTTTTAAAGCAAAATGTTCCCCAAATGGATGCCTTTATGAAAGATGTTGCCAATGTGAAGCCAGTTCTTTTAAAGCAAAATGCCCCCCAAATGGATGCCTTTATGAAAGATGTTCTCAACGTGAAACCAGTTCTTAAAAAAAAAATGCCCCCCAAATGGATGCCTTTATGAAAGATGTTCTTAATGTGAAGCCAGTTCTTTTAAAGCAAAATGCCACCCACATGGAAGCCTTTATGAAAGATGTTCTCAATGTGAAGCCAGTTCTTTTAAAGCAAAATGACCCCCAAATGGATGCCTTTATGAAAGATGTTGTCAATGTGAAGCCAGTTCTTTTAAAGCAAAATTCCCCCCAAATGGATGCCTTTATGAAAGATGTTCTCAATGTGAAGCCAGTTCTTTTAAAGCAAAATGTCACCCAAATGGATGCCTTTATGAAAGATGTTCTCAATGTGAAGCCAGTTCTTTTAAAGCAATATGTTCCCCAAATGGATGCCTTTATGAAGATGTTGTCAATGTGAAGCCAGTTCTTTTAAAGCAACATGCCCCCCAAATGGATGCCTTTATCACGAAAGGTAGCGTCAGCTACCTGAGTTCTCCGTGCTTCAGCACAATCATAGGCGGTATTGGGGGGCCAGCCCGTGGAAAACGTAGAATTCTCGACGTTATGTATTAGATATCAATTATAAGGGCGCCCCCCCTCTAAAATGGTCATGGGTTCAATTCCCACGGGTGACGCGGTCACGGTCCGCCAAAGTAGAGGCACACTCTTCATGAGGGAGATGTCCCTGTAGTCCAGCATAATTGGTTTGCTTCAGCCTCAATAACAGTTGCTGCAAGGGGGTCTTAAAAAGGGGTTTTAAATAAACCCCTTTTCCTGCATCATTTCACGCTGCACAAGACACCGTATCATGCGGTCATGCTCTGGATAAAATCATCTTAGACTGCGCAAAAACGTTTTTGGTGTATCATCTTAGGGGCGCAGCATTTTGACACCACTCCTACCTTTCGTCCGCCTCCGCCTGCTCTCAAGTGAAAGATGTTCTCAATGTGAAGCCAGTTCTTTTAAAGCAAAATGTTCCCCAAATGGATGCCTTTATGAAAGATGTTCTTAATGTGAAGCCAGTTCTTTTAAAGCAAAATGCCCCCCAAATGGATGCCTTTATGAAAGATGTTCTCAATGTGAAGCCAGTTCTTTTAATGCAAAATGCCCCCCAAATGGATGCCTTTATGAAAGATGTTCTTAATGTGAAGCCAGTTCTTTTAAAGCAAAATGCCTCCCAATTGGATGCCTTTATGAAAGATGTTGTCAATGTGAAGCCAGTTCTTTTAAAGCAAAATGCCCCCCAAATGGATGCCTTTATGAAAGATGTTCTTAATGTGAAGCCAGTTCTTTTAAAGCAAAATGCCTCCCAATTGGATGCCTTTATGAAAGATGTTGTCAATGTGAAGCCAGTTCTTTTAAAGCAAAATGCCCCCCAAATGGATGCCTTTATGAAAGATGTTCTTAATGTGAAGCCAGTTCTTTTAAAGCAAAATGCCTCCCAATTGGATGCCTTTATGAAAGATGTTGTCAATGTGAAGCCAGTTCTTTTAAAGCAAAATGCACCCAAAATGGATGCCTTTATGAAAGATGTTCTTCATGTGAAGCCAGTTCTTTTAAAGCAAAATGCCTCCTAATTGGATGCCTTTATGAAAGATGTTGTCAATGTGAAGCCAGTTCTTTTAAAGCAAAATGCCCCCAAATGGATGCCTTTATGAAAGATGTTCTTAATGTGAAGCCAGTTCTTTTAAAGCAAAATGCCTCCCAATTGGATGCCTTTATGAAAGATGTTGTCAATGTGAAGCCAGTTCTTTTAAAGCAAAATGCCCCCCAAATGGATGCCTTTATGAAAGATGTTCTTAATGTGAAGCCAGTTCTTTTAAAGCAAAATGCCTCCCAATTGGATGCCTTTATGAAAGATGTTGTCAATGTGAAGCCAGTTCTTTTAAAGCAAAATTCCCCCCAAATGGATGCCTTTATGAAAGATGTTCTCAATGTGAAGCCAGTTCTTTTAAAGCAAAATGCCTCCCAATTGGATGCCTTTATGAAAGATGTTGTCAATGTGAAGCCAGTTCTTTTAAAGCAAAATTCCCCCCAAATGGATGCCTTTATGAAAGATGTTCTCAATGTGAAGCCAGTTCTTTTAAAGCAAAATGCCCCCCAAATGGATGCCTTTATGAAAGATGTTCTTAATGTGAAGCCAGTTCTTTTAAAGCAACATGCCCCCAAATGGATGCCTTTTGTGACAGCTGTTCTTAATGCGAAACCTTTTTCTGATGCTCCCCACATAGATGCCTTTGGATGCCTTTTCTGTCAAAGATAGTCAACATTGAATCCTTTTTGTTTGACATATTGCCCCTGAAATCGATGATGGCATATGTTCTAAATGTCAACACCTTGTTTCGTTCGTCCAAGTTTTGGAAAAGACGCTCTGAACTTTGAAAACCCTTTTGACAGAGACATTCTGCATGCAAAATGCTCGCCTGCCTTGTGAAACAAAGGCCCCTCGAATGAGCTCGTGCCTTGTTTTCTGGGATGAAGAATAAACTGTCCGACACATATTCAAAATCATTTTCAGGGCTTCTGACTTTTTCACTTGGCTCTGGCTGTATATCCGGACCCTGCAAAATCATTCCAAAATGCAGCCTCAGCCTGGAGATATGGAACCTATTTTGGACCACCTTTTAGGACCCATAATCGATAGGTTCCCAAAACTATTCTTTTGGGCAATTTTTCAGGGCCAGTGACTATAGAACATTAAAAATATTTTGCTTAGGGCAGTTTGTACATGTTACCAGCGTACCCGATAGGACACGGCTATTTTAGTTTTGATATTTTCACGACAAGAAACGATCGCCATTTTTCCTTAAGCGAACAAGTCTCCCGAGGCGGAAATCAAAAACTCTGCGCGACCCCCCCAGCAGTTTCACGCCACCAGGAGGAAATTCAGATGCGTTCATGGAGGCACCGGCCTGTGTAGAGGCCACAAAGATCGACTTGTTCGGCTGTTCGATCCAGTCCCAAACGTATGGGAACAGATCACTCGAGTCTTATAGTTTTATCTCGTTTTTTGAGGTGGCTAACCACCCTTTAAATTGCAGGGGTATTTTTCTTTATTTGAGTAGGGCGAAAAAACGCTGTAATTGTTAACTGGTTAGTGGTTTGACTCATATTTTCCATCTTCCATCCATACTTGGGATGGCTGGCTCCATCGTTCAACATGCTTTGGGCTGTAACTGTCCATGTTGGCCAAAGCCTCGGTGGTGCTGTGGGCGACGCCTGGGACATGAGCCGCTGACAACTTGGAAAACATGAGAGTTTCAGACCAGATGGGAATTGAATCTGCCAAAATGGCGGCCATGGAAATGGTGGATCCATTGGGATGCTATTTCAGCTTCATCCAAGCGCATTGAAGCAAACAGATGCAAACAGAATATGTCCATCCTTGTTGCAACCAAGACTTGAATTTTTCAGAATAGAGTCTGAACATTGCCAGGCGCTGGGCTTGGCCTTCGTCACTTGGCGAAGGCGCCTTCCTGGCCCACCTCATCAGAGATGCTGTCCAGATTTGATATGGATTTGAAGAGGCATCAACGGTGAGCATTGATTTAGGTTCCAAGAGTTATCTTTTGAACTATCCAGATCACTTGGGCATTATAGTTACAAATACTTAAAAGAGATGGATTAAATTGGATTCTTAATCATTAAAGAGCCCTTGACTGTGCCAGGCCCATGGCCCACTTTGACGCCTCTGTCTCCTCACCTTGAACGCTTAAAAAGCGGCGTTGTGGCATCTGAGGACGTGAGCCCGAGTCATGGGAAAAGATCTGGCCGGAAATCGAAGACGAATAACTTGTAGTAATCCCAAAACGTTAGGGAAGAACAGCACTCCAGGGATTCCAGGAAAAATTCAAAGACTCAAAGAGGCAAGGTTAAGAGCAGCACTTCAAGAGGAGGACAGTCGAGGTCAGTGCCAACACTGCACCAATCAGAATAAATCTTCACTTTACTGATGATGTGCCGCAGCATTTTAAGCAGCCTGACAGAAGCTTACACCCTGCAAGTGCATGCATCGGAAATGCTCCATATAGACAACGACCGCCGACATCTACTGACGAAACCCGTTGGAATCACATTAGTTGACGCATGTATCGAGGGAACCCAGTGGAAACCAATCAGAAATCCAAGAAGATTTGACCAAAATTGGATTTTCACATGAATCTCTGCAAGCTGCTGCTGGGTGCATGTTAGATGTCACATGGGTTGCACACACTTTGCACATACAGTCCACCACACGCACTCTTGCATCAACTTTAACAAGCCATGTGAATGGAACAAACTATAGGTAGCGTCCTTCTTTTTGTTCCGTTCAATCAAATGCTGCATCGCCAGTTGACCAGCAGATTTAAGGAAGTCAGACATTTGCGTTGGGTGGGGATTTCCCCTTCAAAGCCTCAACATTTTTGGATCCAGCGTTCAGACAAGGCTCTCACAGACTTGCACTGCCAAGCACGCGTTTTGCCATTGCAACTGCGGCCTCCCAGTGCCTGTGTCAGCCGGGGGTGCCCAGTCAAGGTGCACCAGAACAGATTATGCAGAGCAGGTGGTAATGCACAGGGCTGCAATCGAAAGATTGATTGAACGATTCCGGGTAGGAATCAGAGCCCTAGAAGGTGCGTGCATTTCAGATCGCGTGCTTGAATGGGAATACACGCGCAGGTTGACTTTATCATCCTATTGAGCTTTGAATATTGGTGGGGGCATGTCTTGGGTGAGCTGCGCCATGAAAAAGCTCAGAATTTGATAAGAAACCCGGTGCTTGCGGTGCTTGTGCTGTCCTCATGAGTGGCTGCTGATTTCCTCGAGGCCAGGGCAAGGGCTAGGGCTCGTGGGACCGCCAAGCAGAACCCGTTTCGATCGCGTTTGCCCTTGGCCCCTGCCGGGGCCTGAAACTGGTTCTTTTCTGGTGCAGTAAGGGCAGCCTGGATCGGCCTTGTCTTCCTTTCGATGGCGTTGAGGCTGTCACGATGGGCTGCTGTTTTGCTAGAACTTCCCAGGCGGAGGCAGGAGACCTGGAATTCCAGTCAGGTGCGGGATGTCCCAGCCTGACAGTGATGGGCTTGATTTAAGTTACAGAATAACACCCGAATACATGTCAAGATGTAGTCAGATCCACACAGGTACAAGATTGACTAAATTGACTAGTATTAGTACATATTACTGTGTAGTACCTAATGTTGTTTTTGTTTTCCAATCCCGAAGTCTTCGCTACAAGTCATACAAACCATGGCCCCCTCAGGATATATAACAGCAAAAATAAGTGTCAGGTACAAGATGGTACAAGATTGATCATCATTATATGTAAGAATTCAAATCTGTTTGTTTCCAACAAGTTCATTAACTGTCGGTTGTTTCGAGGACATGTCGCCATTTGCGGCAAGTAACTTCGATAGCCCTTTGGCTGCGACAGAGGAGGCGGGCAACGACAGTGAACGCCACGCTTGCACCTTTCGCACCAATTCCTGAAGCCGTTCAGTTGCAACTTGGAAACGTGTCAACCACTGATGGAGATTGCTCTTCTTATTGCGAACCAAATGAGTTTTCTCAGCGTCGCAGATGCCTTTCTTGCGAGGCGCAGATGGACCAGCCCTCCGCATCAAGGGAAGGGCCGGCAATCAAAGTGGAGACCGAGGCTCATATCACTGGGCACAGTTGCCTGCTTTTGTTTGACATCCCCGTGGTGTCCAGATATGATATCTAGGGTCTAGGCGTGCGTTCTCGCCTCTGACTCTTGCGCAGCATTTGAATCGCAAATTGGACACTTCCAGAGGATTTGCAGTCCTGTGCTATGAACAGGAAGGAGCTGTTTGGATGCTTTGTTGTTGAGCAGGCTGATGTCGATCCCAGAGAGATTGAAGTGGTGGAGGCTACAGCCCGGAATGAGTTCATCATAGTTCATCAACCCAACCTTTCAACGTCCAGTCTGTATCAAACCTACAAAAACACCAACGCATTTCTTGCTAGTGCAAGAGTGCTTGTTAGAATTGCATTACATAAGTGCAGCAGAAAAGTCTTGACAGTCTTGATGTTCTGTGAGCGAGGCACAGCGGGATGGCATCAGAGCAGGGGCTGCGGGTGAGTCTTCTGATGTGCCCGAGGCGCATTGAACAAACACAGTTTTGACCTTTGCGTTTGACAGCTGCTGTTGTGCGAATCAAAGTGGACATTTTCGATGTGTGTCTTCCAGTGTCTTGATTGTCGGGAGCTCTTGTACTGATTCAACTGAGGGCCTATTTTGCCATGAACAGTATAATCCAGTAAGATTGTTGCCAGTGGTGGAAACATCGGACCTTTTTTGGAATCCAGGCAGCTGCATGGACATTTAGCAATTAACTTCAGTTTCCCGAAACGCACACAATGCCTCAGGCCAGCCTCAGGGACTACTTCCTCAAGGACTACAAGGGAGGCGGTGTCTTTGAGCACGAGGCCTACGAGCACCATCCCGACGAATGGTGCTGGATCCACAAGAGCTCTGGCATCAAGGCACGCGACCGTCGCCATTAGACCCGTTTCGTCACGCCACGTTGTGACGCAGCAGACTCGGTGCAACCCCAGCAGCAGCTCCTGGCAGGTGTGGCAGGATGCCCTGGACCTGACTCAGTCCAGTGGAAGTGGCGAAGTCGAGTGCTTCTTTCATTACACGACCCAGTTGGGGTTTAGGAATATTACGGCTCCACAGAAGAAAGCCGTTGAAGTCTTCGTGCTGCACTCAGTCACCAATCAACATGTCATGTGATGTCATGTGACATGCGTCTTTTTGCCCGCTCACCTTGCCGATGGCCATAGCCTTAAGCATCCGAAGGCCTCTTTGGTGACCAGCGGTCCGAACGCCAATGCATGGTGGGGAAAAGGCAAGGTCAGTCACGGATGCGCATCCATTATTTTGCAGCTGCTGTATCACAACTGACAAAACGTGAGCATTTGCTTCACCGTCTGTGGTTGTGCACAGCAGGGCGCTTAAGTGCTTTGTTTCTCTGTGACTGAGAGATGTCCTTGGACCTTTGTGTCCACTGCAAACAATTCTGATGAGGAGTCTATAGCGTGCGAATATCGCCCGATGACTGGCCAGATGTGGCAACGCTCATCGACAACAATTACCGCAACATGCACGCGAGAGACGTGAAAACGAAAGGCCGCGAGGCCGCGGACGAGGAGAGTGTGCCTTTCTTAGGCGCAACATTGCCCACAGTTTTGATTCAACTTTTGGATGTGCACATCGTCAGTGTTTGCAGATTAACCAACCTAGATCCAGTCATGGAGGAGTACGCCTCGCGCGTGGCCTATTGCATCCCAATATTGGCCAACGCCGCCGTCACATACGACGTTTCGATTCAACAGACGCCGGAGATGCAGAAGGAGGCTGGTAGCATGCTTTGCCTGGAGCTAAACCGATCTTGTGTGGACATTTTCTGCAGCATTTGGCTTGTGACTCATCTTTGCTCCGCGGGGCCAGGGAAAGCCTCCCGGCGTGCCAGGGGCCCAGTCCCTGAGTGCTTCGAAATCTGTTGAACACGCCATTTAGATTCCATTTAGACGTTGCTTTTAAGCCCCGTGGCGCAGGAATCTTCGAGACAAGTTGCTGAATGAACCTGGTCAGCCAGAGAGGCAGTGCGTGGTGATCAGGGTGGAAAGAGAGGAGGAAGTGGGCCACGCCAGCGCAGTGCTGCTGGACACGAAACTTGGCTGCTTTTAGGGGCTTGGAACTTGGATCTTGACTCGGCTAACCATCCAGGGTTACGGCCGTTCAATCCAGGGGTTTTGTTCCTTTGAGCTTGCCATATCCAGGAGTTAGCATTCGTCCAGTAGGATTAAATCAGGTGGGCCGAGTTCAAGACTTCTATTGGAAAAATGATCCAGAGGGCTGACAAGTTTTTGGCTTTTCATGAATTCTCAAGTTCGAGATGCACATTGGTCCCTTCGAGAGATTTGGACCAGAGCCAACATGATTTCAAAAGTTTCAAGTGTTTTTGATGCAGCCCTGCGGACTGTTTCGGCTGCTCTCTTGCTCTCATCTTGCCTTTCCTTCTTCCGGGATCTCTGGTCACGTCGCTCCCTGGCAAGTTTACGGAACCTCTCCTGTGGGTCAAAGTATATCAAAGTGTCATGGTCGTGGCAGTATGGATACCAAACAGAAAGCACGAAGCTCAAGCTCTGTTTCGAGAGCGGGCGCGCTTGTCAATCTAATATTTTGCACTCCAGATCTAAAAAGGTACACCGCAAGATAAAATCACCGTTTGTCCTGGCTCGGGCTCCTTGTCCTGCATTTGAAAGTATCTGGGAGTAAAGGCATCGAGCAGAATCGCTTGATGGTGGATCTTGCCACCTGAACATTCACTTTAAGATGTGGACAAGGCGTGACTCAGGTTCTGGAACTTTGAAACTCTCTCAGGAGTGCACGCACGACACTTCCTTCTGAGATTTTTTGAGTACGGTCCACTCCGACTTCTATAGTATCTATCGGCTATATTCGGCTATGCTATGTCTATTGACTATGCTATGAGTTGACTTGAATTACCCGCTCCATTTAGGACAAACGTCTGCCAATTTCAAAAAACCTGGCCTCCCCCACCCTCACGCATAAAAACATATGGTTGAAGATCCCGCAAAGCAGGGACCATGGATTGCAGCCCAGTAGCCAGCTTCTGGCTGAAGCTGGGAGCCGTCCCGCACCTTGACGATTTTGCGTACCGTTGGCCATTCTCTTGAAATTGATTTGTCTTCCATGTTGGTGACATGGTCGACCACCGCACTGCTTTGTGATAGGCACAGCCATGTGATAGGCATCCTCATGGACCAAGGCTGCGGTGCCGTGCAGATGCCACAGCCGAAAGATTGGGCCCTGAGCACGCATTTGCGCTTTTGGCACTGAGCCGGTGCGGACCTCAGTCCCTCCAAAGAGACGAACACATTAGCAAACATGTATTGTTGAGTCAAGAACTGTATTGTCTTGTCACCAGAGATTTGCATCCTGACATGCCACAAAGCCGCAAAGTGAAAGCTGTAGATTGCAGTAGGCAACAGTATTTACAACAAGCATCAAATAGCATCAACAAGTATAGCCTATAGCAACTGCTCAAAAAATATTTGGATCCAGAGATTTGGATCCATGAAACCACAAAGTCAAAAACTGTTCTCCCCACGAAAGCCGTGGGAACTTTTCGGCTCCCGTGGCGATCCACGGCTGAGGCTGGCGTGCGTGCTGGAGGACCGCGGCGCCTTGGCCGAGGCCGAGCCGCTGCGGCGCCGAGTCCTGGAGGCCGAAGAGCGGCTCCGGGGCCCCGAGCACCGCTGGACGCTCATCGCGGTGAACAACTTGGCGCTCGTTCTGATGCAGCTGGGGAAGTTCAGCGAGGCGCCGCTGATGTGCTGTGGTGGGTGGATGGTGCTGCATTTTGTGTTGGGAAAAGTTGGGAAAAACGGCAGGGAAACAATCACCGCATTTTCAGATCATCTCAGAATTTGTCATCTATGTAGAAGTGCGATAATGCATGAACATGACAATTTTACGCAAATCATCTCAAATCATCTCAAATCATGTCATGTCAAAGTTTGGCAAAAGATGTTTGCAAAGAACAGATGCCGCGTTGCAAGTTTCAGTCTGAGATGTCTGAGGCTGTCAAAGCGTTTTTGCAAAAAAAAATCACAGAACAGAGGCACTCTGAGGTTGGAGTTTATTTGCAAATGGAAGATTGGGACGAAGATGGCACACATCCAAATTATGTTGAAATGTCAACTCGTCGAACTTTGCGTTTTATTCTTCAAGTTTTGAATTATGTGTGCATTTACATGGTACAATTGTACTTGACATCTTTTTCATCAGTCCAAACTCAAGGCCGTTGCCCACCTTTCTTCCCTTTCCACATGGTACTCGCAGGCGGATCCTGGCCTGGGGCCCCACACCACCGGTGCCATCCCGAGACGCCAGGCGGAGGCCCTGCACCGCCGAGCTCTTGCAGGGCACCAAGCGCACCTCGGCGCGAATCACCCGGACACACTCACCTCCATGTCCAACCTGGCGAGCCTTCTGGAAAGGCAGGGAAAGCTGGCTGAGGCGGAGCTGAGGGTCTTTGGGGTGAGAGGTGACCTTCCTGGAGGAGGTTTTTCAGGGGCATATTTTTTGTGTGGCGAAGGCCTGAGGCCTGGATTCTTTCTTTTCGATTTCCCAATTTTGGTTGGATTGCTTTCTTGGGCGTAATACATTGTTGGGACCTCCATCCACATTTCATAGTTGTAATTGGCAAAATGAAAATATGGCAAAACTTTAGCTAGGTTCAAGATAGGTGGTAGAGGCCTTAAGTAAGATCCAAACATGTCTGGTACGTACGGCTGGTAGGTTTGGTTTTCTTGGTACGGTACGGTTGGTACATGTGGTACGGTACGGTTGGTACGGTTGGTACGCTTAGTAAGGTACGTTTGGTACGCTTACCGACCGTACCGACCGTACCAGTGAACCGTACATAACCGTACCACCGTACCGTACCAGATTAAGGGGGGGGTCAAGGGGGGGGCGTTTTGGATGTACCAATACTAAAGTAGTATTGGTACATCCAAAACGCCCCCACCTTGACCCCCCCCCTTAATCTGGTACGGTACGGTGGTACGGTTATGTACGGTTCACTGGTACGGTCGGTACGGTCGGTACCGTTGGTAAGCGTACCAAACGTACTTTACTAAGCGTACCAAGCGTACCTACCCAAAGCGTACCAAGCGTACCAAGCGCACCAAGCGTAGCGTACCTATCTTATAGATGGATATCAAGCACCTATCTTGAACTTGGATAAGCAAAACTGTCAAATCTTTCGGGTGAATTCCTGCAAATGAATGCAAATGAGGCCTATAGCATATATAGGCGCATGCTGAATGAAAGTATGGCATCTCCGGCATCTCTGAGATGCCAGGCGGAGGCCCTGCACCGCCGAGCTCTTGCAGGGCGCGAAGCGCACCTCGGTGCGAATCACCCGCACACGCTTCAGTCCATGAGCAACCTTGCCGAGCTCCTGCGGCAGCAGGGGAAGCTGGAGGAGGCGGGGCTGAAGTCTTTGGATGAAGAGAGGTGACCTTCCTGGAGGAGGTTTTTCAGGGGCATATTTTTTTTTGCGGCCAAGGCCTGAGGCCTGGATTCTTTCTTTTCGATTTCCCAATATTGGTTGGATTGCTTTCTTGGGCGTAATACATTGTTGGGACCTCCATCCACATTTCATAGTTGTAATTGGCAAAATGAAAATATGGCAAACGGCAAAACTGTCAAATCTTTCGGGTGAATTCCTGCAAATGAATGCAAATGAGGCCTATAGTATATATAGGCGCATGCTGAATGAAAGTATGACATCTCCGGGGCCCCCATACTGTTCCCATCTCCGAGATGCCAGGCGGAGGCCCTGCACCGCCGAGCTCTTGCAGGGCGCGAAGCGCACCTCGGTGCGAATCACCCAGAGACGCTTCAGTCCATGAACAACCTTGCCGAGCTCCTGCGGCAGCAGGGGAAGCTGGCTGAGGCCGGGCGGAGGTCTTTGGGGTGAGAGGTGACCTTTCTGGACGTTTCACCAAGGGCACTTTTTGTTTTGGCCTGGATTTTCTTTTTGTTTCCCGGTATTGTTGGATGATTTTTGGGCGAACTAATGCACATTTATTCACGCGAATGAATGTAGGACATGGCTGGAACCCAATCTGCAAAATTGTTACTTTCAGTTGAAACTGACAACCCAAAAATTCGGGCAAATCAATGACATGCAAATGAAAAGGCGCATCTCGATGCATCTCGGCGATCCTCATCCAAGAAGCTGTTCCCAATCATTTCCTGGTTGAAATTGGCAACCCACCAAAACAACGGAATTGATGCTGATATGTTAGTTTGCATGCCGCAAAGGGCGTGCTTGACAGGCACCTTTTTTTAAGTCCAAGAACTCCTCCACACCTTTTCCCCCTTTCTTAAATCGGTTGCAGGACGTGAGACTTTGGATTATATGCCCACGCCACCTGTCGGATCTCGGGCCGCCAGGCGGAGGAGCTGCAGCGCAAAGCCCTCGCGGGGCGAGAAACACAACTCGGTGCCCGCCATCCCGCCACGCTTGGGTCGATCAACAACCTTGCTTTGGTCCTGCAGCAGCAGGGAAAGCTTGATGAGGCCGGGCGGAGGTCTTTGGGCTGAACAGAGCCAGAGGGAAAGGCTTGGATGTTGTCTTGTTCCCCACTATTCTTGGATAGTAATTTTCGGGTGATTTATTGCCATGAAACGATGTGACAAGTGATTCATCTATGCATTTTTTATCATCGCTGAAGGGTTTTTTGTCTATATATGTATTTGCTGTTGTTTCCCACACCTCCTGACCATGTGCCCGCCTTCAGCAAAAACTCATGAAAGTATAGTCACCCTTTATCACACTGCAAAAGAGTTCATCAAACCTGAAGAATTTTCAAGACTCGCTATACCAGAAAGGAATTGCGTGGCTTATGAAGTCACCAACAGGATAGTGTTGCCAACCCAATTCAATGAAGACCATTGAAATGTAGTTGTTTTTCAAGGTGCCCTCTACAATAGGTCCTTGATTTATATTGGGCTTCTCAAACATCTCATGTGGATCCGGGGCCAGTTTTGATCGATTTGCTTTGCGTTTCAGATGCTATATATAAACAGACTAGCGACATCTAGCGATTGCCCAGGCACCCAGATTGCAAGAGGGATCTTGTCATTACATATGGCGAAATCACACATCGAGCGCTCATGTGAGATGATAAACCTGCGAAAGTCCAAATCTATGAACATGATTCGACATGTCAAAGTGGTTTGGGGAAAGTCTTCAAAACATTGGACAAGACATGGGTGGCCAAAAAAGGGCGCCAACAGGTACAGGCCCAGCGTCCCCAATGACATTTGAAGTTTTTAGACTTGGTTTGAGTTGATGGATTTCGGATGACAGTACAGGCACTTGATTGACTGCGACAATAGCACCAGTTCAACTGAACCTGCGAGTAGAGTATTCCTTAGAAAATAACAAGCTGGGTTGGTGGATTGTAACAGCAGCACATGCATTTTGTGAAAGAGTAGAATTTCATTGTCTTTCAAGAAGTGAAACTTGGTAGCTCGGTTCTATTTAGAGCTTTGGCTGATGCATCGATAATGTGTGCCAGCTTCACGCAGTACAAGAAAAGCCTTCACCCTGGCTTCGTGGTTCCCACCATCTCATCCTATGCAGATCAGATTCTGAGATTTGCAGGTTTTGGTGTTTGAACAATCAATGTGCCACACTGCACCAACAACACATTGCCTTTCACCGGTTGCGGATCACAGCACAAGGCCCATCTCGCCACGGCATAGGAAGCCACCCTGCTGTCATCCACAACCCACCCTGCAGGCGGAGGAGCTCCATCGCAGGGCCCTGAGTGGGCTAGAAGGTCAGCTGGGCCCCGGGCATCCGAGCACCCTCAGCTCCGTGCGGAATTTGGCGATTCTTCTGGAGGTGAAAGGCTCCTTTGCAGAGGCAGGCTTCGGTCGGCTTGTGTTGCTGCTTGGGGCGGTTCTGCTAGGGGATGTAGATGTGGGAAGTTGAGTAAAGGGAAAATAAACAGTGATGTCCTGCTGAAACGAGCAGATCTTGTTGGTCCTGGCAAAAGTCTTGGTGAAAGAAATGTTCTTTGAAGCTTTCAAGTTAAGTTTTTGTGGCATGTTGGTGGAGTACATTTAGTTTTACTTTACTTTGTTTCCTTGGTTTCCAAATGTTTCCAAACCAAAACTTAGCTGTTTCGAGTTCCCAGACATGGAACAGTGGAACCCGCCAGCCCGGGCCCCCAGTGGTCACCCACCATGTGCACCGCATCACGTCCAGGCGGAGCAGCTCTATCTCCGCGAGCTACGTGGCATGGAGGCTTCTGCAAGGGTCAGAAGGGAGCAGTCGATAGCCACGTGGTGGCCTTCGGCCTAGACTCTAGACATGACCACATCAGTCCAGCTGGCTGTGGACTTTGGAGTCCCAGACTCATGTCGGTAAAACAGTGTCAAGATGTGTCACGGCTCCTTTAGTTATTTTAGTTGAATTCCATCAAAGACTCGAAGACATGACACAGCATGTTCAAAACAATTTCATTGATTTTGCAAATGATCCATCATTTTCCCACTTGCTCCTTTTTCGTGCATTTGGTGCCGCGTTCGGTGTTCCAATTTCAGGCTTTCTGCCAGCCAACGTGGCAGGAGCTGCACGGGCCGGAGCACGAAGAGACCCGAGCGAGTCGCCTCAACCTGGAGCGATTCCAGGCAGGCTGGGAATCTCTACAGTACGGTACCACAAATTCTAAGTTCTTGCGATGAAAAAAA
The DNA here is from genome assembly GCA_947184155.2 of Cladocopium goreaui. Classification (NCBI taxonomy): domain Eukaryota; class Dinophyceae; order Suessiales; family Symbiodiniaceae; genus Cladocopium; species Cladocopium goreaui. The sequence continues at coordinate 87,089 of CAMXCT020001620.1, read as the reverse complement.
TTGGCCTGGTGCTTTCTCCATTGTCAAGGGTTTCCTTTCCTAGGCAGCAAGTGGCGGCCTTTTTGAATCTCTAAAAGTGCTGCGTCGGAGTTTTGTTCAGAAGTTTGAGCTATAGAACATTATGAGGTTCTGCTCGTGTTCTTGCACTTGGGTTTAGCACCAGACACCTCCATGTTTTCCCCTCATTCTATAGTAACCGTTGTTCATACCAACACGCTGAGTTGGCTTTGTCTCTTGAGCTCCGCCTGTGCTGCCAGCGGGATTTGCGTTTGATGTATTCCCTTCCGCTGACTTGCAGGCCTTGCACTTATCAGCATGAAACCTGTTTGACATCGAGCCGAAAGCAGCTATGATCACATCTATCAATAATCTATGTATCCCGTTTCACCATGTTTCACCCACATTCAGAGGGCCCACGGTCGGTCCTTCGAAGAACCATCCTCAGTAAAAAAAAGACGTGTGCTGAACCGACCTCAGGAAAAGCAGGTTTTGACGGTCTAAAGATGGCAAGTCGAGTCATGTCTCTGGTGCTTGGAGTACTGTTGATGCCTGGAACTCTTTGTAGCGTTTTCGGGCCTCAGGGAGTGAGAACTCATCCAGTTGCAACAAAGACATTTGCCACTTTGGGATACTATGGGGAGAAGAAGATCTGTTTTAGTGTTTTAGGACCCAAACTGTAAACTCAAACATTCGAGTAAGCGTGGGGTAGGCGGGTAAGCGCCATGAGAAGGTGAGCTTAGAGTACAGGCCATGAAGCCCTGAAGCGTAGACCGATCCATCGCTTTTCGAAGTGACATGGACATCTACCACAGAGTAATACAGTGATGACATGATGATTTGGTGAAACAGTGATACATCCAATACTTCACACACGTCTGTCCCACTTCAGAACTTTGAAAGGGACGAAAGGCTGGCCATCACGCTCTGCTGTGCAGCCCCAATAATTAGAATCAATATTGTAGACCAACCAGTCTAGTCTATGACAGTGGATCATCCATTTCGGGGCCACTTTGCCCTAACCAAAAAAGGGTTTTACATTGACAACCTCTGTCATAAGAGACATCCATGTCGGGGGCATTTTGCAATGACACATTGAGAACATCTGTGATAAAAGGTATGCATTTTGTTTTAATCAAAAAAGGGTGTCACATTGAACACGACACAAAAACATCCATTTCGGGGGCATTGTATCAAACAGAAAATCAAAGTTTACAACACCTTGCACATAAAAGGCATCCATTTTGCGGGCATGATGTCAAACAAAAAAGAGTCAAACAAAAACAGCTTTGTCATAAAAGGCATCTATTTGGATGGCATTTTTTCATTCTACCAAAATGAACTTGTCACAACGTGGCGCAGAGCAAAAAACCTGGGCCGACCGGAGGAAATTCAGATGGGCTCATAGAGGCGCCGGCCTGTGTGGAGGCCACAAAGATGGACTTTTTGAGGTTTTGATCCAGCCCCAGATGGGAATAGATTCTTATTTTTTGAGGCTGCACCGTTTTTTTTGAAGGTTGGCAGTTTTCTTTGCGTGTGTTTGAATAGGTAGGGTGAAAGAGCCTTGCAATTGTTGAACATTGATTTGCGGTTAGAGACCCAAATTTTTCCATCTTCCATCCATACTTGGGATGGTTGGCTCCATGGTTTAGCATATTTTGGCTATATCCCGACCTTGCGCCTGGAGATGTGGAGATTGGATCCCTGGAAGACCCATGGAGGTTTCCAAAATTACTTCTTTGGCAATATATCAGGACTAGTGGCTAGAACAATAAAAATTAATTTGTTCAGTGAGATTGTACGTGTTGCCAACTTACCGCATGAAACAGAGCCATTCTAAATCTGAGTTTTTGACGACAAGAAACGATCACCATTTGGTTCCACCGAACCAAGCGAACGACGCACGACCCCCCCAGCAGTTTCCTGCCAGGAAGAAACACATGTGCTGGGCCCATAGAAGCCACAGCCGCCTGTGTAGAGGTTGGGCCGCAAATCTGCAAAGATAGATTTTTTGGGTGGTTTGATCCAGTTCGACCAGTCCCAGATGGGAAAAGATATTCTTATGATTGTCTTATCATCTCTTCTCGAGTTTCTTGATGCGATTGAACAATTTTTTTATTGTCGGTTGGGTATTTTTCTTCTTGTGTTTTCGGATAGGCAGTGCAAAAAAGCGCCAGTATTGTTGATGGGTTAGTGGTTCGACTCACATTTCCGTTTTCCATTCATATTGGGGGATGGTTGGCTCGGTTGCTCAACATGTTTCGGCTGTAACTGTCCATGTTGGCCAAAGCCTCGTTGGTGCTCTGGGCGCCTGGGACAACATAATTTGAAACACAATAAATCTGTGATTTCCCCATCGTTGGAGGTGCCAGCCATTCTTGAAACACATGGAATTTGGAGTTTCTGACCAGCAGAGGGGACTGAGACTGGCAAAATGCTGGCCGTCATTGAAATGGTGGATCCATTGAGATGAGCCACTTTGAACCTGGCAGGGTTTATTGGAAACCCGATGTCATAGTAACTGATTCTGCTCAAGTGACCCTGCTTTCCAACAAATCCAATCCACAATTGCCACCGTCAAGTCGAAAAACATAGATTCAACATATAACATATATTTTGATTTTTCAAGAATCGAGTCTGAGCATTGCCAGGCAGTGCGCTTGGCCTTCGCAGGAGGTCAGTTGGAGGAGGCGACGCCTGGCCAACCTCACCATAGACGGTTGGTATATTTCTGGTAATGCGGAATTGTTTAAAGAGGCATCAGCAGTTAGCATTGATTTAGGTTCTAAAGTTCGCTTTCGAACGATCCAGATTACGGGGGCGCTATATGGCACTGTAATTGCTTGAGAGATGGAATGTTAACCATCAAGCATGGCGAGATCATTTTCGGATGTCATCGGGTGTAAAAAGTCGTCATGGGGGGTAAAAAGTCTTCGGGTACCCGCAAAGTGGGTGGGCTTGGCACCGTACTTGCGATTCATATATAAGAGATGCTGTCAGTATAGCGTAGCGTAGCAGGTGGCTCATTATTACTGTATATTGTTGGAAAAGGGTTTCCGAAGCTAATCAATAGACAAAGGGTTTCGGGAGTACACCCGACAGCCAAATCCGGCAGGCCGATGATGGCCCATGGCCGCTTCGACGCCTCCGTCTCCTCACTTGTTGCGCCCGAAAGCGGCGCTGCGGCTCCTGAGGTCGTGAGCCCCGACATCGTCGGAAAAAGATGCGGCCGGAAAAATCTTCAGAGTTGAATACTTTGGAAAAAACATGAAAAATTCAATGAGCCAAGGAAGAACAGCACTTCAGGAGGAAGTTACCAACATTGCAATGGTCAGAAAAAAACCCTTTACCGATGATGCGCCGCAGCATTTTAAGCAGCCTGACTGAAGCTTGCACCCTACAGTCGCAAGCATTGCAAATGCCCGATAGACAACGATCTACGCAATCTGCTGACAAAGCCCGTTGGAATCAAAATTGATTGATGCACGCACTGAAGGAACTCAGTAGCACCAGTCAGAAGCCGAAGAAGATTGACCAAAATTGGATTATCACATGAATCTCTGCAAGCGTGCTGGGTGCATGTTAGATGTCACATTGGTTGCACACATTTTTTCACATACAGTCCAGCACACGCCCTCTTTCATCAACTTGAAAAAGCGAAGTGAATGGAAGAGACAATAAATAGCGGTTCCTCTTTCCGTTCGATTGAATGCTACATCGCCGGTTAGCCAACAGATTTAAGGAAGTCAGACACTTGTGTTGGGTGGGGATTCCCCCTTTCAAGCCTCAACATTTCTGGATCCAGCATTCAAAGAAGGCTCTCACAGACTTGCACTGCCAAGTGCCCGTTTTGCCATTGCACCTGCTGCCTTCCAGTCCCTGCGTCCGCGGGGGTGCCCAGTCAAGGTGCACCAGAACGGATTCTGCAGAGCGGGTGAGTCTAAATAGGGCTATGTTCCTTGATGTTCCTTGAGTATTAGTTGTGGCATGTCTTGGGTGTGCTGCGCAAGGAGAAAGGTCAGTGCTTGCGCTGCTTGTGCTTGCGCTGCTTGTGCTTGTGCTGTCCTCATGCGTGGCTGCTGATTGCCTTCGAGGTGAGGGCAAGGGCGCATTGGACACGCCAAGCAGAACCCGTTTGGAGCGTTTTCGCCATCGGCTTCAGCCGGAGCCTGAAACTGGTTCGTTCGTGGTGCAGTTTACTGACCAAAGGGTTGAACATGTCGAACTCACAGAGGACTCAAGAGACTAAAGGGGCTGCATTGACTTGTCAAATCTCTTTTCGATCGTGTGTAGGTCTTCACGATGGGCTGCTGTATTGGTGCGAGAACTTCCCAGGCGGAGGCGGGAGACCAGGAATTCCAGTCAGGTCAGAGATATCACAGCCTGACAGAGATGGGTTTCATTAAGTCTTCACTAAAAGTCATACAAACCATGGCCACCTCAGACATGGATATAATTAATAATAATAATAATAACAATAATATATATATATAGTATGTTTGCATGCTATCGGTTGGGTAGGTCTGGAGCAAGCGAGGGACTCATATGAGATTGTGTTCACTGTTTCTACTTTTGTGTTTGGTGTTCACTACTACATGTATGATCTTATATTTCCCTGTTCCTATATGTCTGATCTCTGATTTATAGGTTGCTCTGGGATATATAATTTATTTCATACATGTTTGATCTTGCCTTTCATGAGGGGTCATTTCACCTGCTGCTCAGGACGTTGACCCTCGTGCCATTTTGGCGCAAGATCATTTTGTGGTGATCACCTTTGGCCTGACTTTTCGTTGTGATCATTTTGTTGGGCCTGGGTGATCACTGTGTCATGTCTAATTTTCCTCCAGCCTGGCCATCGCCGTTAGCTCGCCAGCATGCCATGGCTTCTGCTCGCGCATTGCATGCTCAGCCAGATGATGCTGCAAGCACCAGTGGTTCAGTGAGTTCTTGGAGTGAGGTTGGTCCAGCTCCTGTGCCAAAGGCCAAGCCTCCAGCTCCACCCACTGAAGGCATTGAGGAGGCTCCAGAAGAAGAAAGTGATCAAGGTCAAGAGGTGCCTGCTGATCCAAATTTGTTCTTTCCTGCGTCAGCTCAGAGTCAGTCCTTTGCTCAACTTGATGGTGCAGCTCCAGCGACCCAAGCTGCCAAGCGTGTGTTGGACAGCAAGACTGATCAGTCCAACAAGTTGGCAAAGCAGAAGGCTCGGGCAAAGCAGAAAGGACATCGTTCAGTCCGTTGGGGCCCAATGGCCCTGGGAGGTGCTCAGAACCCTCAAAACTTCCAACTGCCGCCGTTTGTTCAGCAGTTGGGGTCTGGCCCCGAGGAGAGATCAGTGCTGATAGTTGACAACAGGGATCAGCGCATTCAGAGCCCATTTCAGGGCTGGCTCCTTGACGAGATCTTAGTGAACGCTCAGTCAGGGATCAACATCTTGAGCGATCGACAGCTTGTGCGCTCTCCCAACCAGGGCTACCACATGAACTTGTTCTACATGAGGGCTCTGGATGGGTACAAGCTGATTGTGGCAGGATCAATGACCTCGTATGGCTCGGTGCCCTGTGCGGCTTGGGATGATGAGACAGCAGAGGTCATGACCCACGCTGCATTTCAGCCGTTCAGGTGGCCGATGATGCGGGAAGACTCCTGCACTTGGGTGGACGTCAAGCTCAAGATTGAAGGTCAGCTCCTCTTACACTTGGAGCTCCGTGGGTTCAGATCAGACCACGATATGACTGTTCAGTTGAACTACATCAACGATGCGTTGGTCATGAACTTGAGAGAGGAGCTCTTTGTGCCTGCCTGCGTGGTGACGATCTTCTCTGGCTGGCGTGTAGTGGCAGCCTCGTTCGAGGTTGGAGGCAGGCTTTATGTTTGCTCAGACAAAGGAACTGTGGTGGCTCTGGACTACCCGCTCTGTCACTTTGAGATCCGCATGACGGCGATCTCATCCCTTGACTCAGTGGGTATGGATGCGGATCGACTGGAGTTCAGGTTCAGAGCTGCGGGGGACAAGCTCGATGTGGCATGCTCCCAGATCACAGTACCCTCAACCTGGTTGGTGGTTTCTCGAGTTTCTGGACCTACGCTCATCGAGAACGCCAAGTGGTGTCGCTCAAGGGCTGCCAGAATTGAGAGGCCAGATCAGACGATGCAGATGTCTCAGCTTGCAGGCATCCATGCTCATTGGACGGCTGCGACAGAAGCTCAATCGGTGGAGGATGTGGGCCCCCGCATTGGAGCGATCAGTGTCAGCTCGCACACCAGCAACTTCCACCTGACGTGTGAGTCGCCGTTGCTGAAAGCTCAGAAGGTGGTGGTGCCCCAAGATGCCATTGCTCTACAGTTCCATGACCCAAAGCTCGAGAAGGTGGCTTTGGTTGTGCCGCCAATCACAGGTGGTCCTTCTACTATTCCGGCCAGCTCGGCCACAGGGAACTTGAAGGCTTTGGTCGGACCGGCTAGTGCCCCGATCGAGGCAGCCTTCCCTGCTGTGACAAGTGTCTCTGTTACGGAGGCAGGCCAAGCTCCTATGGTGTCGGCAGTGGGTGACAACACGATCCATGTGCAGAGACGCTCTTTGGAGACTAGGCTCAGTGAGTCCATGGCTGAGGCAGCAGTCACTCCTCAAGCTTTTGTTTCACAAGTTCAGACTGTGAGATCAGGCATGGCGTTTTTGGATCCAGAAGGCTCCACGCGCTCGGTGCCACGTTCGTTTGGGCCTGAGCCCACTGTGGAGGAAGTCACAGATTGTTGAGAAGTTGGCTCATTTAAAATTTGCCAGCTGGGAATAGCTTAGGAGCCAACTTTGCCGCAAGACGGCCATTGCGTATGGAAAAAGCATGTGAGTGATCTGGTTGGGTTCAGCAGGGCCGTTCGTTCTGCTGCCACTTGATCGTTTACGCATGCTCACAACCATTTTACTGTGTGTCCCCTGCTCATTTCTGGACTGCCCTTTGCCTTGGTTGATCAAACACTGGCTCAGGCAGGAGTCTCAGAGCTGTGGGACCCCAGATCGGACGTGAGTCTGTGTGACTGATCGGCTCCATGATGCTTCAGTCCTCGGATTCGGTTTGATCTGGGGTTAGGTGGTTGTTCATGTTTTGTATTTTCTTTCATGTTTTGATCAATCATATGTGCTCGTGAAGAGTAGTCGGGAAGACGTAGTTGGTTAGGAGTTCTGTGGCAACTGTTCAGACTGGAGGGGTGGAGAGTCTTATTGGTGTCTGTTTGTTTTTCTTACACCTCCATATTTCTTTCCCCCCTCGGTTGTTCTGCGTCTGTTTGTTGCCCGGCTGTTCATGCCACGGCTCAGGTGCGATGCTCAGAGTTGTGGGCGCTCAGATCGAACGTGAGTCTGCGCGACTGATAACCTTTTGTTTCAGTCCTCAGATTCGGTTTGATCTGTTGAGTGGTCCGTTCTTTTTACTCCATTAATACCTTTAGGGTGATGTTCATAAAAAATTTTTTCATTTGCTCGGGAAGAGTGGTCGGGAAGACTTGTGCGACAGTTGAGAGCGTGTGTTATTTCAGTTTATCATGGCTCAAATGGCCGACAGGTGGGCCACGAAAATAGTGGCCCTCCCCATCTTTTCAGATGCGTTTGCCAAGGCTGTGCTGAGATCTCCATTTGCCAATTTGGCCTTCGTGCTCGCCATGGAGGTTCGAACGGCGCAGGAGTTTGCTCTGCAAGTGAGTGAGTGGGCCCCACAACTGGATGCGGAGTTCAGAGATGATCTTTTGCGGTCACCGTTCATGTTAGAGCAGTTCTGGACTTTAGCTTTTTCTGTTGAAAAGCCTTTCTTGGAGTCCACGGTCACACAGCTAGGTTTTGGGTTGTGTGAAGCACCCATGCCACCTATCAGTGCTGAGACCGCTCGGGCTAGAAGGGTTGGGGCAATCAAAGCTCTGACCGAGAGGCCTGTTCATCCCCCCAAGAAGCTCTTGAAAACTGCTACGGGTCCTGCCTCAGCCACTCCGTTGCTTGATCAGGAAAACGCAGCTCGCTGGAAGTGGGCCGCGCGCCTGGAAGCGATCGGCAAAAAGGCAGGCTCTTTCTCCAAGTTGTTGTTGGAGACCACCAATGAGAGCGGGCTGTCAGCGGCAGAGATTGCTCGCCTCCGGCAGCTAGTTCTTTCTTCTGGTGCTCCAAGGACCATGGCAGTTCATGTGTCTAACTGGGAGAGGTTTGCTGAGTGGGCTGAGAGTAAGGGGATCGTTTTACACCCTGTGACCAGTGCAAAGCTCATTCAGTATGCTCTGCACCTTGACAACAACGAGTGTGGTCCATCGGTCATTCCCACGTTCCGCACTTCGGTCAAGTGGGTTACGTCCAAGCTGGCAATCGAATGTCCTGACGTTGATCACGCGGGACTGCTGGCTATACAAAATGAAGTGATCAGCAAACGTGCAAAGACGCTCAAAGAAGCTGTGCCCATTCCCACGGCGGTGGTGCGATGCTTAGAGCTCTTTGTCATGGACGAGGTGGAGCCCCAGGCAGCTCGTCTGTTCATTTGGTGGTGGCTGTGCATGGTGTTTGCATCGCTCAGATATGACGACGCCCTGCACGTCAAGCCAGGCGAGCTCACTATGTCCGAAGAAGGCATGTTCGGGGTTGCTTGGCAGACCAAAGTTGAGAGGAAAAGAAGGGGTACCAAATTTGTTGTTCCCCATGTTGGTTTTTCTGGGGTTGATTGGCTCAGGGAGGGATGGGGTTTTATGCAGCAAGAAGACCTTGATCGCGACTTCTGGATGCGTGACCTCAATACTCGTGAAGCCTTTCGCTCTGCTCCTGCTCAATACCAGCGCTCTCTGCAGTGGCTACGGCATTTTGCCAAGCATGCTCTTAACCATTACCACGAGGGTGACCCTGAGGAGTTCAAGTCCCTTGAGGTCCAAGTGCTGAAGCTCACAGCACATTCAGCCAGGGTGACTATGCTGGATGCCGCTGTTCATGCTGGTCGGAGCACTGAGGAGATTGGTCTTCAGGCGAACTGGAAGAACCCAGGTCCTCTAGTGCTCAAGTACACCAGGAACCGCTCAGCCATCCCGGCCAAGATGGTCCAGCAGCTAGTTCAAGACATGCTCACACAGTGCCATCCGGTCGAGGAGACTGAAGAGGTGGAACTGGATGCGGTTGATCGCTCGTCGTTCAACCAGGCTCACTTCTACGTCAAGACCGATGGCTCCAGGTCCTCGTATGACTACCGCTACCATTGTTCAGCTGAAGAAGATGACAATGTTCTAGCGTGTGGCCGGGTTAGCATTGCAGATTGCACTGATGTTGGCTCCTTCTTGCCGGACGCCTCCGTTCTGTGTAAGCATTGCGCACGAGCTCGGCCAGATGTTGTGGCACAAGGCTCAGCATAGCGCCTTGGCTACAGAGTCTGTCGTGCTGCTAGGGATCAAGCGGGAAGTGAGATTTTTATTTTAACCTTTTTCAGTTTTTCAGCTCAATTTAAGCCTCTTTGTTCGCTCGGCCGTCGCAACCATGGTCGATCGCACGGTCTATGCCAATGACAAGACGCCAGATCTGCCATTGCGACAAGTGTTCGGCCGCCAACGTGTTCATCAAGATCTTTGTCGCCTGGCTGCTGACTCTGGGCTGCTCACGGTCGAGACCTTCGCCATGTTGGGCGACGACATTGCGTCAGTCAAGGCCACATTGAAGAATTTGGTGCCCGACCATGCTCGGTTTGGCACTGATGCCCCGGCTCAAGAGTTGGCGCTCACGTCTCTGGCCGCAGTGTGGAAGACCTGCAGCACTATGCAGGATCATTTTGCAGCTCGCAGGGCGAAGATGGAAGAAGATCCATCGAAAGTGCCTGAGATCCCAGGTGAAGATCATGCAGAGTTCCGTGAAATCTTTGTCAATAGACATCCTGATGTGCTCTTGCCACCACATCGGGAGCCCCACCGGAAGTTCGTCGAACGTGTTCAACGCGACTTTCTTGTTCACGGCTTTGTGCACTTTTACGAGGTGGGGGAGATCAGGACTCGCAACGAGCAGATCGCTCAGAAAACTGGTCTATCAAAGAACGCCGAAGATCTTCTTCGCGTGGTCATGGTGGATCAGCCGGCAGCGGCCAGCTCAGAGTCCCAGGTGATGGACAAGCTCCACGCATTCTTCATCACGCTCGAGTACCTGAACATCTGTGAGTTCACCAATGCGGCAGGACCCCTGAAGTACTTAGCTGAGCTCGAAGAATGGCGGCACGAGAATCGTGGCTTGGCGCTACTGCTCACTGTCGACACCCTGATCCGCAAGAAGGTTCACAGGGTCAGCTCTGATCAGAGGAAGCAGTTCACCAACTTTTCGGCCGCTCTGCTGGAAGTGCTGACACATCACAAGCAGTTGTGGAATGACGCTCGGTCAAGCGCAGAGCTGGACAAGTTCAAGCAGGCGCTCCACACCACGGCTCCATCGACACCCGTGACAAAGAAGCGAGATCGCTCAACTTCGCGCTCTCCACCCAAGAGTTCACCGAAGTCCAAGAAGAACAAGGCAAGGGCGTGCTCGTCAGAAGCTCCAGTTGCAGAAAGCTCGAGCCACCCTGGCGGCTCAGTCAGCAGGGGACAAATCGGGTGGGTCCAAGAAGCCTTCCCGTGATGAGCGGGTTCCGGCAAAAGAGTGGCAGACCATCACTTCGTTCAAGTACTCGGGCCCCCGGCGTTGTCCTTTCTACAATTGCTCTCTGGGCTGCCGTTTTGGGGATCAGTGCAAGCAGAAGCACGCGTGTGTCGAGTGTGGGCATGCCCACCCTTGGCATGGCAACCACTGAGCAGCTCATGCCAGCCAGGAGGAGGTCGGCTCCCCACCTCCTGGCGTTTGGACATGCGAGCCGCCGGTGAGTTCAGTGACAAATGATGATCGGCCCAGTTGGGGTGCTCAGACACGTTTGCTGGATCACCATCAGCCTTGGCCTACCTGGGACAGCGTGCCTTCCTCGCTGGCCGACTTGCAAGTTCGTGGGCCCTTCTTCTTGGAGCTCTTTGCGGGCAAGGCTGGCATTACGGAGGCTGTTCACTTGCTCGGGGTCCCTGTGCTACCACCAGTGGACATTGCGCTGTCTGATCTGGTGCCCACTCCTAGCGATGTGAGGTGGATGTTGCGGTGTGGGCTCACATCATGGCGATCATTGCGGCGGGGCTGGTCTTTTTCCTGCATTGTGGTACCCCATGTAACACATTCACTCCAGCTCGCAAGCTAGACGGTGGCCCGCCGCCGTTGCGCTCCAAAGAGGCTCCTGAAGGGCTACCAGGCTTACGTCCAAGTGATGAGGTGCTCGTTTTTCTTGGCAATTTGTTTTTAGAACGCTCGGCTGAGGCTTGTTTTCTTGTTTTTGCTCTTGGGGGCGATTTCACCATTGAAAATCCCCTCCTTAGCTTAATTTGGGAAACTGCCCAAATGCAGCAGCTCTTGGCGGGCGCTCGTGCATTTGCTCTGGACTTCGATCAGTGTGCTTTTGGTACGCCATGGCTGAAACCGACGCGGCTGGCCAGCTCCACCGAAGTTTTGGATTCAGTGTGCGTGCGCTGCTCGGGCGACCATGTTCATGAGAAACTAAAGGGCAAAGTGTGGGACCCCCAACAGCTGAAGATGGTGTTTCGCACCAAGGAGGCTCAGATCTACCCTTGGAGCCTGTGCGCTACATTGGCAGTGCAGATCGCGCAGCTCTTTGTGGACCCCTTTGCACATTTGGCTCCTTCGTTTGGTCTGAAGGTTCCTGCACATGATCGCAAGCGCGAGCTCCTTTCTACGCGACCGTGGAAAGTTCATCGGCAAGCCGACACGGCCCGCCGGGCTCTCGCTGCAGGCTACCAGCTCAAGCGTGGTGCTCTCAAGCCTTTGTTGGGCATTGAGCTGGAACCGGGAGAAGCCATTCGTTGGGTCCTACAGGTGCCCCATCCGTTCTCCCAAGCCGCTGGCCTTCCAGCAGATCTTGAACAAGCTCTTCAGCATGTTGTACACAAGGGCGCCCAGATCGTGCATGAACGCGCTCGTTTGCTCGCTTTTTGGGAGCGCAGGGCTCAGGAGCTATTGCCGCTCTCCATCTTCAGGATCATGCAGCAGCCTGACGCTGCCCTCAGGCGCTTGCTGCTTGGCGCCCTTGATCCGCAAAGTGCTCATTTGGGGTCTATTTGCCACGTGGCCCTCTATGAGGAGATGCTGAAGGCGTGTGGCTCCGTTGACACTGACCTTCCGGATCTGCTCTTGCGTGGCTTCCCCATCGTCGGCAAGATTGCGGCAACTGGTCGTTGGCCGCCATATCCTAAAGATCAGAAAGTTTTCCAGGTGCAAGAAGCTTTGTCTCGGGCCTGGGACTTACGCTCGAAAATTGTGCATCGAGTTGCAGGTGTTCCTGTCTCAGAAAATCTGCAGAAGATCTGGGATGCGACAATCGAAGATGTTGTGGAAGGCTCTTGTTTGGGACCTTTTCAGGCCGCGGAAGAAGTCACGACTATGCTGGGATGTGATGATTGGATCCCAACGCAGAGGTTCGAAGTCGTGCAAAAGAACAAGGTCAGAGGGTGCGATAGTGCTACCACAAATATGATCAACCAAATTACAGAGATCACGGAGAAACTCCAACTGCCCTCCACCGACATGAATGTGGCAGCGCTCAGACGCCTGAAGACTTTGGCTCCTGAAGCAGCTCTTCGGGGGTGGGTGCTCGATGAGAGAAAAGCATATAGGCAAGTGGCTGTTCGTCCTGATCACAGAAAGTTCTGGGTGATCTGCCTCAAGAACCCTGCCACGAACAAGCCTGTGTTCTTTGTGATGGTTGGTCATTCATTTGGCTTGGTGTCCGCTGTCTACAACTACAACCGTCGTTCGGCGGCCATCAACGAGATCCTTGTGAAGCTGTTTGGTCTGGTAGCTTTCAGTTTCTATGACGATAAGTATGGCTTTGAACCAGCGTCATCTGCCCCGAGCGCAAAGTTCGTGGCGGAACGTGTTCACACGTGGCTTGGTGCTCAGTTTGATCAGAAGAAGCTCCAACTGTCATCGAGCCCGACCATTTTAGGTGTTACCTACAATTTGGATTTGATGCAGCTGGAGATCAAGAGAGAGAGGCGTGATGATTTGCTCGAGGAAATAGATTCTGTGCTTCACTCTGGTCTACTAGACCCAGGCTCTGCTGGAAAGTTGAAAGGAAAGCTGATGTTCGGTGCCTCGCAGTTGTGGGGCAAAGTCGGTAGGGTATTTTTGCGATCCATTTCTGAAAGGCAGTACTGCAAGTTTCCAAACGGAGGCGAGTTCAAGTTGGGCAAAGCGCTTGAGGAGTCCCTGAGACAGTGGAGGAAGCTCGTCGCTGGTGGGCCCCCTCGCCCGATTGATGTGGCTCATGAACGGCTCTCAGATGCAGTGATCTTCACTGATGGTTTTACTCCTGATCCGAGGTCTCCTGAGCGTTTGCCCGATAGGATAGGTGCTGTTCTTTTTGATCGTAGGTTGAATGCTCCTCGACAGTTTACTGCAGTTGTTCCTGATCAGGTCAAGAATTTTTGGTGTGAGCGAACTACACAGATTGTCCCGATCGAAATGCTTGCTCCGATCGTTGCACTTCAGACTTTTGCCGATCGCGTCAGAGGGGCTGATATTATCCTTCTGATCGATTCTGAGGCAGTCGAAGGGGCTTTGATCAAAGGGTATTCGTCTCGTGAGGACATTTGTTTGCTCATTTCCATCTTTTGGGATCTGGCGCTCAGTTTACGGGCTCGAATTTTTATCGATCGAATATCGACCGATGCCAATCCGGCCGACTGGCCATCCCGCAATTTGATGGATAGGGGAACTAGTGTTGGGTGGTCCACAGTCGATCCTTCCTGGCCTCGAGTATTGTTCAATGGTACTTGTGGGCCTGGGTAGCATTGTTCATTTTTGTCATCCTGCCATGTTTCATGTCTCTTGCCGTTCAGAGCTGACCTGTGCATTATCCAGCTCGTTCCGGCTTGAGCCTGCATGTGTTCTAAGCGATGACATTTGTTTTCATTTGACAAGGGATTGACTGGGCTGCTCGCCCCCATGCCATGAGCGGTCCAAAAACAGTGCGCCTGCATTGCTCATGGACCGTTGTGCACTCAGCTTGAACATATTCGAACGTTCTGATTTGCGATTATTTATTTCAAAATTTTGGATGGAGAATTTGATCGGTGAGTGATTTGAGTTTTGAGAGTGGAAGCAGTGAAGAAGGCAGAGTGATCAACTCTGCGCCAATCGAAACGTGAGTCGTTTGCATGCTACCGGTTAGGTAGGTCTGGAGCAAGCGAGGGACTCATATGAGATTGTGTTCACTGTTTCTACTTTTGTGTTTGGTGTTCACTACTACATGTATGATCTTATATTTCCCTGTTCCTATATGTCTGATCTCTGATTTATAGGTTGCTCTGGGATATATAATTTATTTCATACATGTTTGATCTTGCCTTTCATGAGGGGTCATTTCACCTGCTGCTCAGGACGTTGACCCTCGTGCCATTTTGGCGCAAGATCATTTTGTGGTGATCACCTTTGGCCTGACTTTTCGTTGTCCACGACCCACCCACCCTTCTTGGGTGTGGTGAGGTTGACCTCACCGGAGTTCTCTGCAAGCAGCATTGGGTAGCATTGTTCATTTTTGTCATCCTGCCATGTTTCATGTCTCTTGCCGTTCAGAGCTGACCTGTGCATTATCCAGCTCGTTCCGGCTTGAGCCTGCATGTGTTCTAAGCGATGACATTTGTTTTCATTTGACAAGGGATTGACTGGGCTGCTCGCCCCCATGCCATGAGCGGTCCAAAAACAGTGCGCCTGCATTGCTCATGGACCGTTGTGCACTCAGCTTGAACATATTCGAACGTTCTGATTTGCGATTATTTATTTCAAAATTTTGGATGGAGAATTTGATCGGTGAGTGATTTGAGTTTTGAGAGTGGAAGCAGTGAAGAAGGCAGAGTGATCAACTCTGCGCCAATCGAAACGTGAGTCAGCACCCAAAAAAGTGTCAGATGTACTGAGACATTACACAGGTACAAATTGTTTATTCATTTATCGTCATTATATATGTACATATTCAAATCTATATTTGTTTCCAACAAGTTCATTTGTTATGCGCCAATTCCTGAAGCCGTTCAGTTGCAACTTGGAAACGTGTCAATCACTGATGGAGATTGCTCTTCTTATTGCGAACCAAATGAGTTTTCTCAGCGTCGCAGATGCCTTTCTTGCAAGGCGCAGATGGACCTGCCCTCCGCATCAAGGGAAGGGCCGGCAACCAAAGTGGAGACCGAGGCTCATATCACTGAGCACAGTTGCCTGCTTTGTTTGATATCCCCGTGGTGTCCAGATATGATATCTATTCTCGCCTCTGACTCTTGCGCAGCATTTGAATCGCAAATTGGACACTTCCAGAGGATTTGCAGTCCTTGTGCTATGAACAGGAAGGACCTGTTTGGATGCTTTGTTGTTGAGCAGGCTGATGTCGACCCCAGAGAGATTGAAGTGGTGGAGGCTACACCCCGGAATGAGTTCATCAACCCAATCTTTCAACGTCCAGTCTTTATCAAACCTACTAAAAACAGCAACACATTTCTTTACATAAGTGCAGCAGAAGAGTCTTGACAGTCTTGATGTTCTGCGAGCAAGGCACGGCGGGATGACGTCAGAGCAGGGTCTGCGGGTGAGTCTTCTGATGTGCCCGAGGTGCATTGGACAAACACAGTTTTGAACGATCTTCGCTTTACGAATTTTTGCTGCAGCCGAGCCCCCGAAGTGTTCAACACTTGCCGGCTTTTCAAGTATATTCAGTATTCAGATTTCAAGAACCGTCCCATGCTTACGAATCACAAATTCCAATGATTTCGTTCTTTACCCATTGAACCTCCGATGTTCATGATCTTTGCGTTTGACAGCTGCTGTTGTGCGAATCCAAGTGGACATTTTCGATGTGTGTCTTCCAGTGTCTTGATTGTCGGGAGCTCTTGTACTGATTCAACTGAGGGCCTATTTTGCCATGAACAGTATATTCTAGTAAGATTGTTGCCAGTCGAAACATCGGACCTTTTTTGGAATCCAGGCAGCTGCATGGACATTTAGCAATTAACTTCAGTTTCCCGAAACGCACACAATGCCTCAGGCCAGCCTCAGGGACTACTTCCTGAAGGACTACAAAGGAGGCGGTGTCTTTGAGCACGAGGCCTACGAGCACCATCCCGACGAATGGTGCTGGATCCACGAGCTCTGGCATCAAGGCACGCGACCGTCGCCATTAGACCCGTTTCATCACGCCACGAAAGTGATGCAGCAGACTCGCTCCAACTCCCCAGCAGCAGCTCCTGGCAGGTGTGGCAGGATGCCCTGGACCTAACTCAGTCCAGTGGAAGTGGCGAAGTCGAGTGCTTCTTTCATTACACGACTCAGTTGGGGTTCCGAAACATTACGGCTCCACAGAAGAAAGCCGTTGAAGTCTTCGTGCTGCACCCAGTCACCAATCAACATGTCATGTGATGTCATGTGACATGCGTCTTTTTGCCCGCTCACCTTGCCGATGGCCATAGCCTTGAGCATCCGAAGGCCTCCTTGGTGACCAGCGGTCCGAACGCCAATGCATGGTGGGGAAGAGGCAGGGCCAGTCATGCATGCGCGTGCATCATTTTGCAGCTGCTGTATCACAATTGACAAAACGTGAGCATTTGCTTCACCGTCTGTGGTTGTGCACAGCAGGGCGCTTAAGTGCTTTGTTTCTCTGTGACTGAGAGATGTCCTTGGACCTTTGTGTCCACTGCAAACAATTCTGATGAGGAGTCTATAGCGTGCGAATATCGCCCGATGACTGGCCAGATGTGGCAACGCTGATCGACAACAATTACCGCAACATGCACGCGAGAGACGTGAAAACGAAAGGCCGCGAGGCCGCGGACGAGGAGAGTGTGCCTTTCTTAGGCGTAACATTGCCCACAGTTGTGGTTCAATTTTTGGATGCGCACATCGTCAGTGTTTGCAAATTAACAGACCTAGATCCAGTCATGGAGGAGTACGCCTCGCGCGTGGCCTATTGCATCCCCATATTGGCCAACGTCGCCGTCACATACGACGTTTCGATTCAACAGACGCCGGAGATGCAGAAGGAGGCTGGTAGCATCGGGTAGAATTTGTGTGCTTTGCCCGGAGCTGAATCGATTTTGTGTGGACACATGCGGAACCATTTGGCTCATGTTTGCTCTGCACCGTTAGGGCAAGCTTCCCGGCGTGTCCGGGACCCAGTACCTGAGTGCTTCATATGAAAGTTGTTGATAGCGCAATGACTCACACATTGCTTTCAAGTCCGCTGCCCAGGAACCTGGCAGGAAAGCTGCTCAATGAACCTGGTCAGCCAGAGAGGCAGTGCGTGGTGATCAGGGTGGAAAGAGAGGAGGAAGTGGGCCACGCCAGCGCAGTGCTGCTGGACACGAAACTTGGCTGCTTTTAGGGCTTGGAACTTGGATCTTGAGTCGGCTAACCATCCAGGGTTACGGCCGTTCAATCCAGGGGTTTTGTTCCTTTGAGCTTGCCATATCCAGGGTTAAGATTCGTCCAGTAGGGTTAAATAAGGTGGGGCGAGTTCAAACTTCTATTGGAAAAATGATCCAGAGGGCTGACAACTTTTTGGCTTTCATGAATTCTCAAGTTTGAGATGCACATTGGTCCCTTCGGTCGATTTGGACCAGAACCAGCATGATTTCAACATTTGTTTTTGATGCAGCCCTGCGGACTGTTTCCGCTGCTCTCTTGCTCTCGTTTTGCCTTTCCTTCTTCCGGGATCTCTGGTCACGTCGCTCCCTGGCAAGTTTACGGAACCTCTCCTGTGGGTCAAAGTATATCAAAGTATCATGGTCGTGGCAGGATGGATACCAAACAGAAAGCACGAAGCTCAAGCTCTGTTTCGAGAGCGGGCGCGCTTGTCAATCCAATATTTTGCACTCCAGATCTAGAAAGGTACACCGCAAGATAAAAACACCGTTTGTCCTGGCTCGGGCTCCTTGTCCTGCAATTGAAAGTATCAGGGAGTAAAGGCATGGAGCAGAATCAGTTGATGTTTGATCTTGCCACCTGACCATTCACTTTAAGATGTGGAGAAGGCGTGGAACTTTGAAACTCTTTCAGGAGTGCCCGCGCGACATTGCCTTCTGAGATTTCTTGAGTACGGCCCACTTCGAGTTTTATAGTATCTATCGGCTATATTCGTCTATGCCATGTCTATTGACTATGCTATGAGTTGACTTGAATTACCCGCTCCATTTAGGACAAACGTCTGCCAATTTCAAAAAACCTGGCCTCCCCCACCCTCACGCGTAAAAACATATGGTTGAAGATCCCGCAAAGCAGGGACCATGGATTGCAGCCCAGTAGCCAGCTTCTGACTGAAGCCGGGAGCCGGGAGCCGTCCCACACCTTGACGATTTTGCGTACCGTTGGCCATTCTCTTGAACTTGATTTGTCTTCCATCATGGTCGACCACCGCATTGCCATGTGATAGGCGCAGCCATGTGATAGACATCATCATGGACCAAGGCTGCGGTGCCGTGCAGATGCCACAGCCGAAAGATTGGGCCCTGAGCACGACAAAGCGCTTGTGGCACTGCATCGGTGCGGACCTCAGTCCCTCCAAAGAGACCAACACATTAGCAAACATGTACTGTTGAGTCAAGAACTGTATTGTCTTGTCACCAGAGATTTGCATCCAGAAATCCCACACAGCCGCAAAGTGAAAGCTGTAGATTGCAGTAGGCACCACTATTTACTACAAGCATCAAACAGCATCAAGCAGCATCAATAAGTATAGCCTATAGCAACTGCTCAAAAAATATTTGGATCCAGAGATTTGGATCCATGAAACCACAAAGTCAAAAACTGTTCTCCGGCTCGGCTCCCGTGGCGCTCCACGGCTGAGGCTCGCGCGGGTGCTGGTGGCCCGCGGCGCCTTCGCGGAGGCGGAGCCGCTGCTGCGCCGAGGCCTGGAGGCCCGGGAGCGGCAGCTGGGCCCCGAGCACCACGTGACGCTCACCGCGGTGCACAACTTGGCGCTCGTTCTGGACAACCTGGGGAAGTTCAGCGAGGCGCCGCTGATGTGCTGTGCTGCAGTCACCGTGGCGGGTGGATGGTGCTGCATTTTGTGTTGGGCCAAGTTGGGAAACATGCAGGGAAACAACAACCAAATTTCCAGATCATCTCAGACTTTGTCATCTATATTATAGAAGTGCGATAATGCATGAACAAGTCAATTTCACGCAAATCATCTCAAATCAGCTCAAATCACGTCACGTATGGACGTGCCAAAACATGGACATGTCAAAGTTTAGCAGAAGATGTTTGCAAAGAACAGGTGCCGCGTTGCAAGTTTCAGTCTGAGGTGTCTGTCAAAGCGTTTTTGCAAAAACCCACAGAACAGATGCACCCTGAGGTTGGAGTTTATTTGCACATGGAAGATTGGAACGACGATGACGCACATCCAAATTATGTTGAAATGTCAACTCGTCGAACTTTGCGTTTTATTCTTCAAGCTTTGAGAATTTTGTGTGCATTTACATGGTACAATTGTACTTGACATCTTTTTCATCAGTCCAAACTCAAGGCCGTTGCCCACCTTTCTTCCCTTTCCACATGGTACTCGCAGGCGGATCCAGGCCTGGGGCCCCACACCACCGGTGCCATCCCGAGACGCCAGGCGGAGGCCCTTTACCGCCGAGCTCTTGCAGGGAGCGAAGCGCACCTCGGTGCGAATCACCCAGAGACGCTCACCTCCATGAACAACCTTGCCGCGCTCCTGCGGCAGCAGAGGAAGCTGGCTGAGGCTGGGCTGAGGTCTTTCGTGAAGAGAGGTGAACTTCCTGGAGGACGCTTCACATTTTTGGTTTGACCAAGGCCTGAGGCCTGCATTTTCTTCTTGTTTCCTGGTATTGTTGAAACGATGTGACAAGCGATTCATTTATGCAATTATTTATCATCATCGTTGCAGGTTGTTTTGTCTGTATATGTACTTGCTTTTGTTTCCCACACCTCCTGACCATGTGCCCACCCTCGGCAAAATCTCATGAAGGTATAGTATAGTTACTATAGTTATAGTCACCCTTTATCACACTCTCAAAAGAATTCATCAAACCTGAAGAATTTTCAAGATTCACTATACCAGCAAGGAACTGCGTGGCTTGTGAAGTCACCAACAGGATAGTGTTGCCAACCCAATTCAATGAAGACCAACGAAGTAACTTTGCAGATGCACCCTCTTTCTTGCCATTTGGCATTGCTTCTCAGACGTGCTCCCCCTGGTTCCCTGGGGTCGGTTGCAGGTTGAGGTCTTTGGGGTGAGAGGTGACTTTCCTGGACATTTCACCAAGAGCATTTTTTGGTTTGACCAAGGCTTGAAGCCTGGAGATTCTTTTTGTTTCCCGGTATTGTTGGATGATTCTTTTTGTTTTCTGAGTTTGGATTTTTTCACAACGGGAAGATTGGATCGAAGATGACTCACATCCAAATTTTGTTGAACATGTCAACTCATCGACCTTTGTGTTTTATTCTTCAAGCTTTGAATCAGCTTTGAATTATGTGTGCATCTTACATGGCACAATTGTATTTGATATCTTTTTCATCAATCCAAACACAAAGCCATTGTTCATCTTTCTTCCTTTCCCACATGGTCACATAGTACTCACAGGCGGATCCAGGCCTGGGGCCCCACACCACCGACGCCATCATCCCAAGACGCCAGGCGGAGGCCCTGCACCGCCGAGCTCTTGCAGGGCGCGAAGCGCACCTCGGCACGAATCACCCGGACACGCTTCAGTCCATGAACAACCTGGCGAACCTCCTGCGGCAGCAGGGGAAGCTGGATGAGGCGGGGCTGAGGGTCTTTGGGGTGAGAGGTGACCTTACTGGACGTTTCACCTAGGGCATATTTTTGTTCGGCCAAGGCCTGAGGCCTGGATTTTCTCTTGTCAATTTCCCAATATTGCTGGATTACCTTTTTTGGGCGTAATACATCGTTGGGACCTCCATCCACATTTCATAGTTGTAATCGGCAAAATGAACACATGGCAAAACTGTCAAATCTTTCCGGTGAATTCTTGCAAATGAGGCCTATAGATGGCTATAGTATAAATATATCTATATAGGCGCATGCTGAATGAAAGTATGACATCTGCAGGACCCCCATACTGTTCCCACTCGTTTCCTGGTTGCAGCCAGCCCACGAAAGCTGTGCGATTGATATTGATATATGGAGATATAATATATAATTATATAATCATATATATATATATATATATTCACCCCCATCACTTGACAGTGACATTTGTGAGTGGCTGCAGCTTTTTGGGGTCAATACATGAGCCTAGGGTTTCTAGTACCAGAGGTTCTCCGCGAGTTACGCTTCTGGGGACAATCGTCGGTGTGTCCCTGGGGTGCCATTGGACTGGGAGCTGTGATCCTCAGCTGTTGCTGTTTGGGGGTCGGATTCATTTGCGCTGCTCTGGTGTTTTCGGCTCAGTGCCGCAGACTGGTGGCCTATCTGGCAAGGGGCTTAGCTTTGAGCCTCAGTCCAGGTCCTGTTGTAGGCCCTGACCTCCAGCTGCAACGCCGATTGTCCGAGTACCACAGATCCAGTTGATGAGCGGTAGTCCCGCTACTGATCCAGTTGAGTCATTAACTGTTCATTTGGGTCAGCTCGAGATCACTATCTCAGTGCGCTCTCGCGCGAACGGATCTGCAAGTGAGTCCGGGGAACCCGTTGCAAGCCCTTCTACTGGCACTAGTGGAAATCCAGCTCCGAACGGGGCGTCTTGGGAACGGTTGGACCGGCCCTCTTTTTCCAGTGATTTTGTTGAAAGGATTTTGAGAGCTCAGACTGCCAGGGATTTCATTGCTTTTACGATTCCACAGATTGATCATTTGTTGCCTCGGCTCAGAGCCAGTGATCGGGATTGGTCCCCGAAAGCCCGTCTTGTCCGAGCCTTCCGTGCTGGATTGCTGGCACGTTTTCGCCTTGACGGCGAGTATCGGTGTGAGGACAGTCCGGGGATTCCTTGGAGGAACACTTACTACGTTGTGTTGAGGGGCCGAAACAACAGTGCTGGATTTCGGACCAACAACTACAATTTGTATCATTCCAGTGTTTTTGAGACTCGATCCGGCTCGACCAATTTCGAGCGCACCACTGTCTCCCACGCATTTCCCAGTCTGGCTGAGTTAGAAGCTTATATTCTGGGTGCTCAGGTGGCATGGCCGCCCGAGGTGCAGCAGTGAGACTCGATCAAAGGACTCTGCAAGATTTAGCTAACAAAAGTGCATCCGAGAAGTTTTTAAGTCCGGTGCATTTTCTGCTGGTTGAACCTAGTTCAGGAGTCAGTGCAATTTTAGCAGTATGCCACGTTGTCTACGTCAGACCGGGTGGGTTCATGCTAGCAATCCCGAATTCAATAGACCTTCAAGACGCTCTACGCGCTTTGGAGTCCACAGCCAACGCTCATGCAGCCTTTCATGCTGGCCAAGTCGAAGTACTGACCCAGCGTGGGAGGTCTCTGGGAGTGGGAGATATCATTTAGGTCGATTTGCCCTGGGAGAGTGCAGAGGATTTTGTCAAGCCAGTCAAGATTGGGTCAGGTCAGTTCAGAGATGCGGAGCTTTTGCAGGTCACTGTCAATGGTTCTCCGGGTCGTCCCTCCAAAGAACAAACTCAGCAGTTAGCAGACGCTTGGATCGGAGGCGAAGACATGGACGAGGACACAGCCCAAGAGTATTTAACTGGCGAAGATTTGGGTCCAGACGAACCTTTTGGTGCCGCTGGCGGTCAAGGTACTGGTATCGCAGAAGGGTCAGATGGGGGTTCGGCAGAGAAACGTGCACTGTTGGCTCGCATAGCTGTTTTGGAAAGCCAGTTGCAAGATCGTCCAACAGTCCCTACTACTTCTCCTGTTCCGAAGCCTCTGACAGCTGCAAGTGCCAGCAAGGCGCCTATGTTGTTTGGTGCTCAGCCTGCAGTTCTAGACGATCAGCAGTGGGGTCGGCTCCAGCGCTTGGCGGGGGCCCCACCTCCTCGAGCTGGCCAGGTCGAACAACGTCGCTTGGCGGTTGGTCCAGCCACCACCTACCGCGACAATGCTCTACTTGGACTGGAACGCGAAGCAGAAGAGGATTAGCAGCTGGACGCCCTAGCTCCTCCACTGGCAGCATCCAGTCAGGACCCGCTGCACCAGATCCTGGCCGCTCAGCTTCAGCAGAATCAACTTTTGCTTCAGCGGATGGCGCCCCGCCATTCAGACCCAGTGCTGGGGGCTCTCGCCGGCTCGGACAACGGGTCCGGCAGTGGAGGAAATGTCAAAGGATGCCTTGCGAGAGAGACATTTCAAAGGACCATTCAGGACCTTCCTCGAGTGGCCAACCATGCCAGACTGAACGCTCTGCGAGAGCTGGGGATCAGCCCCGAGAAGGAGGATGCTTCACTCATGAGGAAGTATGTGGAGAGGCGCATCCTCCTAGCAGAGTTCAAGCTCCTAGCTTTGGTGGCAACTATGCTGGCAGAGAGCTGGGCAGTCGGCTACGAAACCGGCGACATGGTTCTCCTCGGAACCGTGGCCCGAATGCTTTTCTTTGTGGAGCAGGCGGCAATCGACTCTGGCAAGACTCAATTAGCATGGCTCTTGACGGGCTACAGCGAACCGTCCCTTCATATGATGGTGTCTTCGAAGAAGCGACCAGGTCTGGAACCATTCGCGCGTCTATGCCCTCCGGCATGGATCAGCGCAAATTTGTCCTATCTGAAGGACTTGGACTTCATGGAAACCCGACTGCAGTCGCTCGAGAAGGGCCCGAAGAATCCCAAGGCCAATGCAGCCGACGACAAAGAGAATCCTCAGCCAAAGAGACCAAATCCCAAGCCGAAGGGCAAGGGAAAGGGAAAGTCCACTCCAGAAGCTCCTGCTGCCGACGCAGCTGCGGTGTGAGAGGCAAGGATCCACCTGGGTTCATTGAGGGTTTCTTCCAAGAAGATAATGCCCCCATTAGTCCTCCCGATAACCACATGGAGCCCCAATATAATTCTGCATGTAGTCCCTTTAACCCCAACTCGGCTGGCTTGGATGGTAAACCTGATGTTCCAAACTGTTCCTTTAGTCCTAACGTCGCTAAAAGCCGTTTTGATCCCATTGAGCTTCTGCAAGTTTTGATTAGTGATTTTTGGTCTTGTCACACTGGCCTGACCTATTTTGCTAAGGCTAGCCTGACTAGCAACACCTGCACTGTGCATGGCACTCAACCCAGTGCCTTATGGCCAGTTCCCCCCTTCAGGTGGCGATGGACCGGAAATGGTAGACCCAATCCCAGGCGGCGCATCCGCCTTAAGCGCCTTCGATTGCTTGCTGAGTTCATGAACATCATGATTTGCACGTTAAACTGGGAGACCCTAGGACAGGCCAAACGGCCTCCTGTACATGCATGTATTGGTTCCCATATCACGCCACAGCAGCATTTGATCATAGAGCGCTTAGAATCTTTCCTTTTGCACACTTTTAACATGGCCCCCTTTGAGGGCGGTGAGCTAGGGCGTGCAGCAGGCAAATTTCAGGGTTTAATTGATTCTTTGAAGGAACTCCCCAATACCAGCTTGGAGTCGCAGGACCTCTTAGAATTGTTGACTGACATGCACAACAGTTTTGATCCATACAGCTCGCATTTTGCGGATGAGAAAACTCAGCCATCTCGCAGCCCAGCTCACCCGAGTGAGCCAGATATCGGTGAAAGCACTGTTACAGTGAACTTGCCTAGTGCCAAACCGGTGATTGCATCGCGTGTTAAATGGAAAAACCCTCCGTCGTTCGAAGCGGCGGATTACCTGGACCCCCTTGTGAAAGAAGCTTTCCTTGACCCTGAGGTCCTAAGGAACCCAATTTCCATGTGGCCCCCTGCCAAACCTGCAAAGATGCATATCACCAAATCGGAGATGTTGAAAATGATTTCTGTTTGGGATGCTTTAGGTGCGTGTTCTATTTGCCCCCTTTCCGAAAAGGACTATACAGAAGCAGTTGGGATTTTTGCCGTTGATAAGGATTTGGATTATGACAGGCTGATAATAAATCCTAAGACCATCAACAGCCGTATGAGCAGCATTTCATACTCTACCAAAGAGTTAGCACCTGGGTCCATGTTGACTTTGTTGCGCTTGAAACCGGGAGAGATGTTTAGATTCAATGCTGACGACCTATCTGACTATTACTACTGCTTCAAGGTCAGTCCCGCTCGAGCACGTAGGAATGCATTTCGGATGGTTTTTGACTCAACTGAACTTTCCCATCTTTCTTGTTTCCACCCCAGTTTCCATGGTAAGAAACTATTAATCTGCCTGGCCACCCTTGCTATGGGGGATTCACTTGCAGTTGAAATTGCCCAACAAGCCCATGCTAATGTTCTTAAAGTTTGGTGCGGTGCTATGATCCCCGACGAATGCCTTCGGTACCGTTCACCCATCCCACGATCAGACTTCATAGAACTCCTTGCCATTGATGACCATGTTGGTATCCAGCGATTGAGCATCCGAGATTTCCCGAAGACCCCCAAACTTAGGGACAGCGAAGTGTTCGATCTTGCTGGCAGGGCATATTCAGCAGTAGGTTTGATTCAGCATGAGCAAAAACGCAAGAGAAACCAGGTTGAAGGGACCATACTGGGAGCAGATTTTGATGGGTTGAAAGGACGGGTGATGGCCCCCAGAGGACGTGTTATCCTATTATGTGCAATTTCCTTACAGATCGTGAAACGAGGGTCTTGTACTAGGCGTTTGCTCTCAGTCCTCTTAGGGTGTTGGATCCATGTCATTTTGTTCCGAAGGGTTGTTTTCAGTGTGATTGATCAACTTTTTCGTGAGGGGCAAGATCTTCCAATGGACCGCGTTTTTGTTCTGAGTCCGCAAGCGCGATGTGAGTTGCAGATCTTAGCCGTTTTGGGTCCAGTTTGCCAAAGTGACATTCGTGCCAAGCATTCAACAAGAATCTTTTCCACAGATGCAAGTCCTTCAGGAGGGGCAGTTATCGCAGCAGACATGGGTTCAACAGCATCCGGCGAAATCTGGAGGCACTGTGAACAGCGGGGATTTTACACCCGACTCCAATCTCCTGTTAGTGAAATTCTGCAAGAGAAGGGGTATGAACCTTGTTCGAATGAAGCCTTCATTTCAGCAGCGTCTGTTCCTACTCCGGCAGTCATGCATGTTCCAGCTCCAATGACTGAGGGCATTTTGTATGATTGCATTGAAATTTTCAGGGGAACAGGGAACTGGTCTGAAGCACACAGTCAGCATGGCTTCCGTGTGCACGATGGGATCGACATCAGCGGTCGGCGTTTGCGATTTACTGATATGGCTGCTCCAAGCACTTTTCATGAACTGAAAGCCCTTGCCTTGCGTCGTGTGTGCCTCGACTGGCATGCCGGTGTTCCTTGTGTAGGATTTGGTACTCTTAGGCGACCCCAAGTTAGAAGTAAACAATTTCCAGCAGGATTCAACATGAGCGATCCTTTCACAGCATTCCACAACATGCTTGCTCGTAGGACAGCCTTTCTGCTCACCCTGGTGCTACTGTCAGGTCACTTCGTGAGCGTGGAGCAACCAGGAAGCAGTCGCATGTTCTTGCTGCATTGTTTTCGAGTCATGGTGTTGCTTGGATGTACAATTAGCCATTTCTGTTTTTGCAACTTTGGCACTCCTTTCATGAAGCCGTCCAAGTGGCTTCACAACAAGCCATGGCTTCTTTCTATGGAAGGGCCCTGTAATTGTGGCAAAAAGGGTAAACATTTCGTTGTTCAGGGTTCTTTCACCAACAAAAGTATTGAAGACTTCCGCAGCCTGTGCCGCCCCTCATGTGAATCCGTTTTCGGTAAAACTCCCAAGGTAGGCCAACCAGTATCCCAATTCTCCGGTGCATATCCCAAAAGGTTGGTTGAGCACATGGCCTCGGGCCTCTCGCTGGCTTTGAAGGGTTCAGCTGGAAGCATCCCACTGCAACATCGCCTTGCGAGTTTGCGCGAGGTTGGATTTTCAGATGAGGATCTTGTGCCTAGTCCTAATACAGAGCCGCCTTTTGCCACTCGTGCATGGTTTGAAGGACCTGAATGGATCACAGAGCTCTGTGATTGCCTGCCGTTTAAGGAGCTTTTCCGATATAGATTTAAACGATCGGGGCATATCAATGTGAATGAGATGCGGACTTATAAGTCTTTTCTTAAGTCTTGTGCAAAGAGTGAAGCCGATTCCAGGGTAGTTGCGTTACTAGATTCTAGGGTCACCATCGGAGCCGCAGCCAAGGGGCGGTCATCTTCAGCAGCGCTTAGCCGTGTGCTGCGTAGTTCACTGGCGTATATTCTGGGAGCGAACTTGTATCCTGGATTGTTGCATTGTGCTTCAGAAGTCAACCGTACAGATGGACCTTCAAGAGACAAGCCTGTCGCGCCTCCGACCAAAGATGAACCATCCTGGCTGACTGACTTAAAGATGGGAAAAACCCGGAAGTTTGACGCAGTGGTTGAATCCAGCCGCATACCCAAAAATCCTGCTCGTTGGCTCAGATTTTTGCTGATGTTGTGTGGCGACATTGAGCCCAACCCAGGGCCCCGTCGTGGGCCAATGAATTTACAGATTGGTTTTGTGAAAGCCACCTCAACTCGGATGGCCAAGTGTTTTGAAGCTTTTCAGACATGGTGTTCTGAGCGACTGGAGATCGATTCCGATGTGGTTTGTTCAGACATGCAAGTTTTGGCCTGGGCTTTGCGAGCCTATGGGATGTATTTGTTTGAGGCCGGGCTACCACGGTACCTCCTGGTCTATGCAATAACTGCTTCTCAGGACTTATTTCCGGCATGCAAGCCCTGGTTGAATTTAGCATGGCAAATAGACCGAAAGTGGCAACTCCATGAACCTGGCAGCTGCCGGGCTGTTCTTCCTGCTGTCATCGTAAAAGCGATGGCTTGCCTCGCTGGTTTGTGGAACTGGAAGTGCTGGACAGGGGTTTTTCTTTTGGGCTTTGCTGGGATGCTTCATCCTAGTGAGATGCTGGCATTGACTCGGAAGGATTTAGTCTTTCCTCGTGATCTGAACTATGACCAGCCCGCTCTCTACCTGAGAGTCCGTGATCCCAAGACTGCCCGTTTTGCGAGGCGGCAGCACAGTCGAGTGGATGATGCAGGCATTATCAGCATTGCAGAGTCAGTTTTTGGCAGCCTTCCCTTGTCTGAAAAATTGTACCCTGGTTCCATCAATACTTTTCGTAGACAGTGGAATTGTATCATGGATGCACTTGGAATCCCCTGTAAGCAGCGAGACAATGGTGCGACGCCTGGAGTCCTTAGAGGTTCTGGGGCCACATATTTCTACACCTCGACAGAGGACCTGTCCTGGGTTGCTTGGCGGGGCCGTTGGTCCCGAGTCAAAACACTTGAGTTTTATCTTCAAGAGGTTGGTTCACATATGCTTATTCATGAGTTGGACAATTGGGCAAAAGCAAAAATCTTTCCTTTAGCAGATGCTGCTCCAGCAGTCCTCTGGCGTGTCTTTGACCTTGCAGTGCAGTAGGCTAAGATTGGAAAGTTGATTTCTATACGTTTGAACTGCAGCATCTTGTTGTGGGACCTACATCAATGAAGTCGACTTCTTTTCTCAGGCCTTTGATCATAGCTGGAAAACCCAGCTCATTTGCCAGAGACTGCTGGGCAACTTCGAACAAGCAGGTGGAAAAGTGATTCACCCCCATCACTTGACAGTGACATTTGTGAGTGGCTGCAGCTTTTTGGGGCCCATGCCTCTCCCGCCCTTGTGGCAACGAAAGTTGATTTCTATACGTTTGAACTGCAGCATCTTGTTGTGGGACCTACATCAATGAAGTCGACTTCTTTTCTCAGGCCTTTGATCATAGCTGGAAAACCCAGCTCATTTGCCAGAGACTGCTGGGCAACTTCGAACAAGCAGGTGGAAAAGTGATATATATAATTTAGCTAAACCCAAAAGGTCGCTGCGGCCTATTTTTGAAGATATTTAGACGTATTGAACGTGGGGGGGCGTACGGCCATCTGAACGAGGGTACGGCGGGGGTGCGAACGTGCGAACAGGGGGTGAAACGGGGGGGCGAACGTGGGGGCGACCGTGGGCGAATGTACGCACGTACATGCGCCGTACGTGCACGCACACACACACACACATGCACACACGTACGCACATACGTACGCACGTACGTTCGCACGTATGCATGTACGTATGTACCATGTTCAGACCCATGTTCAGACCCATGTTCAGAAATAAGGTTACCTTTGAAAAGTGACCTCCTAATACTAAATATGCTTTAGGAGGCTTAGGGTCGTACAGAAATAAGGTTACCTTTTCTATAAAAGGTAACCTTAAAGGTAACCTTATTTCTGAACATGCATGTGAACGTGGGTGCGTACATGCACATGAACGTGCGTGCGTGCATGCGTACGTACGTGCGTACATGCGTACGTGCGACCCCTTCATGCGCCCTCACCCTTACCTCCACGTTCGTTCCCTCCTTCGCCCCTCGTTCACCCCTCGTTTGCCCGTCCGCTCGCCCCCCCCACTCGCCCCCCCACTCGCTTGTGCGGGCGACGTTCGCCCGCATTTTCGCTCCTACGTGCGCCCCTACGTTCGCGCCCCCGCTAACCCCTCGTGCGGTTTTTTAACATATCCACGGCAGCGAGTTTTTGAGTTTAGCTAATATATAATTATATATATATATATATATACATACACTGTATATGGTAGTTTGCATACCGCAGTGACTACACAGATTGCCTGACACCTACGTTGCTAGTTTGTAGTGCCGCAGCGGCGCCACCTCGAGCCGCCAGGCTGAAGAACTGCAACGCAAAGCGCTCGCAGGGCGTGAAGCGCAGCTGGGCGCGAGCCATCCCAACACGCTCAACTCCGTGAAAGTTCTCGCTCTCATCCTCGAGTCGCAAGGCAAATTGGAAGAGGCCAGACCGAGGTCAGGGGCAGAGAGGTGACCTTCCCCGTGGAAGTTCCAAGGGGAAGGCTCTTTTTTTGAAGTAAACAAGAGTGGAAAAGTGGACCCTTCCATACTTCCATGTCTCCAATTTGTGCATCTCCTAAGTTTCGCCCAAATTCATTAGTTGAATTGCCCGGGCATGAAATCCATACATGCAATGTGCATCAGGGTTGGTGCCAAGGATCTGTCCTCCAATTCAAAACAGATGAGTCAAACTTGGGAACCCATCAGCCGCTTGCATTTTCCCGCAATCTAATTTTAGCTATGAAGGCTCAGCGGAAAACTAAGAAAAGTACAAGCTCCTTTCAAAGAGTTTCATCACTTCAAGACTGTGAAGAATCTTTGGGGTTTGTTGGGCAAAAGAGAATTGTACGGCTTGTGACGTGTGTCAGTTGTTTGTGTGAGGAATCTGTGAAAGTCTGAGGCTATGAACATGAATTGGCACGTTAAAGTGGTTTGCAAATGTTTGCGAAGAGTCTGCAAAACGCTGAACAAAACGCAGCTTTCCAAAAGGTTGCCAACAGGTACAGGCTCAACGTCCCTATTGGCATTTGAAGTTTGCAAAATTCTTGTGAGATGTATGACCTTAGTTGGCCGCATAGTCACCTGTTTGACTGCGACAGCATCACCAGTTCAGCTGAACCTGTGAAGGGAGTATTTCTTGTTATATGCAATCTAGCCATATCTAGCTTGCCTACATGCTCGGCAGGGCTTTTCGAGCCCCTTAGCAAATTTAATCCGTTGATTATTTTGGAGGGCGTTTGACAATGTTTGAGATGATGACCGACCATCTGTGCCATAGCCACCTCCGTGGTCGCCCCAGGGTTGTTTCGTGAGAGCGGGCCAGCAATGTGAGCAAACACTGTGAGCAAATTGAATAAATTGATGCTTCTTGGCATCCCGTGAATTTAAAGAGTGCTTGACGAGCGCTTGGAATAGTATGTTCTCACTATAGTCCAAAAATGGTGGCCTTTGTTGGCTTATTCTTCCCTTTCCATGACCCATGGGGCCTGAGCTGGGGCTCCCCATGTTTCACCACCTCAGTACTCCACCTCGAGCCGCGAGGCGGAAGGGCTGCACCGCCGAGCCTTGGAAGGCCGCGAGTCCCAACTGGGACCCCAACATCCCAGCACGCTCGCCTCGGTGAACAACTTGGCCATGCTCTTGAAGAAGCAGGGCAAGTTGGAGGAGGCGGGGCTGAGGTCGTTGGGGCTTGGGGCACGCAGAGGTTGCGGAAGTGTCGAGGGGAAGGCAGTTCTCGAGTGGCCAGGACAAGGGAATGGTGAGTTTCTTGTTTCCAAGTTTCACCGGAGCAATTTAAAAATTCAGTTTATGAGAAGTTTGATTTTGCATGTGGGACTTGTCTTGGTATGTTTGCTTTGAAATTTAATGTCCGACAGCATTGTTGCCGGAGAATTTGATGAAATGACCCCACAAAACGCGGGCCAAGCAAGCGGGACGTGCCAGGGTCGCAAACTCATGAACCTGTTTCTCCGGAATCCAAGCTTCGGCTGTAGATACCAGATTGGGCTTAACTTGTTTAGCTGGGTTGGTGGATCATAACAGCAGTACATGCATTTTGTGAAAGGGTAGAATTTCATTGTCTTCCAAGAAATGATACTTGGTAGCTCGGTTCTATTTAGAGCTTTGGCTGATGCATCGACAATGTGTGCCAGCTTCACGCAGTACAAAGAAAAGCCTTCACCCTGGCTTCGTGCTTCCCACCTCCCATCCTATGCAGATCAGATTCTGAGAGTTGCGGGTTTTGATGTTTGAACAATCAATGTGCCACACTGCGTCACCAACACATTGCCGTTCACCAGTTGCGGATCACAGCACAAGGCCCATCTCGCCACGGCATAGGAAGCCACCCTGCTGTCATCCATCCACAACCCACCCTGCAGGCGGAGGAGCTCCATCGCAGGGCCCTGACGGGGCGAGAAGGTCAGCTGGGCCCCGTGCATCCGGACACCCTCCTCTCCGTCTACAATCTGGCAAAGCTTCTGGAGTACAAAGGCTCCTTCGCAGAGGCAGGCTTCGGTCGGCTTTTGTTGTTGCTTGGGCCGGTTCTGCTTGGAGGGGATGTAGATGTGGGAAGTCGATGGAAGTTGAATAAGTGGTTTAACAGCGACGCACTCCTGAGTCTTGGCAAGAGTGTTGTCAAGATTCGAAAGATGTTTTCTTTGTATAAATGCTTTCTATAGAGACGAGGTTTTGTGACATTCTCGTTGGGGATGCCCAACCGGTATTGAGATATTGCAAGTTCTAAGTGATGCGGTCGCAAAGTCCTAAGGTGCGTCATCAGCCCGGGTCCCGGGTAGCCAGCCACTGCCATGCACCACGTCTAGGCAGGGCAGCTTTTTCTACGCGAGCTGCGTGGCCTGGAGGCGTCTGCCAGGGTCACACGGGAACTGTCGATGGCTGACCTTGGACGGCTCCAGACCATGATGAAACCCAGACACCATCTGGGTCCAGGTGGTAGTCGCATGTAGTCGCTGCTCGTGGATTTTGGAGTCCCAAAGTAATGTCCGTCAGAAAGTTTTGGTCGCCTTTAGTTGAATTCCATCAATGGACGTCTTCACTGTATATTCATGCATCTAGACTTTGCAACAAGAACAATGATTGATCTGATAATCTGATACTGTAATTTTTCCTATCTTTTTGCTTTCGGTATCATGGCGTTCGGTGTTGCAAGTTCAGGCTTGCTCGCAATCTGGCCCGAGCTAAATCATTGAGCCCTGCCAAGACATGTGTTCCACACCGCGAGATCCGCAAAACTTTCAGCCCGCTCGGTGCCGCCTTCTCTGCAGGAGCTGCATGGTCCGGAGCACGAAAAGACCCGAGGGCGTCGCCGCGACCTGGAGCGATTCCAACGAGAGCACGGTTCAGTCGATTAAAGGCCGTGTGAGACCAAAATTTCCCTCCAAGACATTCACAGGCGACATGCTCGAATCGGTTTCAATCTTTACCAAGATGTTTGGATTATTTTGATGGAAAGCTGGCCTGTGGCCTTGTCTTTTTCCCACCGTCAAGGATTTTGCTTCTGAGGCAGCAAGTGGAGGCATGTTTGAGTTTCTCAAAGTTCTGCAATTCAGATTTTGTTCAGAACATGTTTGACCGATAAAGAGACGTTTGAGTTTTTGCCCAACTTGTTGCAGTTTGGGTTTGGGAATGGATTCGCATGCCAGCTTCTCCCAGAAGTATAGCAACATGTTTCCAACAAATTGCATTGGTATGCCTGTGGGATTTGTGGTTGATTCACTTTAGAAAGTTCTGCATTTTCCACCAAGTCTCCATTGACTCGCAGGCATTTCAGCATCTTCCAGCCCGTGACCCTGCATCGCATTGAGCCGCAAGCTATCATCATCTATCAATATCTCCCGTTTCACTGAGATCTATAGAACATTATAGAACCCGAAATCGGAGCTTCGAATTACCAAGCAAATCTGTCCAAACAGGGCGCGTCTCGATTTGACCCCCGCAGTACTCGAAGTCTGCAGACTTGGCGTCTGGGATCGGATCACTTCCAGAGTCACAAGGTCAGGGCCTCTGATAGTGTTGCCCAGCAATTGTTGGCGCAAAAACAATGATTTGCTTTTATAATTTATAGATTTATCTATGTGTCATGTGTTATGATGTGTTATGTCTTTTTGGCAACCTCAGCTGCTTCTGGTCATGCGCATGTCAACCGTTCGACTTTGGTGCTCATGCTTTTGCCAGCAACTGATCTCTCGTCAAGCCAGTGAGGCAGTGAGTGCCTGTAACTTTCTTGGCCAACCTACTCCATTCATCTGCCATTTTTTTTTTATATCCACACGTGTCAATAAGAGTGGACCCGGAATTGGTTCCCAATGAATTTTGAAACATCTTCAAACTTTTTTGGGCCAGGTCTGAGCGACCTCGAAAGAAGGGCTTGGGAGGTTTCTCCTCTGACTTAACCTGATTTGTTTCCTCCTTGGAAGAGGCTTAGTTATGAGTGAAACTTTGGAGTCAGGAAGTGCCTGTGGAGCCCAAAATTTCCTACATCCAACATGGTTGTTAACAGCTATACTATACCCCGGTCATGCATGTCAGGATTTGTAAATAGTCAAGACATCCATAAGTTTTGTGCCTTAAACATCTTAAAATCCACTTCATCCACTAGTCCGGCAGCGCTTTTGAGTCTGTGATGTGGCGCCGGGCCATGGCGGATCAAGAGGCCGCTGTTCCTTTGGCAGGAGACGAAGTGGGATGGCCCTGGAAGTAGGGCATAGACTGCTGAATCTCATGAGGTTTGTGGAGTTGCAACCAAGAGCATTGATCAACCTTCAAACATGATCTCTCGGTCTTGCTCTGGCTTTGGAATGTGGTCACCATTCGGACATCTTTGGATTTGCAATCGACGTAGATCATGAGGGTGACTTCCATTTTGCAGGGTGCCAGCGCAGGGATTTCGGTTGTTTCATTTGAAAACAGTCTAGTTGACTGGAATGTGAAGTGGAGATCCACAATTTTGATGATTGATTTTGCATGTGATTACCGTAAGGTGGCCCATTTTTGTGAAAATCTACTGGCCCCCAGACCCCAACTGTGAAGACATCTTCAACATTGAAACATTTTTTGCGTGGAAAACTAGCGCCCCAAAAATGGATGAGGGATGCCTTTTATGGCAGACATGGTCTCAACATTGAAGCCCGTTTTGGCTGAATCATAGTGCCCCCAACTGGATGCCCTTCATGACCGAAGAAACCGCTTTTTTGTACAGACTATCGCCCCGAAATACATTGAAAACTGTTTTTCCTGAAACAGAATGCCCCCGAAATGGATGCCTTTCAGCAAAGATTTTTTCATTCTCAGCGTGAAACCTATTTTTTGTTGATACCTGATGCCCCCAAAACCAATGCCTTTCATGTCAAAGATGTTGTCAGCAGCATTGAACCTTTTTTGTTTGACACAGTGCCCCCAAGATGGATGCCTTTATGAAAGATGGTCTCAATGTGAAGCCAGTTCTTTTAAAGCAAAATGCCCCCGAAATGGATGCCTGTCAGCAAAGACTTTTTAATTCTCAGCGTGAAACCTATTTTTTGTTGAAACCTGATGCCCCCAAAACCAATGCCTTTCATGTCAAAGGTGTTGTCAACATTGAACCTTTTTTGTTTGACACAATGCCCCCAAAATAGATGCCTTTATGAAAGATGTTCTCAATGTGAAGCCAGCTCTTTTAAAGCAAAATGCCCCCGAAATGGATGCCTTTCAGCAAAGACTGTTTAATTCTCAGCGTGAAACCTATTTCTTGTTGAAACCTGATGCCCCCAGAACCAATGCCTTTCATGTCAAAGATGTTGTCAACATTGAAGTTTTTTTTCTTGACACAATGCCCCCAAAATGGATGCCTTTATGAAAGATGTTCTCAATGTGAAGCGAGTTCTTTAAAGCAAAATGCCCCCGAAATGGATGCCTTTCAGCAAAGACT
Organism: Cladocopium goreaui; assembly: GCA_947184155.2. NCBI lineage: Eukaryota > Dinophyceae > Suessiales > Symbiodiniaceae > Cladocopium > Cladocopium goreaui. The sequence continues at coordinate 51,628 of CAMXCT020001620.1, read as the reverse complement.
TTTAATTCTCAGCGTGAAACCGATTTTTTGTTGAACCAATTTTGTTTGACACAATGCCCCCAAGATGGATGCCTTTATGAAAGTTGTTCTCAATGTGAAGCCACTTCTTTTAAAGCAAAATGCCCCCGAAATGGATGCCTTTCAGCAAAGACTGTTTAATTCTCAGCGTGAAACCTATTTTTTGTTGAAACCTGATGCCCCCAAAACCAATGCCTTTCATCTCAAAGGTGTTGTCAGCATTGAACCTTTTTTGTTTGACACAATGCCCCCAAAATGGATGCCTTTATGAAAGATGGTCTCAATGTGAAGCCGGTTCTTTTAAAGCAAAATGCCCCGAAATGGATGCCTTTCAGCAAAGACTTTTTAATTCTCAGCGTGAAACCTATTTTTTGTTGAAACCTGATGCCCCCAAAACCAATGCCTTTCATGTCAAAGATGTTGTCAGCAGCATTGAACCTTTTTTGTTTGACACAATGCCCCCAAAATGGATGCCTTTATGAAAGATGTTCTCAATGTGAAGCCAGTTCTTTTAAAGCAAAATGCACCCGAAATGGATGCCTTTCAGCAAAGACTTTTTAATTCCCAGGGTGAAACCTATTTTTTGTTTAAACCTGATGCCCCCAAAACCAATGCCTTTCATGTCAAAGATGTTGTCAGCAGCATTGAACCTTTTTTGTTTGACACAATGCCCCCAAAATGGATGCCTTTATGAAAGATGTTCTCAATGTGAAGCCAGTTCTTTTAAAGCAAAATGCACCCGAAATGGATGCCTTTCAGCAGACTTTTTAATTCCCAGCGTGAAACCTATTTTTTGTTGAAACCTGATGCCCCCAAAACCAATGCCTTTCATGTCAAAGAGATTGTCAACATTGAATCCTTTTTGTTTGACATATTGCCCCTGAAATAGATGGCAGATGTTCTCAATGTCAACCCCTTGTTTTGTTTGTCCAAGTTTTGGAAAAGACGCTCTGAACTTTGAAAACCCTTTTGACAGAGACATTCTGCATGCAAAATGCTCGCCCGCCTTGTGAAACAAAAGCCCCCCCGAATGAGCTCGTGCCTTGTTTTCTGGGATACAAAATCATTTTCAGGGCTTCTGACTTTTTCACTTGGCTCTGGCTGTATATCCGGACCCTGCAAAATCATTCCAAAATGCAGCCTCAGCCTGGAGATATGGAGCCTATTTAGGACCTCCTTTTAAGACCCATAATCGATAGGTTCCCAAAACTATGATTTTGGGCAATTTATCAGGGCCAGTGACTAGAACTTTATATAAACATATTTTGCTTAGGCAGCTTGTACATGTTACCAGCGTACCCGATAGGACACACAACTATTTTAGTTTTGATATTTTCACGACTAAGAAGAAACGATCGCCATTTTTCCACCGAACCAAGCGAACAAGTCTCTGCAACGAGGCGGAAAGCAAAAACTCTGCACGACCCCCCCAGCAGTTTCACGCCACCAGGAGGAAATTCAGATGCGTTCATGGAGGCACCGGCCTGTGTAGAGGCCACAAAGATCGACTTGTTCGGCTGTTCGATCCAGTCCCAAACGTATGGGAACAGATCACTCGAGTCTTATAGTCTTATCTCGTTTTTTGAGGTGGCTAACCACCCTTTAAATTGCAGGGGTATTTTTCTTCCTGTCTATTCGAGTAGGGCAAAAAAACGCTACAATTGTCAACTGGTTAGTGGTTTGACTCATATTTTCCATCTTCCATCCATACTTGGGATGGTTGGCTCCATCGTTCAACATGCTTTGGGCTGTAGCTGTCCATGTTGGCCAAAGCCTCGGTGGTGCTCTGGGCGACGCCTGGGACAACATGAGTTGCTGACAACAAATGGGAAAAACATGGGAGTTTCCGACCAGCTATGGGGATTGAATCTGCCAAATGGCGGCAGACATTGAAATGGTGGATCCATTGGATGCTATTCCATCCGCTTCATCCAAGCGCTTCTGCGCTGAAGCAAACAGATGCAACAAGAATATGTCCATCCTTGTTGCAGCCAAAGATACTTCATTTTTTTGAGGATCGAGTCTGAACATTGCCAGGCGGTGCGCTTGGCCTTCGCAGGTCACTGGGTGAAGGCGCCTTCCTGGCCCACCTCATCAGAGATGCTGTCCAGATTTGATATGGATTTGAAGTGGCATCAACGGCGAGCATTGATTTAGGTTCCAAAAGATCTCTTTTGAACTATCGAGATGACACGGGCATTGTAGTTACAAGATGTTACAAGTACTTAAAAGAGTTGGATTAAATTGGATTCTTAATCATTAAAGAGCCCTTGACCGTGCCAGGCCCATGGCCCACTTTGACGGCGTCTCCTCACCTTGAACGCCCAAAAGCGGCGTTGCAGCATCTGAGGACGTGAAGACGAATAACTTGTAGCAGTCCCAAAACGTTAGGGAAGAACAGCACTCCAGGAAGTCCAGGAAAAATCCAAAGACTCAAAGAGGCAAGGAAGAGCAGCACTTCAAGAGGAGGACAGTCGAGGACAGTGCCAACACTGCACCAGTCAGAAAAAATCTTCACTTTACTGATGATGTGCCGCAGCATTTTAAGCAGCCGGACAGAAGCTTGCACCCTGCAAGCGCATGCATCGCAAATGCTCCATATAGACAACGACCACCGACATCTACTGACGAAACCCGTTGGAATCACATTAGTTGACGCATGTATCGAGGGAACCCGGTGGAAACCAATCAGAAGTCCAAGAAGATTTGACCAAAATTGGATTATCACATGCATCTCTGCAAGCTGCTGCTGGGTGCATGTTAGATGTCACATGGGTTGCACACACTTTGCACATACAGTCCACCACACGCACTATTGTATCAATTTTAACGAGCCATATGAATGGAACAAACTATAGATAGCGTCCTTCTTTTTGTCCGAGTCCCGTTCAATTAAATGCTGCATCGCCAGTTAACCAGCAGATTTAAGGAAGTCAGACACTTGCGTTGGGTGGGGATTTCCCCCTTCAAAGCTTCAACATGTCTGGATCCAGCGTTCAAACAAGGTTCTCACAGGCTTGCACTGCCAAGCGCCCGTTTTGCCATTGCACCTGCTGCCTTCCAGTCCCTGCCTTCAGCCGGGGGTGCCCAGTCAAGGTGCACCAGAACCGTCTTTGCAGAGCAGGTGGTTATGCACAGGGCTGTATTCGAAAGATCGCTAGAAAGATTCCGGGTGGGAATCAGAGCCCTAGAAGATAAGTGCATTTCAGATCGCGTGCTTGAATGGGAATACACGCGCAGGTTGACTTTATCATCCTATTGAGCTTTGAATATTGGTGGGGGCATGTCTTGGGTGTGCTGCGCCATGAAAAAGCTCAGAATTTGATAAGAAACCCGCTGCTTGCGGTGCTTGTGCTGTCCTCATGAGTGGCTGCTGATTGCCTCGAGGCCAGGGCAAGGGCAAGGGCTCGTGGGACTGCCAAGCAGAACCCGTTTCAATCGCGTTTGCCCTTGGCCTCAGCCGGGGCCACTGGTTCTTTTCTGGTACAGTTTGCTGATCAAAGGGTTGAATCATGGCGCTGAGGTTGTCACGATGGGCTGCTGTGGTGCGAGAACTTCCCAGGCGGAGGCGGGAGACCAGGAATTCCAGTCCGGTCCGAGATATCACAGCCTGACAGCCGTGGGTTTGGCTTAACTTACGACATGGATTCAGGACGTGTGTTTCTTGATGCTTTTTGCACACGCATCAAATTTTGAAGGTTTCAGCAAATCATGCAAACTGTCACCGTACCAGAAATAACCCTCGAAAAAAGTCACGATAAGCACAATACAATGAGAGATACAATAATGATTGATCACAGTTATTACGAAAGCCAGCCGATAGGCTAGGCAAAGTTGTTTTCGCGAACGAAGTGATGTGGGGCGGGGTGGAGGTTGCTTAGGTGCACCGAAATGTCGATATTAGGTGGTGATAAGGCTGGCCAATTGGAATCTTTTAGGGGGGCATGTGCCACTAGGCAATTTGGTGACGGTGGGGTTCGATTCTCCCTAGGTCCCCTGAACACGGCAGGAAAAAGGTAGGAAAAAACCAAGGAAAATGAAGGAAAATCGCTAAAAAAAGGGGGAAAATGGAGGAAAATTAAGGAATATTGTGAAAAAAACATTAAACTGGAGGAACACATGAATGGCAAGCTTGGAAAAACAAAAAAATGGAGGAAACCGTTGGGAAAAGGAGGAAACTGCAGGAAGGAAACTCTTGAAAAACTAAAGGAAAACGCAGGAAAAGGGTTGCAAAAAAAGGCATGAAATGGAGGAAAGGCAAAGCTTTGAAAAAGTTAGGAACATAGAGGCAAGCATCTTGAAAAACTAAAGATCCGAAGCTCAACGGAGAGCAGCGTCCGTTGGGGTTCGGAGCAAGACAGTTTGCAAGGGGATGAGGAGTGATGCCGAGGAAGGAGTGGCGCATGGAGGAAAGTAGAGGACATTATTAAAATAGAGGAAAAATCAATGGCAAGCTTGGAAAAACCAAGGAAAATTGAGGCAACAATTGCTGGAAGGCACCGTAGGAAAACGCAGGAAAAGGTTAGAAAAAAGGCATGAAATGGAGGAAAGGCAAAGCTTTGAAAAAGCTAGGAACATAGAGGCAAGCATCTTGACAAAACCAAGGATCCGAAACTCAACGGAGAGGAGCGTCCGTTGGGGTTCGGAGCAAGACAGTTTGCAAGCGGATGAGGAGTGATACCGTGGAAGGAGTGGCGAAGGGTTGCAAAGCAAGGACAAGTGTGGAAAAAAAAGGAACATGCAGGCAAGTTGTGTCATATATATATATATATGTAGATCATGTGCTTTAAACAATTTTCTTGCTGCTGGAAGTAACAAAAATGGAGGGAGGCCAGAACCAAAGCGGACGAGACCTAATGGCTATGGCTGAAATATCCCATAGTTGTGGAGATTACGGTGTTTGGTATGGCAGTTCGAGAGGTCAGTGTCGTGGCCCCGCCAGGTACGGTGGTCAATCCTAGCCTTTGGAATTAAGTCTTGCTGGATGGTGCCCGGGCTTGGCTCCATGAACCCATTTTTTCTCAAGCCCTGTTTGCCGACCTGGCAGAGCTACATCGGCAAAGGTTTCAATTAAACCCGACTTTCTCAGATCTCAACAAGCTAAACTAAGTCATGAGATTCCTCCAAAGGTGCTGCAGTGGTTTGGGCTTCTAGTATAGTTTATACGTGATTGTAAGATGGCGATTGAGTTTGAAATATGATGATTAACCAGTGCGCTGCGGATGATTACAGTAGGGATCAGCAGGGTAGACCCATTTTACGAAAGCCAGCCGATAGGCTAGGCAAAGTTGTTTTCGCGAACGAAGTGAGTATAGGGGGTGTGTGGGGCGGGGTGGAGGTTGCCCAGGTGCACCGAAATGTCGATATTAGGTGGTGATAAGGCTGGCCAATTGGAATCTTTTAGGGGGGCATGTGCCACTAGGCAATTTGGTGACGGTGGGGTTCGATTCTCCCTAGGTCCCCTGAACACGGTAGGAAAAAGGTAGGAAAAAACCAAGGAAAATGAAGGAAAATCGCTAAAAAAAGGGGGAAAATGGAGGAAAATTAAGGAATATTGTGAAAAAACCATTAAACTGGAGGAACACATGAATGGCAAACTTGGAAAAACAAAGGAAATCGAGGAAACCGTTGGGAAAAGGAGGAAACTGCAGGAAGGAAACTCTTGAAAAACAAGAGGAAAACGCAGGAAAAGGTTGGAAAAAAGGCATGGCCTGGAGGAAAGGCAAAGCTTTGAAAAAACTAGGAACATAGAGGCAAGCATCTTGAAAAAACTAAGGATCCGAAACTCAACGGAGAGCAGCGTCCGTTGGGGTTCGGAGCAAGACAGTTTGCAAGCGGATGAGGAGTGATACCGAGGAAGGAGTGGCGAAGGGTTGCAAAGCAAGGACAAGTGTGAAAAAAAGGAACATGCAGGCAAGTTGTGTCATATAGATAGATAGATAGATAGATAGATAGATAGATAGATAGATAGATAGATAGATAGATAGATAGATAGATAGATAGATAGATAGATAGATAGATAGATAGATAGATAATGTGAATAATGTGCTTTAAAAAACCTTCTTGTTGCTGGAAGTAACAAAAATGGAGGAAGGCCAGACAAAAACGGGTGCTACCGCGACATTTCTTTGCAGAACCAAAAAGATTCCAGCTAAGGGCTGGTTTTCGCACCCCCTTCTCAGGTATCACTAGACTACATGTTCAAATCTATCTGATTCCAACAAGTTCACTGGCTGTCCATTGTTTCGAGGACATGTCGCCGTTCGCAGCCAGCAACTTTGAAAGCCCTTTGGCTGCGACAGAGGAGGCAGGAAACGACAGTGAATGCCACGCTTGCACCTTTCGCACCAATTCCTGCACCGTTCAGTTGCAACGTGGGCGTCTTCTCGGCTTTGCAGATGCTTTTCAGGTGCAGATGGATTTGCCCTCCGCATCAAGGGGAGAACCGGCAACCAAAGTGGAGACCGAGGCTCATATCACTGGGCACAGCTGCTTTGTCTAACATTCCTGCGGTATCCACATATGGTATATTTATGTATATTTAAAGTGTCGAAGTGCAATTTCTCCTCTGACTTTTGCAAAGAGTTTGTATAGCTCTGTACAAAAACATCAAAGAAACCAAATCAGATCCTTGAATCCACAAGGGCTGCTTTCAGGGCCCTTCAGCGACGAAGTTGGACACTGCTAGATTTGGATTCAATGTATTCTGAACAAGACCTGGTGGATGCTGTGTTGAGCAGGCGAATATCGATCCGGGAGAGATTCAAGTGGTGGAGGCTGCTTCAACTCAACCTTTCAACTTTGAAGGTTTATCACATGACAAGAAGCACCAAGCAGGTACCAAGGTTTCTTGTTAGAGTTCCATCACAGCAACAGCAACGGAACATTCCTGAGATGTCTTGAGACTCTTGATGTTTTGCAAGATTTTTGCAAGCGTGCGATTTACGACGTTTGAAGCATGTGAGAGGCACAGCGGGATGGCGCCAGGGTTGGGGCTGTGGGCGAGTTTTCTGATGTGCCCGAGGCGCATGCTGAACAAAATTTACACTTTAGAACGACGCTTTGGGGAATGCGTTTTTGCTGCAGCTGAAACCCCAGGTGGATTTCCATTTTGTGCTGAGCATCTGCCCGCGTTTCAAGTATTCAGGGTATCAAGAAGCGGCCCATTCTTCAAAATCATGTCATTGAACTAGTCTTCACCCGTTGAAACTCCAATGTTCTGTACCTTTACACTTGACAGCTGTTGTTGTGCAAATCAAAGTGGACATTTTCGATGCGTGTCTTCCGCAGTGTCGTCTTGATTGTGGGAAGCTCTTGTACTGATTAAACGGAGGGCCTACAATACCGTATTACCGTGACCAGTAAGATAGTAATGTGCATGATGCATGGAACACGTTTCTAGAAGCGTGCTCGATGCCTCAGGCCGGCCTCAGGGACTACTTCCTGAAGGACTACAAGGGAGGCGGTGTCTTTAAGCACGAGGCCTACGAGCACCATGCCGACGAATGGTGCTGGATCCACAAGAGGTCCGGCATCAAGGCGCACCTGTCGTGGTTTTACAGGTTTCGTGTTGTCACTCACATGTGATGCAGCAGACTCGCTCCAACTCCCCAGCAACCGCTCCTGGCAGGTCTGGCAGGATGCCCTGGACCTGACTCAGTCCGGTGGAAGTGGCGCAGTGGACTGCTTCTTTCATTACACGACCCAGTTGGGGTTCCGAAACATCACGGCTGAAAGCAAGAAAGCCGTTGAAGTCTTCGTGCTGCACTCAGTCACCAATCAACATGTCATGCGATGTCATGTGTCTTTTTGCCCGCTCACCTTGCCGATGGCCATAGCCTTGAGCATCCGAAGGCCTCTTTGGTGACCAGTGGTCCGAAGGCCAATGCGTGGTGGGGAAAAGGCAAGGTCAGTCACGGATGCGCGTCCATTATTTTGCAGCTGCTGTATCACAACTGACAAAACGTGAGCATTTGCTTCACCGTCTGTGGCTGTGCACAGCAGGGCGCTTAAGTGCTTTGTTTCTCTGTGACTGAGAGACTTCTTTGGACCTTTGTGTCTGCTGCAAACAACTCTGACAAGGCGTGTACAGTGTGCTAAGAGCACCGGATGACTGGCCAGACGTGGCAACACTGATCGACAACAATTACCGCAACATGCACGCCAGAGACGTGAAAACGAAAGGCCGCGAGGTGGCGGACGAGGAGAGTGTGCCTTTCTTAGGTGCCGCAGTTCTTGTCCACATTTTTGGAGCATTTTTTGGACGCGCATATCGTCAGTGTTTGGAGATTAACAAACCCAGATCCAGTCATGCAGGAGTACGCGTCACGCGTGGCCTATTGCATCCCAATATTGGCCAACACCGCCATGACATACGACGTCTCGATTCAACAGACACCGGAGATGCAGAAGGAGGCTGGTAGCATGCTTTGCCTGATCTTGTGCGGACATTTTCTGCAGCACTTGGCGTGTGACTCATCTTTGCTCTGCGGGGCCAGGGCAAGACTCCCGGCGTGCCAGGGGCCCAGTCCTTGAGTTCTTCATGTGAAATCTGTTGAACACGCCATTTAGACGTTGCTTTTTAGCCCGTGGCGCAGGAACCTGGCAGGAAAGCTGCTCAATGAACCTGGTCAGCCAGAGAGGCAGTGCGTGGTGATCAGGGTGGAAACAGAGGAGGAAGTGGGCCACGCCAGCGCAGTGCTGCTGGACACGAAACTTGGCTGCTTTCAGAGCTTGGAGCTTGAGTCTTGAGTCAGCTTGCCATCCAGGGTTACGGCCGTTCAATCCAGGTTTTTGTTCCTTTGAGCTTGCCATATCCAGGAGTTAGGATTCGTCCAATAGAATTAAAGCAAGTGGGGCGAGTTCAAACTTCTATTGGAAAATGATCCAGAGGGCTGACGAGTTTTTGGCTTTTGATGAATTATCAGTTCGAGATGCACACTGGTCTCTTCGGTCGATTTGGACCAGAGCCAACATGATTTCAAACGTTTCAAGTGTTTTTGATGCAGCCCTGCGGACTGTTTCAGCTGCTCTCTTGCTCTCATCTTGCCTTTCCTTCTCCCGGGATCTCTGGTCATGTCGCGCCCTTCCTGTGGGTTAAAGTATACTGGTCGTGGCAGGATACAGGATACCAAATAGAAAGCGTAAAGCTTCAGCTCTGTTTGGAGGGCTGGCACGCTTGTCAACCCAATATTTTGCATTCCACAGAATCTGGAAAGGTACACCACAACATAAAACCATCGTTTTGTCCTGGCTCGGGCCTTGTCCTGCACTTGAAAGTATCAGGGAGTAAAGGCATGGAGCAGAATCGCTTGATGTTTGATCTTGCCACCTGAACATTCATTTCGAGATCTGGAGAAGGCGTGACTCAGGTTCTGGAACTTTGAAACTCTCTCAGGAGTGCCCGCACGACACTTCCTTCTGAGATTTCTTGAGTACGGTCCACTTCAACCTTTATAGTATCTATCGGCTATATTCGTCTATACCATGTCTATTGACTATGCTATGAGTTGACTTGAATTACCCGCTCCATTTAGGACAAGCGTCTGCCAATTTCATAAAACCTGGCCTCCCCCACCCTCACGCGTAAAAACATATGGTTGAAGATCCCGCAAAGCAGGGACCATGGATTGCAGCCCAGTAGCCAGCTTCTGACTGAAGCCGGGAGCCGGGAGCCGTCCCACACCTTGACGATTTTGCGTACCGTTGGCCACTCTCTTGAACTTGATTTGTCTTCCATCATGGTCGACCACCGCATTGCCATGTGATAGGCGCAGCCATGTGATAGACATCATCATGGACCAAGGCTGCGGTGCCGTGCAGATGCCACAGCCGAAAGATTGGGCCCTGAGCACGACAAAGCGCTTGTGGCACTGCATCGGTGCGGACCTCAGTCCCTCCAAAGAGACCAACACATTAGCAAACATGTACTGTTGAGTCAAGAACTGTATTGTCTTGTCACCAGAGATTTGCATCCAGAAATCCCACACAGCCGCAAAGTGAAAGCTGTAGATTGCAGTAGGCACCACTATTTACTACAAGCATCAAACAGCATCAAGCAGCATCAATAAGTATAGCCTATAGCAACTGCTCAAAAAATATTTGGATCCAGAGATTTGGATCCATGAAACCACAAAGTCAAAAACTGTTCTCCGGCTCCCGTGGCGCTCCACGGCTGAGGCTCGCGCGGGTGCTGGTGGCCCGCGGCGCCTTCGCGGAGGCGGAGCCGCTGCTGCGCCGAGGCCTGGAGGCCCGGGAGCGGCAGCTGGGCCCCGAGCACCACGTGACGCTCACCGCGGTGAACAACTTGGCGTTTGTGCTGGAAGACCTGGGGAAGTTCAGCGAGGCGCCGCTGATGTGCTGTGCTGCAGTCACCGTGGCGGGTGGATGGTGCTGCATTTTGTGTTGGGAAAAGTTGGGAAAAATTGCAGGGAAACAACGACCACATTTTCAGATCATCTCAAAATTTGCAATTATTTATCATCGTTGCAGGGTTTTTTTGTCTATATATGTATTTGCTTTTGTTTCCCACACCTCCTGACCATGTGCCCGCCCTCGGCAAAATCTCATGAAAGTATAGTATAGTCACCCTGTATCACACTCTCAAGAGAGTTCATCAAACCTGAAGAATTTTCAAGATTCACTATACCAGCAAGGAACTGCGTGGCTTCTGAAGTTACCAACAGGATAGTGTTGCCAACCGAATTCAATGAAGACCAACGAAGTAATTTTGCAGATGCACCCTCTTTCTTGCCATTTGGCATTGCTTCTCAGACGCGCTCCCCCTGGTTCCCTGGGGTCGGTTGCAGGTTGAGGTCTTTGGGGTGAGAGGTGAATTTCCTGGACGTTTCACCAAGGGCATTTTTTGGTTTGACCAAGGCTTGAAGCCTGGAGATTCTTTTTGTTTCCCGGTATTGTTGGATGATTATTTTTGTTTTCTGAGTTTGGATTTTTTCACAACGGGAAGATTGGAACGAAGATGACTCACATCCAAATTTTGTTGAACATGTCAACTCATCGACCTTTGTGTTTTATTCTTCAAGCTTTGAATCAGCTTTGAATTATGTGTGCATCTTACATGGCACGATTGTATTTGACATCTTTTTCATCAATCCAAACACAAAGCCATTGTTCATCTTTCTTCCTTTCCCACATGGTCACATAGTACTCACAGGCGGATCCAAGCCTGGGGCCCCACACCACCGACGCCATCATCCCAAGACGCCAGGCGGAGGCCCTGCACCGCCGAGCTCTTGCAGGGTGCGAAGCGCACCTCGGTGCGAATCACCCAGAGACGCTCACCTCCATGAACAACCTGGCGAACCTCCTGCGGCAGCAGGGGAAGCTGGAGGAGGCGGAGCTGAGGGTCTTTGGGGTGAGAGGTGACCTTACGGGACGTTTCACCAAGGGCATATTTTTGTTTGGCCAAGGCCTGAGGCCTGGATTTTCTCTTGTCAATTTCCCAATATTGCTGGATCACCTTTTTTGGGTGTAATACATCATTGGGACCTCCATCCACATTTCATAGTTGTAATCGGTAAAATGAACACATGGCAAAACTGTCAAATCTTTCCGGTGAATTCTTGCAAATGAGGCCTATAGATGGCTATAGTATAAATATATCTATATAGGCGCATGCTGAATGAAAGCATGACATCTGCAGGACCCCCATACTGTTCCCACTCGTTTCCTGGTTGCAGCCGGCAACCCACGAAAGCTGTGCGATTGATATTGATATATGGAGATATACATATATAATCATATATATATATACACACTGTATATGGTAGTTTGCATACCGCAGTGACTACACAAATTGCCTGACACTTACGTTGCTAGTTTGTAGTGCCGCAGCGGCGCCACCTCGAGCCGCCAGGCGGAAGAGCTGCAACGCAAAGCGCTCGCAGGGCGTGAAGCGCAGCTGGGCGCGAGCCATCCCAACACGCTAATCTCCGTGAACGTTCTCGCTCTCATCCTCGAGTCGCAAGGCAAATTGGAAGAGGCCAGACCGAGGTCAGGGGCACAAAGGTGACCTTCCCCGTGGAAGTTCCAAGGGGAAGGCGCTTTTTTTGAAGTATAAGCAAGAGTGGAAGAGTGGACCCTTCCATGTCTCCAATTTGTGCATCTCCTAAGTTTCGCCCAAATTCATTAGTTGAATTGCTCGGGCATGAAAGGATCTGTCCTACAATTCAAAACAGGTGAGTCAACCTTGGGAGCTGATCAGCCGCTTGCATTTTCCCGCAATCAAAAACTATGAAATCTCAGCGGAAAACTAAGAAAAGTACAAACTCCTTTCAAAGAGTTGCATCACTGACAGACTCTGAAGAATCTTTGGGGTTTGTTAGGCAAAAGAGAACTGTACGGCTTGTGACATCACACTGGGAAACACAACAGCATAGTGATGATGAGTGATGTCAATACTGTACTAATTTGGCGCAGTTCAACACACGCCCTAGATTTTTGTGTTTCCAAAATCAGTCAGCCAAGGCTGTTTGTAAGACCCTTCTTCACGATACCAACACCTCTTTAATTGATTAAACCCGGACTCTTGATTCTATGTGCAAGAGTTTCCGGATCACTATAAAACGCATGCAGCATATTTCCAAATGGGCGACTGAGGCCACATACAGCTTATTGATTTGAGAACGATGACGAAAGCGGGCAATGATTGCCCCAGGAGTGTGACGTACTCCCAGCAGGATCAAAATCAGCTAGATGGGAATGATCGTGTGTCAGTTGTTTGTGTGAGGAATCTGTGAAAGTCTGAAGCTATGAACGTGAATTGGCACGTTAAAGTGGTTTGCGAAGAGTCTTCAAAGCGCTGAACAAAACGCAGCTTGCCAAAAGGTTGCCAACAGGTACAGGCTCAACGTCCCTGTTGGCTTTTGAAGTTTGCAAATTCCTGTGAGATGTATGATCTTAGTTGGCCGCATAGGCACCTGTTTGATTGTGACAGTATCACCAGTTCAGCTGAACCTGTGAAGGGAGTATTTCTTGTTATATGCAGTCTAGCCATATCTAGCCTGCCTACATGCTCGGCAGGGCTTTTCGAGGCCCTTAGCAGGTTTAATCCGTTGATTATTTTCGAGGGCGTTTGACAATGTTTGAGATGATGACCGATCATCCGAGCCGTAGCCCCCTCCGTGGTCGCCCCAGGGTTGTTTCGTGAGAGCGGGCCAGCAATGTGAGCAAACACTGTGAGTAAATTGAGTAAATTGATGCTTCCTGGCATCCCGTGAATTCAAAGAGTGCTTGATGGCTTGGAATAGTATGTTCTCACTATAGTCCAAAAATTGTGGCCTTTGTTGGCTTTTCTTCCCTTTCCATGACACATGGGGCCTGAGCTGGGGCTCTTCTCATGTTTCGACACCTCAGCGCTCCATCTCGAGCCGCCAGGCAGAAGGTCTCCACCGCCGAGCATTGGAAGGCAAAGAGTCCCAACTGGGACCCCAACATCCCAGCACGCTCGTCTCGGTGGACAACTTGGCCGTTCTCTTGTACAAACAGGGCAAGTTGGAGGAGGCCAGGCTGAGGTCTTCGGGGTACACAGAGGTTACGGAAGTGTCGAGGTGAAGGCAGTTCTCGAGTGCCAGGACAAGGGACTGGTGAGTTTCTTGTTTCCAAGTTTCACCGGAGTGAAAGCAAAACTCATGAAAGGACGTGCCCAGGACGTGCCAGGGTCGCAAACTCATGAAACTGTTTCTCCGGAATCCAAGCTTCGGCTGCAGATACCAGATTGGGCCTAATCCGTTTGACTGGGTTGTTGGATCTCATCAGCAGTACATGCATTTTGTGCAAGGGTAGATCAACATTGTCTTCCAAGAAGTGAAACTTGGTAGCTCGGTTCTATTTAGAGCTTTGGCTGATGCATTGACAATGCGTGCCAGCTTCACGCAGTACAAGAAAAGCCTTCACCCTGGCTTCGTGGTTCCCACCATCCTATCCTATGCAGATTAGATTCTCAGATTTGCAGGTTTTGGTGTTTGAACAATCAATGTGCCACACTGCACCAACAACACATTGCCTCTCACCAGTTGCGGATCACAGCACAAGGCCCATCTCGCCACGGCATAGGAAGCCACCCTGCTGTCATCCATCCACAGCCCACCCTGCAGGCGGAGGAGCTCTGTCGCAGGGCCCTCGCGGGATCGGAAGATCAGCTGGGCCCCGTGCATCCGGACACCCTCGGCTCCGTCCGGAATTTGGCGATTCTTCTGGAGGAGACAGACTCCGTTGCAGAGGCGAGGGGAGTCTCAGTCGAGTCGACGCCTGTTGTTGCTTGGGGCGGTTCTGCTTGGAGGGGATGTCAAGGTGGGAAGTTGGTGGAAGTTGAAGAAGATAAGAAGTGGTTTAACAGCGACGCCTTCCTGAAAGGAGATCTCACTAGTCTTGGCAAGAGTATTGTCAAGATTCGAAAGATGATGTTTTATTCTGTTTTCTTTTTATAAATGCTTTCTATAGAGACGAGGTTTTGTGACATTCTGGTTGGGTATACCCAACCGGTATTAAGATATTGCAAGTTCCAAGTGATGCGGTTGCAAGGTCATCAGCCTGGGTCCCTGGTGGCCACCCACTGCCATGCACCACGTCTAGGCAGGGCAGCTTTATCTCCGCGAGCTGCGTGGCCTGGAGGCGTCTGCCAGGGTCACACGGGAACTGTCGATGGCTGACCTTGGACGGCTCCAGGCTATGATGAAACCCAGACACCATCTGGGTCCAGGTGGTAGTCGCTGCTCGTGGATTTTGGAGTCCCAAAGTAATGTCCGACAAAAAGTGTTGGTCGCCTTTAGTTGAATTCCATCAATGGACGTCTTCACTGTATATTCATGCATCTAGACTTTGCAACAAGAACAATTTTTGATCTGATAATCTGATACTGTAATTTTTCCTATCTTTTTGCTTTCGGTATCATGGCGTTCGGTGTTGCAAGTTCAGGCTTGCTGCCCGCTGGCGCGAGCGTGAAATCATTGAGCCCTGCCAACACATGTGTTCCCCACCCCGAGATCCGCAAAACTTTCAGCCCGCTCGGTGCCGCCTTCTCTGCAGGAGCTGCATGGGCCGGAGCACGCAGAGACCCGAGCGAGTCGCCGCAACCTGGAGCGATTCCAACGACAGCACGGGCCAATTGATTAAAGGCCGTGTGAGACCAAAATTTCCCTCCAAGACATTCACAGGCGACATGCTCGAATCGGTTTCAATCTTTACCAAGATGTTTGGATTATTTTGATGGAAAGCTGGCCTGTGGCCTTGTCTTTTTCCCACTGTCAAGGATTTTGCTTCTGAGGCAGCAAGTGGAAGCATGTTTGAGTTTCTCAAAGTTCTGCAATTCAGATTTTGTTCAGAACATGTTTGACCGATAAAGAGACGTTTGAGTTTTTGCCCAACTTGTTGCAGTTTGGGTTTGGGAATGGATTCGCATGCCAGCTTCTCCCAGAAGTATAGCAACATTTTTCCAACAAATTGCATTGGTATGCCTGTGGGATTTGTGGTTGATTCACTTTAGGAAGTTCTGCATTTTCCACCAAGTCTCCACTGACTCGCAGGCATATCAGCATCTTCCAGCCCGTGACCCTGCATCGCATTGAGCCGCAAGCTATCATCTATCAATATCTCCCGTTTCACTGAGATCATCTGAGATCTACAGAACCCGAAATCGGAGCTTCGAATTACCAAGCAAATCATAGCAAATCTGTCCAAACAGGGCGCGTCTCGACCCCCACAGTACTCGAAGTCTGCAGACTTGGCGCCGTGGATCAGATCACTTCCAGAGTCCATCACAAGGTCAGGGCCTCTGATGACGTTGCCCAGCAATTGTTGGCGCAAAAACAATGATTTGTTTTTTATAATTTAGATTTATGTGTCATGTGTTATGTCTTTTTGGCAACCTCAGCTGCTTCTGGTCATGCGTCAACCGTTCGACTTTGGTGTTCAAGCTTTTGCCAGTGAGGCAGTGAGTGCCTGTAACTTTCTTGGCCAACCTATCTCTATTCATGTGCCAAACTTCCTTTATATTCGCACGTCTCAATAAGACCCGGGATTGGTTCCCAATGAATTTTGAAACATCTTCCAACTTTGGCCAGGTCCGAGCGACCTCGAAAGAAGGGCTTGGGAGGTTTCTCCTCCGACTTAAAACCTGATTTGTTTCCTCCTTGGAAGAGGCTTAGTTATGAGTGAAACTTTGGAGTCAGGAAGTGCCTGTGGAGCCCAAAATTTCCTACATCCAACATGATTGTTAACAGCTATACTTCAGCCGGTCACGCATGTCAGGATTTGTAAATAGTCAAGACATCCAGAAGTTTTGTGCCTTAAACATCTTAAAATCCACTTCATCCACTAGTCCGGCAGCGCTTTTGAGTCTGTGATGTGGCGCCGGGCCATGGCGGATCTGCCAGAGGCCGCTGTTCCTTTGGCAGGAGACGAAGTGGGATGGACCTGGAAGTTGGGCATAGGCTGCTGAATCTCATGAGGTTTGTGGAGTTGCACCCAAGAGCATTGATCAACCTTCAAACATCTCTCGGTCTTGCTCTGGCTTTGGAATGTGGTCACCATTCGGACATATTTGGATTTGCAATCGACGTAGATCATGAGGGTGACTTCCATTTTGCAGGGTGCCAGCGCAGGGATTTCGGTGGTTTCGTTTGAAAACAGTCTAGGATCTTGTATGTGATTGCCGTAAGGTGGCCCATTTTTGTAAAAATCTACTGGCCCCCAGCCCCCAACTGCGAACACATCTTCAACATTGAAACATTTTTTGCGTGGAAAACTAGCGCCCCAAAAATGGATAAGGGATGCCTTTTATGGCAGACATGGTCTCAACATTGAAGCCCGTTTTGGCTGAATCATAGTGCCCCCAACTGGATGCCCTTCATGACCGAAGACACCTCTTTTTTGTACAGACTATCGCCCCGAAATGTATGCATTCTATGACAGGCATGTTCTCAACATTGAAAACTGTTTTGCCTGAAACAGAATGCCCCCGAAATGGATGCCTTTTCAACAACGACTTTTTAATTCTCAGCGTGAAACCTATTTTTTGTTGAAACCTGATGCCCCCAAAACCAATGCCTTTCATGTCAAAGATGTTGTCAACATTGAACCTTTTTTTTTTTTGACACAATGCCCCCAAAATGGATGCCTTTATGAAAGATGGTCTCAATGTGAAGCCAGTTCTTTTAAAGCATAATGCCCCCGAAATGGATGCCTTTCAGCAAAGACTTTTTAATTCTCAGCGTGAAACCTATTTTTTGTTGAACCCTGATGCCCCCAAAACCAATGCCTTTCATGTCAAAGATGTTGTCAACATTGAACCTTTTTTGTTTGACACAATGCCCCCAAAATAGATGCCTTTATGAAAGATGTTCTCAATGTGAAGCCAGTTCTTATAAAGCAAAATGTCCCCGAAATGGATGCCTTTCAGCAAAGACTTTTTAATTCTCAGCGTGAAACCTATTTTTGTTGAAACCTGATGCCACCAAAACCAATGCCTTTCATGTCAAAGATGTTGTCAACATTGAACCTTTTTTGTTTGACACAATGCACCCAAAATGGATGCCTTTATGAAAGATGTTCTCAATGTGAAGCCAGTTCTTATAAAGCAAAATGTCCCGAAATGGATGCCTTTCAGCAAAGACTTTTGAATTCTCAGCGTGAAACCTATTTTTTGTTGAACCCTGATGCCCCCAAAACCAATGCCTTTCATGTCAAAGATGTTGTCAACATTGAACCTTTTTTGTTTGACACAATGCCCCCAAAATGGATGCCTTTATGAAAGATGGTCTCAATGTGAAGCCAGTTCTTTTAAAGCAAAATGCCCTCGAAATGGATGCCTTTCAGCAAAGACTTTTTAATTCTCAGCGTGAAACCTATTTTTTGTTGAAACCTGATGCCCCCAAAACCAATGCCTTTCATGTCAAAGATGTTGTCAACATTGAACCTTTTTTGTTTGACACAATGCCCCCAAAATGGATGCCTTTATGAAAGATGGTCTCAATGTGAAGCCAGTTCTTTTAAAGCAAAATGCCCCGAAATGGATGCCTTTCAGCAAAGACTTTTTAATTCTCAGCGTGAAACCTATTTTTTGTTGAAACCTGATGCCCCCAAAACCAATGCCTTTCATGTCAAAGATGTTGTCAACATTGAACCTTTTTTGTTTGACACAATGCCCCCAAAATGGATGCCTTTATGAAAGATGGTCTCAATGTGAAGCCAGTTCTTTTAAAGCAAAACGCCCGAAATGGATGCCTTTTCAGCAAGCACTTTTTAATTCTCAGCGTGAAACTTATTTTTTGTTGAAACCTGATGCCCCCAAAACCAATGCCTTTCATGTCAAAGATGTTGTCAACATTGAACCTTTTTTGTTTGACACAATGCCCCCAAAATGGATGCCTTTATGAAAGATGGTCTCAATGTGA
The DNA here is from genome assembly GCA_947184155.2 of Cladocopium goreaui. Classification (NCBI taxonomy): domain Eukaryota; class Dinophyceae; order Suessiales; family Symbiodiniaceae; genus Cladocopium; species Cladocopium goreaui. The sequence continues at coordinate 33,200 of CAMXCT020001620.1, read as the reverse complement.
AGCCAGTTCTTTTAAGCGAAATGCGCCCGAAATGGATGCCTTTCAGCAAAGACTTTTTAATTCTCAGCGTGAAACCTATTTTTTGTTGAAACCTGATGCCCCCCAAACGAATGCCTTTCATGTCAAAGATGTTGTCAACATTGAACCTTTTTTTTGACACAATGCCCCCAAAATGGATGCCTTTATGAAAGATGGTCTCAATGTGAAGCCAGTTCTTTTAAAGCATAATGCCCTCGAAATGGATGCCTTTTAGCAAAGACTTTTTAATTCTCAGCGTGAAACCTATTTTTTGTTGAAACCTGATGCCCCCAAAACCAATGCCTTTCATGTCAAAGATGTTGTCAACATTGAACCTTTTTTGTTTGACACAATGCCCCCCAAAATGGATGCCTTTATGAAAGATGGTCTCAATGTGAAGCCAGTTCTTTTAAAGCAAAACGCCCGAAATGGATGCCTTTTCAGCAAGCACTTTTTAATTCACAGCGTGAAACTTATTTTTTGTTGAAACCTGATGCCCCCAAAACCAATGCCTTTCATGTCAAAGATGTTGTCAACATTGAACCTTTTTTGTTTGACACAATGCCCCCAAAATGGATGCCTTTATGAAAGATGGTCTCAATGTGAAGCCAGTTCTTTTAAGCGAAATGCGCCCGAAATGGATGCCTTTCAGCAAAGACTTTTTAATTCTCAGCGTGAAACCTATTTTTTGTTGAAACCTCCCCCAAAACCAATGCCTTTCATGTCAAAGATGTTGTCAACATTGAACCTTTTTTTTGACACAACGCCCCCAAAATGGATGCCTTTATGAAAGATGGTCTCAATGTGAAGCCAGTTCTTTTAAAGCATAATTGCGAAGATATGTAAAGATATCTTGTTGTGTTATGCCGCTCTAAGTGCAAACACGAAATGCAAAGCAGGAGTGCTATCTGTTTTGTCATGCGTAGCTTCGAATGCTAGGCTCAAAAGAAGGCCCTCTGGAATCGTTGTCCAGAGGCAAGACACGTAAAAGCCAAAGAGGCCGCGTCGAGAACGCCCAATGTGGTTCTGCAGCTGCATGTGGTGGTTCCAACCTGGCAAAGTGGTAAATGGATCAGTTTGGTGGCACCAAACTCACACCGGTGGAGAAGAAAGAAAAGTTCACCACGGTCCACCCAGGTTGCTGTTGTCACGCAACGTCTGAATGCATTGGCTGCAGCATTTCAAATCTCGTATGCCGGTTTGATTCGCTTGTAAAAGCGCTCGGCAATCACGATGCAAATGGTATCGTGCTCCATTTCGGCTCACAAACAAAGAGGTTGATGTCACATCTTGCTCGTAGTAGGGAACCAAACTTTCAAGATCTTGGATTCTTTCGTCTTTGTCGTTCACCTGCTGTTGCAGCATCTGAACTCTGCAGTTCAAAAGGTGAATGGTTTGATCTCGTCCACTTTCGGTTTGGGTTGATACATCTTCCAGCGCAGCTTGTTGATTCCATAGGAACGCAAAAGGTCTCATCAGTGACCAGAGCATTCTTGAGGTTTGAAACCTAGGTACAGCCATAGGTCTCGGCAGGGACCTTGTCATTCTTTCTAAACACTGCCATGCCAGAAAAACTGTCGCCACAAACATGGTGAGGAAGGTGAAGATGAAAATGATGTTGTAGCAGGAAAAAGAATCTTCTGCAAAATCATCACCTCGAACTGGCTCAAGTTGATTTGTCAGCACTGCAAAACCAATGCCTTTCTGCAAACGACCAATCGCATTGCGTCTAGCTGAAGCTTGTCGTTCAGCAAGAGTTTTCTTCTTTGCTGCTTGGAAGCTCTGGTCAGAGTGCAGGGAGAAGACATGGGACCGTAAGCGGTCAGCAAGCAATTGCCGTGCTGCAATTTTGGCAACACCGTCTGCCAGTTGGGTCTCTGATGAAACCCATTTCAGTTTCGTTTTCATCTCATCCATTTTCTGTTTCACAACCATGACCTCAATCTTGGATCTTCGGTCGCCTTGCATCTGTGGAACTTCAACTTTCAGGCTATCGTAGAGTGCCTTCGCATCGACCACCAAGGCTGACTGCATTTGGATGTCGTGGACGTCCAAATGGCGCAACTCAAAGCCAGGAGTCACACATCCATGCCAGAAGATCAGGAGATACTCAAGAGCATCCATTGCACCAGCGCATGCTTGTGCTTCAGAGTTGAGGCTACTGCGGCTGATTCTGGGGAGCTTGTAGCTTCGCCAGTCCAAAACAACGTAGGGTTGGTCCAATTGACCTTGCAGTGCTTTCACATTCATCAGCAAAACAAAGTAGCCGCCTTGGGACTCATGGTTCTTCCGAACGCCCCAGGCTGCATCACTCAAGGCTATCATGCAAAGCTCATGTAGCTGGCCAAGGTCAGAAAATTGGAGTCCAACGTCGCTGTTGGCTTTGGCAAATCTAAGCAGCTTGTTTGCTTGGGTAGCTGTGGAAACTGCTGCGGCGCTCACTTCGCCACACAAAAGACTCACTCTTGCACTGAGGTGCGGTGAAGTCTGGGTTGCTGGCCATTGAAGCGCTCCTAGAAGTCCACGGAGCATTGTCAGTTCTTTGACAGTCAATTCACGATTCTCATCTGAATCGCTCAAGGTCAAAGGTTTGATCTTTTGGACGTACGCCTGTTGGCGCAACCACCAGCCACCGTTTCCATCAGCCTCAAGGTCACAACCGCAAAACTGCAGTTGACCAGTTTCTTTTCCTTCAGTCCAATGTTTGAAGTTGAAACTCTCATGAAGAGCCTGTTTTGCCTTCTGGTAGACTTCATCGGATTCAAGTCCAGCACCGATGAGGTCATCGACATGAATGCCGATCATTGAAACCAATTGATCACCATGAAAAAGGCAATAAAGGCATTGATCTAGTGGATGTGGTTGGTACCCTGCAGCAATCAATCTTCTGCGGGCAACTTGAAACCATCTTCTTGGAGCATCGGCTTGCCCGTAAATGGGTTTGAGAAGTCGCATCAGTGTACCGGCTGGCACACCAATCAGCTGGCAAGCGTCTTTGGGAATTCTGGCCCACAAAATTCGCTTCTGTGGATCGCCTTGAAGAAATGCTGTCGCAACATCAGAAATGAAAATAAGCCAGGATTTGCAAGTTGCAATGGCCAAGAGAATCTGCCGTGAGGATCGGCTCAAAGTAGGGGAAGATGTGTCAAGCTCTCCTCGTAGTAGATCTGGATCAGAAAATCCTTGAAGAACCAAACGTGCTTTTGCGCGTGGGTTGCCATTGTTGTCGGCAGACCACTTCAGCACAAACCGTGCTTTCATCACGCGGTTCCAATCGACCTTCTCAGGATGGAGCTCAATCTCCCAAACTTGATTCTCAAAAATGGAGGCCAACTCAGCTTTCTTGCCCTCGATGAACGCCAGGCGGTCTTCAAGACTCATTCGGCTTTCCTTCAGGTCAGCTGACTCCTTGACGTTCTTCTTCTTGGGCGCAGCTTGGGCAGACCAGATATGGCCACGGCTTCGGATGGTTTTGTTGTTGAACTTCTTGGACAGGTCGCCAACGTAGTTTTGGCCAAACTCAGCTGCAGCATCTTTGGTCAGTGGGTACAAGGTCTTTCCAAACCATGGTTCGTCACCCGCAGGGGCAGGCTGCTCCTCGTTGACCAGGATAATGCGGCTGTTGCGTCTCATTGTCAGGCCATTTGTGGTCTGGAGCTTCTCGGCAGGCAAGGGAAAATCTGTTGTATGAAAAGTGCAATCCCTTGACCAAACATGGTTTCTAACCAAAAATCCATCTTCAAAGCTCCAAAAATCTGCTGTGGAACCAAGGTAGATCTCATGGGTTTTCGGATCATAGTGCCATCCAGCTGGAAGGTTGGTTGAGCCTTCACAGCCATTTGGAAAGAGCTCGACAGCGATGTTGACCGATTCACGGTGCTTGGCACGCTTTGAATTGCCAGGGCTTTGAGGATCAGGGTGATCATGCACCAGTGGCCACAATGGAGATCGCATCCAAGAAGTCTCACTTCGTTCATGTTGCCGTCGGCGTTCAGCAAAGGAAAGTCCAGGAAGTTGTGGAGGTGCCTCAGGCATTGAAGATTGGGTGACGGTGTTGTCAGCTGCAATGGTGGGCTGATCAGCTTCACTGTCATCACCGTCAGGGATTGGAACATCTTGTGGAGGAGGTTCAGGCATAAGTCCAGGACCTGCCTCTCCGCTGGAGGGTGCTGCTGTTGCTTCAGCTTGCTGTGAGGATTGTGGCTCTACAGAGTCGCGCAAATCCGAATCCAAGCGCCTTGACTCTTCCGGCAAGTCCAAGCCGGGATCCGTTGGCAAATCCAAGCCAGAAGACGGATCAGCCACAGGTAGAGGTGGATCTTCAGCAGGATCTTTTGGCAAATCATCGATGGGTTCAGTTGGCTCATAGGAAAGTGATCGCACTGATTCAGGTCGTGCTGCCGGGGCATCTTGCTCACCTTGATCAGGAGGATGGTTGGTCTTGGCTTTCTTTGGAGAGGGCTCATCAAAAATTCCATCAGAGATCTCACCCTCAAGCTCCTCCAAGGTGTGCTTGTTGATGCGCCGCAAGTCGGCTGTTCGGACAACTCGACGTTGACGGAGACCAGCGATGGCTTGTTCAGCACGTTGAGCTCCATTGACAAGACCTTCTTGGCCAACAAGTCGTCGAACATGTTGACGTCCGGCACGGATGAGCACAGTGCCGTGGGCAATCCAATAGGTGTCAATGGTGCCAGTGTCTGGGTCTCGTTGGACAGCAACGACCGTTGCAGGGCCTTTCCACTGAACCGTGTGGAATCGATTGCCAACTTCTCGCCAGTAAAGACATCGTTCACCTGGCTGTAGATCTTCATCAGCACCTGAAAAGCGTCGGAGTAGAGCACGTCGAAGTTTGACGTCAATCTCCGCAACAGCACATGCATTTTGCACACTTGCTTTGAGTTCAAGTCGTCGTCGTAGTCGATCTTGTTCAGTTTGTTGAAGTTGAATTGGACCAGTGCGCTCGTCAGAGATGAGTCCAGGCATGTTCGGTTGTTTTCCCAGGGCAAGTTGCATAGGAGTAAATCCATTCACAAAGGTGCATTGATTCAATGTGGGCACTGTCCAGTTCAAGGCCGTGTGAAGTCCATCCAGGCCACGTAGTCCATTTTCTGTCATGAAGATGGAAAGTGCTTTGCGAAGGAGTTGATGTCTTCGCTCCACAATTGAAGTTCGTGAATGACTTTGCCCAAGGGAAATCTTCATCTCTATGTCGTGGTCACCAGACCACTGCATCATAGCGTCACTGCCCCATCCAGACCATTCATCAACGCTCAGCTGCTTCGGAGGGCCAAAGTAGCGAATCCATTCACGTTCAACTGCTTTCATGAGGGAGTTGCTTGATTCATCAGGAATGGTTCGCACAGCCATGAAGCGAGTTGCGGAATCAACCATGACCAACATGCCAATCTTCCGCTTGGAAGCTTTGTCAGAAGGGGCATCAGGCTCAACTGAGCTCAAATCAAACCACAAGGTGTCGGCCTGAAGCTGCTCATTGAAGTCCATGGGACGCTCGGCATGAGCTGGAGCTGATTGCTTCCTGGAAGAAAACTTGTTGCAGTAGGGGCACTCAAGGGCTTCGGCTGCAGCGATGACCTTTGGGTCTGCATTCTTGGCCTGCAGCATGCGGACCAAAGTGTCCTTTCTCGGATGCCCAAGGTTTCGATGGAGGCGGTAGGCAATGCGCACCGCTTCAGAGCCATGCTTTGTGCCAAGTTTTCGAAGAACTCCAGTCAGCTCTTGAGCTTCGGCGTCTTGTTGGGCAGCATAGGCCTGTTCCGACAAACCCTCATCTTCAAGAAGGGCACGAGCTAAATTCCAGGCAAGCTCGCATTGGTAATTCTCAGCCTTCTTGCAACGGCTTCCACCTTCAAGTCGGGCATGTTGATGGTTGCCTGAGCATCGTTTGGACATGATGCGACACATCGCACGTTTTGTGGTCTGAATGGAGGTGGTTTTCATGATTGGTACTTCATCATCATCAACTGTGGTAGTGGAACCATATTCACATTGATCAAAGGTTGTGCGTTCACCTGGAAGTTTGGCAAAGGCTGGTGTTTCCCAGGCAGCACTGCGGTGTGGATGTTCAATGTGTGCATGAGCTCCACGTTTCACCTGAAACCAGTACAGCTTCTTGCAAAACTTCAGATGGATCTCATGGTCGAAGTCACGACGCTCCCAAAGTTCATCCCAATCAGCTTCACAACGCATGTTGATGGCCTGCATGGGAGACCAAAGTGTGCACTTGGGAGACATGTAGATCTCATCCGGCTCAAGCTCATAGGCCAGTTCCATCAAACGTTTTCGATGTGCCAATTTGGAGAAGTCCCATCCATTGTTGAGTCCAAAACGCATCACATCGGCACCAAGGCGTTCAGCTTGTTCGCCTAAAAGTCCAGTGCCACTGTAGTCTTCCCAAATGAGCTTCTTTCGTGGGTGAGGTTGGCATCGAGCTTCATAGGCAAGTTGGGCTGCTTTCTTGGAGGTTTCAACCAGTTGACCCTGAATCCATGACCAGGTCTTCGACATTGAGCATTGAGTGCGTTCGGTCAGCTCATGGGCATGAAAGTGCTCCTCAGGGACCTGCTCATCCACATTCACATAGGTCTCAGCATCAACGAACTCATTCTCAGAGGCGTCGTCGGTGAATTGGACCTCGGAGATCATTTCCTCGTAGCGCTCAGCAGCACGTAGATCTTGCAAAAAGTCTTGCAGAGAGCATGCATCATCGCGGTCATCATCCTTGGCTCTGAGGTCGAACTGCGGGTTCTCGAAGTCCTCGATGGAGTTGAAGGTTGCAGCAAGTCGCAGAAGCATCGCATCCTGCTTGCCACGTTCGATCTCGGTCCATCGGCCACCAAGGATGCGCATCTTGCCACTTCCAAAATCCACTACAGCACCAAGTTGTTCAAGAACTGGGCGTCCAAGCAACATTGGGGTGGCTCCGAACACGATGAAGCACTGCATTCGACCTGAAATGTTGGCGAAGTGCACGGGCAACTCAACCATCCAGCGGGCGTGCCCGTCAGCATCGCCGCCAAAACGAAAAGATTTGTTGCACTTCTTGAAGGAGATGGTGTTCATGGGGTATCCCTGAACTTCCAACCATTTCAGATATCGCAAGATGTACTCGCTGCCAGCAAGGAAAGAAGAGGCTCCTTGGTCTTGGATGCACATGTCGGGCTCCTTTGTCACCCATCCACCAGCACGCACCACAGATTCGCCTTGCATGTAGGTCTCCTCAATCTCATGGAACTCATCGCCAGAAGCTTGGAAGACCATGTTCACCATCGGATCAAGGTCGATGGGGCGCTTCTTTGCAGGAGAGGAGGCACCAGAGGCAGCAGCAGAAGAGCTCTTGCAGTTTGCAGCTTTGTGGCCAGTCTTGCCACATCTCAAACAAACTAGATCCCCCGCTATGGCTTTTCCTCTTGGTTTGATACCTTTTCCCTTTGGTGGATATGGTGACTGTTTGGATCCTTTCTTACTTTGACCTTTTGACTTTGAACTACCCCCACCTTGAGACATGCTGGAACCCTTGCCGTCCACCAGTGCCACAACCGGGTAGAAGCCACGGCTTTGGCGCAACTGTGCAAGTCGGCTCTTGGCATCGGCATATGCAGAGTAAACGGAATCGAACTCCTCCACATCGAAGAGCGACTCGTCTTCGACGGCAGCTTCGCTCGGATTCCACTCAGAGGCAGTGGGAGACCAGTCAACTTGTGAACCAAAATATGTTTCATCCCATTCTTCATCACATTCATAGTATTGATCAATCATCATTTTCGTAGTAGGTATCCATGTAGGTTTCATTCCAATCATCTTGGAACTCATGTTCATCATCTTCTGCATGGTGCACATTGGAACGACCCTTCCCTTTGGGGAATGACTTTCCACGGTGACTTTGATGATTGGACTGCTTGAAGTCTTGACCAAAAACCAGAAAAAGGCTTTGCTCCACGTTTCCCAGTGTCAACGTTTTGCCAACCTGGGACTGCACAAGGTGTTGTTGGTCCTTGGTCAAGGCTGCTCTGCGCAACATGAGCCATCCAGTGATTTCCTCAGGAAGATCAACCTTCAGTCTTTGAACATCGCGTAGGGCTTGGTGAAAATCAGTCACATAGCCCAAAAGTGATTGGTTGGGCTTTCGCTGAACCTTGAAGAAAAAGGTGTCAAATATGGAACCCAGCTCAACCCTTTCATCATATTTCCATTTCGAATCCAACCGTCGCAGCAACACATCTAGGCCGTTTTCGGCTTCCAGTTCCTTGAGGTCTATGTCTTCACATTGCGTCCAACTGGAACCTTCAAGTACTGCCAAAACATTCATGGCAACTTCTTTTGAACGACCTTGCAGCTCAAGCCTACGGGCATACAGTTGAACCCTTTTCCGCCACTCCTTGTAGCCGCTGATGGTATTGTCAAACCTCGGCACGAAGGAGTCCTTGACATATGGAGAAGTTTCGGTTGGGGAGGTAGGAGATGATCCAGCACCGCCGCCAGCAGCTCTTCTCGCCGGAGAAGTCGACATGGCAGCGCGGGCTGGAGCCGGATCTTTGCCGGCTCCGCTACCAATGCGAAGATATGGAAAGATATCTTGTTGTGTTATGCCGCTCTAAGTGCAAACACGAAATGCAAAGCAGGAGTGCTATCTGTTTTGTCATGGGTAGCTTCGAATGCTAGGCTCAAAAGAAGGCCCTCTGGAATCGTTGTCCAGAGGCAAGACACGTAAAAGCCAAAGAGGCCGCGTCGAGAACGCCCAATGTGGTTCTGCAGCTGCATGTGGTGGTTCCAACCTGGCAAAGTGGTAAATGGATCAGTTTGGTGGCACCAAACTCACAATAATGCCCTTGAAATGGATGCCTTTCAGCAAAGACTTTTTAATTCTCAGCGTGAAACCTATTTTTTGTTGAAACCTGATGCCCCCAAAACCAATGCCTTTCATGTCAAAGATGTTGTCAACATTGAACCTTTTTTGTTTGACACAATGCCCCCAAAATGGATGCCTTTATGAAAGATGGTCTCAATGTGAAGCCAGTTCTTTTAAAGCAAAATGCCCTCGAAATGGATGCCTTTCAGCAAAGACTTTTTAATTCTCAGCGTGAAACCTATTTTTTGTTGAAACCTGATGCCCCCAAAACCAATGCCTTTCATGTCAAAGATGTTGTCAACATTGAACCTTTTTTGTTTGACACAATGCCCCCAAAATGGATGCCTTTATGAAAGATGTTCTCCGTGTGAAGCCAATTCTTTTAAAGTAAAATGCCCCCGAAATGGATGCCTTTTGTGACAGCTGTTCTTAATGCGAAACTTTTTCTTGTTTCACACGATGCTCCCCACATGGATGCCTTTTCTGTCAAAGAGATTGTCAACATTGAATCCTTTTGTTTGACATATTGCCCCTGAAATAGATGATGGCAGATGTTCTCAATGTCAACCCCTTGTTTTGTTCGTCCAAGTTTTGGAAAAGACGCTCTGAACTTTGAAAACCCTTTTGACAGAGACATTCTGCATGCAAAATGCCCGCCTGCCTTGTGAAACAAAGGCCCCCCCGAATGAGCTCGTGCCTTGTTTTCTGGGATGCAAAATTATTTTCAAGGCTTCTGACTTTTTCACTTGGCTCTGGCTGTATATCCCGACCCTGCAAAATCATTCCAAAATGCAGCCTCAGCCTGGAGATATGGAACCTATTTAGGACCACCTTTTATGACCCATAATCGATAGGTTCCCAAAACTATTATTTTGGGCAATTTATCAGGGCCAGTGACTAAAACTTTATATAAATTTTGCTTAGGCAGCTTGTACATGTTACCAGCGTGTCCGATAGGACACACAGTTATTTGATTTTGATATTTTCACGACAAGAAAAGATCGCCTTCCACCGAAGCAAGCGACCAAGTTTCTGCAACGAGTCGGAAAGCAAAAACTCTGCACGACCCCAGCAGTTTCACGCCACCAGGAGGAAACTCAGATGCGTTCATGGAGGCGCCTGTGTAGAGGCCACAAAGATCGACTTGTTCGGCTGTTCGATCCAGTCCCAAATGTATGGGAACAGATCACTCGAGTCTGACAGTCTTATCTCGTTTTTGAGGTGGCTAACCACCCTTTAAATTGGAGGGGTATTTTTCTTCCTGTCTATTCGAGTAGGGCGAAAAAACGCTGCAATTGTCAACTGGTTAGTGGTTTGAGTCATATTTTGCATCTTCCATCCATACTTGGGATGGTTGGCTCCATCGTTCAACATGCTTTGGGCATCTTTGGGCTGTGACTGTCCATGCTGGCCAAAGCCTGGGTGGTGCTCTGGGCGACGCTGACAACATGAGTTGCTGACAACTTGGAAAACATGGGGGTTTCTGCCCAGCCATGGGGATTGAATCTGCCAAAATGGCAGACATTGAAATGGTGGATCCATTGGGATGCTTCAGCCGCTTCATCCAAGCGCACTGGAGCAAAAAGATGCAAAAAAAAAATGTCCATCTTTGTTGCAACAAAATGTTTTTGATGCGGTCGGAGATATTCAGATCCGAAAAAATTGGAGTAGCTTCCAAGAGTCAAGGAAGAACATCACTTCAGGAAGACAGTTGCCAACACTGCGATAGTCAGAAACGTTCTTCACTTTTGCAGACGATGCGCCGCAGCATTTTAAGCAGCCTGACAGAAGCTTGCACCCTGCAAGTGCATCCATTGCAAATCCCCGATAGACAATCATCTAAGCAATCTACTGACGAAGCCAGTTGGATTCACATTGATTGACGCACACACTGAGGAATTCAGGGGCAATCAAGCAGATTTGACAAACATTTTGGACTATCAGAGCAATACAGTGATGACATGATGATTTGGTGATATAGTGATACATCAAATACTTCACACACGTCTGTCCCACTTCAGAACTTTGAAAAGGGACGAAAGGCTGGCCATCACGCTCTGCTCTGCAGCCCTAATAATATCCAATAATTAGAATCAATATTGTAGACCAACCAGTCTAGTCTATGACAGTGGATCATCCATTTCGGGGACATTTTGCTTTAACAAAGAAAGAATGACACATTGAGAACATCTGTTGTGAAAGGCCTCCATTTCGGGGGCACTTTGCCCTAACCAAAAAAGGGGTGTCACATTGAACACGACACAAAAACATACATTTCGGGTCATTGTATCAAACAGAAAATCAAAGTTTACAACACCTTTCACATAAAAGGCATCCATTTTGCGGGCATGATGTCAAACAAAGAGTCAAAAAAAAGATAACTTTGTCATAAAAGGCATCTATTTGGGTGGCATTTTTTCATCCTACCAAAATGAACTTGTCACAACGTGGCGCAGAGCAAAACCGATGGGCCATTTGGGCGACCGCCCGCAGTTTCCCACCGGAGGAAATTTAGATGGGCTCGTAGAGGCGTCGGCCTGTGTAGGGGCCACAGAGATGGACTTTTTGAGGTTTTGATCCAGCCCGAGATGGGAATAGATTCTTATCTCGTTTTTTGAGGTTGCACCGTTTTTTTTTGAAGGTTGGCATTTTTCTTTGGAGGGCTAATTATTTTAGGATTTTTTTTTTGATCAGGTTTAGGAATTATTTTTGGATTCCTGCTTCTCTGCTTTTCCTGCTTTTCCTGCTTTTCCTGCTTCTCTGCTTTCCTGCTTTTCCATGCTTTTCCTGATTTTCCTGCTTTTCCTGCTTCTCTGCTTTTCTGCTTTTTTGCTTTTCTGCTTCTCCTGCTTCTCGCCTTTTCTGCTTTTTTGCTTTTCTGCTTCTCCTGCTTCTCTGCTTCTCTGCTTTTCTGCTTTTTTGCTTTTCTGTTTTTCCTGTTTCTTTGCTTCTCTGCTTTTCCTGCTTTTCCTGCTTCTCTGCTTTTCTGCTTTTCCTGCTTCTTTGCCTTTCTGCTGTTTTGCTTTTGTGCGTTTCCTGTTTCTTTGCTTCTCTGCTTTTTTGCTTCTCTGCTTTTTTTTTTTGCTTTGCCTGCTTTAAATACTTGATTTTCATGTAAGATGCATTTTGCACAGTATTTACATCCCTGAGTATCACATGACCAACCTTCTCTTGAAAACTAGCAACGTAACATGTGAGAAGAGGTGCTTGCATTCTGCTTTGGGGGGAGGCGCTGCGCCCTCCCCCCAATCCCCCCCTCCCGCTTTTTTTTATTTAAACTTAAACCCAAGTTACATTAGTTGGTTTTTGCGAACTAACCTTCTCTGGAAAGCTGACAGGATTACATGTGATAGATAGATAGATAGATAGATAGATAGATAGATAGATAGATAGATAGAGATAGATAGAATTAGATAGATTTAGATAGTTTAGATAGATTAGATAGATTAGATAGATTAGATAGATTAGATAGATTAGATAGATTAGATAGATTAGATAGATTAGATAGATTAGATAGATTAGATAGATTAGATAGATAGATTAGATAGATTAGATAGATTAGATAGATTAGATAGATTAGATAGATTAGATAGATTAGATAGATTAGATAGATTAGATAGATTATATAGATAGATTAGATAGATTAGATAGAGTAGATAGAGTAGATAGATTAGATAGATTAGATAGATTAGATAGATTAGATAGATAGATAGATAGATAGATAGATAGATAGATAGCTGGATAGATAGATAGCTTGGTAGAAAGATAGCTAGATAGATAATGATAGATAGATAGCGAGCTAGATAGGTAGATAGCTAGAGAGATAGATAGCTAGATACCTCGATAGATAGATGGCTAGATAGATAGCTAGATAGATAGATGGCTAGATAGATAGCTAGATAGATAGATAGCTAGCTAGATAGATAAAGAGGTAGCTAGATAGATAGCTAGATAGATAGATAGATAGATAGCTAAATAGATATAGGTAGATAGTTAGCTAGATAGATAGCTAGATAGATAGCTCGATAGCTAGATAGCTGGATAGACAGCTGGATGGCTAGATAGATAGATAGCTAGATAGATAGAAAGCTAGATAGCTAGATAGATAGTTAGCTAGATAGCTCGATAGCTAGATAGCTGGATAGACAGCTGGATGGCTAGATAGATAGATAGCTAGATAGATAGAAAGCTAGATAGCTAGATAGCTAGATAGATAGTTAGCTAGATAGCTAGATAGGTAGATAGATAGCTAGCAAGATAGCTAGCTAGATAGGTAGATAGATAGCTAGATAGATAGATAGCTTGCTAGATAGATAGCTAGCTTGCTAGATAGATAGCTAGCTAGATAGCTAGATAGCTAGCTAGCTGGATAGATAGCTAGCGCCCTCCCTCAATCCCCCCCACCCGCTTTTTATCTAATCCCAAGCTTCCGCATCTGTAAATATTTGGGTGAACATGCTCACATGTAGAACATCCCATGCAAAATGGAAGGTGAACATGCCAAAATGTGGCAAATACCATACAAAATGGAAGGTGAACATGCCCACATGTAGGAAATCCCATGAAAAAATGGAAGGTGAACATGCCAAAATGTGGCAAATACCATGCAAAATGACAAATTCAAGTTCCAAACCGTTGCAAACACTAGGCAAATGGTACCAGCCAAGAAATCCAAAAAAAAATCCCAAACCTGCTCAAAAAAAACATCCTAAAACTATTTCACGCCCTTTTTCTTTCCGTGTGTTTGAATAGGTAGGGCGAAAGAGCCTTGCAATTGTTGAATATTGATTTGCGGTTAGAAACCCATATTTTTTCCATCTTCCATCCATACTTGGGATGGATGGCTCCATGGTTCAACATGTTTTGGCTATATCCCGACCTTGCGCCTGGAGATGTGGAGATTGGATCCGGACCCATAGAGGTTCCCAGAATTACTTTTTTGGCAATTTATCAGGACTAGTGACTAGAATAAAGGTAAGCTTGTTCAGGCAGTTTGTACGTGTTACCAGCTTACCGCATGAAACAGAGCCATTCTAACTCTGAGTTTTTGACGACAAGAAATTCGATCACCATTTGGTTCCACCGAACCAAGCGAACGGCGCACGACCCCCCAGCAGTTTCCTGCCAGGAAGAAACACAGCTGGGCCCATAGAAGCCACAGCCGCCTGTGTAGAGGTTGGGCCGCAAAGATAGTTTTTTTTTTGTTTTCGGGTGGTTTTGATCCAGTCCAACCAGTCCCAGATGGAAATAGATATTCTTATGATTGTCTTATCATCTCTTATCGAGGTTCTTGATGCGATTGAACCATTTTTGGATTGTAGGTTGGGTATTTTTCTTCGTATGTTTTCGAATAGGCAGGGCAAAAAAGCGCCAGTATTGTTGATGGGTTAGTGGTTCGACTCACATTTCCGTTTTCCATTCATATTGGTGGATGGTTGGCTCGATTGCTCAACATGTTTCGGCTGTAACTCTCCATGTTGGCCAAAGCCTCGTTGGTGCTCTGGGCGCCTGGGACAACATAATTTGAAACACAATAAATCTGTGATTTTCCCACCATTGGAGGTGCCAGCCATTCTTGAAACACATGGAATTTGGAGTTTCTGACCAGCAGAGGGGACTGAGATTGGCAAAACGCTGGCCGTCATTGAAATGGTGGATCCATTGAGATGAGCCACTTTGACACCTGGCAGGGTTTATTGGAAACAGCCGATGTCATAGTAACTGATTCTGCTCAAGTGACCCTGCTTTCCAACAAATCCAATCAACAATTGCCACATTTGCCACCATCAAGTCGAAAAACATAGATTCATTATAACATATATTTTGATTTTTCAAGAATCGAGTCTGAGCATTACCAGGCGGTGCGCTTGGCCTTAGCAGGAGGTCAGTTGGAGGAGGCGACGTGTGGCCGACCTCACCATAGACGGTTGGTGTCAGGATATATTTCTGGTAATCCGAATTTTGTTTAAAGAGGCATCAGCAGTCAGCATTGATTTAGGTTCTAAAGTTCTCTTTCGAACTATCCAGATTACGGGGGCGCTATATGGCACTATAATTGCTTAAGGGATGGAATGTTAACCATCAAGCATGGCGAGATCATTTTCGGATGTCATCGGGTGTAAAAAGTTGTCATGGGGGGTAAAAAGTCTTCGGGTACCCCAAAAAGAGGGTGGGCTTGGCACCGTACTTGCGATTCACCAAAAAAGGGATGCCGTCAGTATAGCGTGGCGTAGCGTAGCAGGTGGCTCATTATATTACTGTATATTGTTGGAAAAGGGTTTCCTAAGCCACCTGCTACAATATACAGTAATATTACAACAATATTATTACTGTATATTACTGTGTTATTGTTGGCTTATCAATAGACAAAGGAAACAAAGGGCTTCGGGACACCCGACAGCCAAATCCGGCAGGCCCACAAGCGGCGCTGCGGCACCTGGGCACCTGAGGTCGTGAGCCCCGAGTCGTCGGAAAAAGATGCGGCCGTAAATCTTCAGAGTTGAATACTTTGGAAAAAATCAAAGAGCCAAGGGCGAACAGCACTTCAGGAGGAAGTTACCAACATTGCAATGGCCAGAAAATCTTCACTTTGCAGACGATGCGCCGCAGCATTTTCAGCAACCTGGCAGAAGCTTGCACCCTACAGTCGCATTGCAAATGCCCGATAGACAAAGACGATCTACGCAATCTACTGACAAAGCCAGTTGGAATCACATTGATAGAAATTGACAGACGCATGCACTGAGGGAACCCAGTGGCAACCAAGCAGAAGTCAGAAGTCCAAATCACATGAATCTCTACAAGTTGTGTGCTGGGTGCAAGTTAGGTGTCACATGGGTTGCACACACTCCACCACACGCGCTCTTGCATCAACTTTAACAGGCCATGTGAATGGAACAGACTCTACATAGCGGTCCTTTTTTTCCCGTTCGATTGAATGCTGCATCGCCGGTTAGCCAGCAGATTTAAGGAAGTCAGACACTTGCGCTGGTGGGGATTTCCCCCTTCAAAGCCTCAACATTTTTTGGATCCAGAAGTCAATCAACTTGCACTGCCAAGCGCGCCTTTTGCCGGGCCTTCCGGTCCCTGCGTCAGCCAGGGGTGCCCAGTCAAAGTGCACCAGAACGGATTCTGCAGAATAGGTGGTTATGCACAGGGCCGTGTTGGAAAGATCGACTGAACGATTCAGTGTGAGAATCACAGCCCTGTTGTTGACAACTTTTGAGTGTGGAAGATGCACACATTTCACATGCGCAGGGTACTGTTATTTTTTTAGGATTCTTAAGCTTTGAGCATTTGTTGGGGCATGTCTTGGCTGTGCATGCTGCGTAATGTGAAGCCCGACCGCCCGACCAAATTCTTGAGTCAGAAGATTCAGCATTTGACGAGAACGCCGGTGCTTGTCCTCGATTTGCCACTTTTTTCGATGGCGTTGAGGTCTTCACGATGGGCTGCTGTATTGGTGCCAGAACTTCCCAGGCGGAGGCGGGAGACAAGGAATTCCAGTCAGGTTCGAGATACCCCAGATTATCCCAGCCTGACAGTGATGGGTTTGGCCTAACTTACGACATGGACGGACAACATGTTTTTGTTTTGATCCCGAAGCCTTTACGTCATACACACCATGGCCGTCTCAGAAATAACACCCCAGAAAGTGTCAAGATTTAATGAGATATTACACCGGTACAAATTGATTCATCATTACATATATTCAAATCATGTAAAATCTATTTGTTTCCAACCAGTTCACTGGCGGTCGGTTGTTTGGAGGACATGTTGCCATTCGCGGCAAGTAACTTCGATAGCCCTCTGGCAGCCCAGACAGAGGAGGCAAGAAACGGCAGTGAATGACATATGAATGACATTTTTTGCACGAATTCCTGCAGCGTTCAGTTGCAACTTGGAAACATGTCAACGATTGATGCAGCTTGCCCATCTTTTTGCAAGTCAAATGAGTTTTCTCAGCTTCGCAGATGCCTTTTCTGCAAGGCGCAGATGGACCAGCCGTCCGCATCAAGGGAAGGGCCGGCAACCAAAGTGGAGATCGAGGCTCATCTGGGCACAGTTGCTTTGTTTGACAATCATTCCTGTGCTATCCGAACATGGTCTCTAGAGTATGGAGGTGCATTCTATCCCTTCACTTTTGCAAAGAGTTTGTATACCTCCGTGCAAAAACATCAAAGAAACCAAACCAGATCCTGCGACCCACAAGGGCTGCTTTCAGGGCCCTTCAGCGACGAAGTTGGACACTGCTAGATTTGGGTTCAATGTATTCTGAACAAGACCCATGTGGATGCAGTGTTGAGCAGGCTGACATCGATCTGGGACAGATTCAAGTGGAGGCTGCTTCAACTCAACCTTTCAACTTTGAATGTTTATCAAATGACAAGAAGCACCAAGCAGGTACCACAAGGTTAGAGTTCCATCGCAGCAACGGCCATGGAACAGTCTTGAGATGTCTTGTGAGACTCTTGATGTTTTGCAAGATGCAAGCGTGCGATTTACGACCAAACATGTGAGAGGCACAGCGAGATGGCATCAGAGCTGGGGCTGTGGGTGAGTCTTCTGATGTGCCCGAGGCGCATCGAACCAAGACAGTTTTGAATGATCTCTGCTTTGAGGAACACTTGCAGCCAAAACCCTAAGTGGACTTCCATCCTGTGCTGAACACTTGCCCGCTTTTCAAGTATTCAATAGTCAAGGTTTCAAGAAACGGCCCATTCTTTAAAATCACAAGTTCCATCGCTCGTTTTTCACCCAATGAAACTCCGATGTTCATGAGCTTTGCACTTGACAGCTGGTGTTGGGTGAAGCAAAGTGGACATTTTTGACGCGCGTCTTCCAGTGTCTTTATTTTGGGAAGCTCTTGTACTGGTTCAAAGGAGGGAATACAATACCGTATTACCATGACCAGTAAGACAAAGTAAGATGCATGGACAAGCAATGAGCACGTTTCTAGAAGCGTGCTCGATGCCTCAGGCCGGCCTCAGGGACTACTTCCTCAAGGACTACAAGGGAGGCGGTGTCTTTGAGCACGAGGCCTACGAGCACGATCCCACCGAATGGTGCTGGATCCACAAGAGCTCTGGCATCAAGGCACGCGACCGTCGCCATTAGACCCGTTTCGTCACGCCACGTTGTGACGCAGCAGACTCGGTGCAACCCCAGCAGCAGCTCCTGGCAGGTGTGGCAGGATGCCCTGGACCTGACTCAGTCCGGTGGAAGTGGCGCAGTGGACTGCTTCTTTCATTACACGACTCAGTTGGGGTTCCGCAACATTACTGCTCCACAGAAGGAAGCCGTTGAAGTCTTCGTGCTGCACCCAGTCACCAATCAACATGTCATGTGATGTCATGTGACATGCGTCTTTTTGCTCGCTCACCTTGCCGATGGCCATAGCCTTGAGCATCCGAAGGCCTCTTTGGTGACCAGCGGTCCGAACGCCAATGCATGGTGGGGCAGAGGCAGGGCCAGTCACGGATGCGCGTCCATTATTTTGCAGCTGCTGTATCACAATTGACAAAACGTGAGCCTTTGCTTCACCGTCTGTGGTTGTGCACAGCAGGGCGCTTAAGTGCTTTGTTTCTCTGTGACTGAGAAATGTCCTTGGACCTTTGTGTCCACTGCAAACAATTCTGATGAGGAGTTTATACCGTGCGAAGAGCGCCCGATGACTGGCCAGATGTGGCAACGCTGATCGACAACAATTACCGCAACATGCACGCGAGAGACGTGAAAACGAAAGGCCGCGAGGCCGCGGACGAGGAGAGTGTGCCTTTCTTAGGCGCAACATTGCCCACAGTTTTGTTTCAATTTTTGGATGTGCACATCGTCAGTGTTTGCAGATTAACAGACCTAGATCCAGTCATGGAGGAGTACGCCTCGCGCGTGGCCTATTGCATACCAATATTGGCCAACGCCGCCGTCACATACGACGTTTCGATTCAACAGACGCCGGAGATGCAGAAGGAGGCTGGTAGCATCGGGTAGCATTTGTGTGCTTTGCCCGGAGCTGAATCGATTTTGTATGGACACATGCGGAACCATCTGACTCATGTTTGCTCTGCACCGTTAGGGCAAGCTTCCCGGCGTGTCCGGGACCCAGTACCTGAGTGCTTCATATGAAAGCTGCGCAATGACTCACACATTGCTTTCAAGTCCGTTGCCCAGGAACCTGGCAGGAAAGCTGCTCAATGAACCTGGTCAGCCAGAGAGGCAGTGCGTGGTGATCAGGGTGGAAAGAGAGGAGGAAGTGGGCCACGCCAGCGCAGTGCTGCTGGACACGAAGCTTGGCTGCTTTTGGGGGCTTGGAACTCGGCTAACCATCCAGGGTTACGGCCGTTCAATCCAGGGGTTTTGTTCCTTTGAGCTTGCCATATCCAGGAGTTAGCATTCGTCCAGTAGGATGAAATCAGGTGGGGCGAGTTCAAACTTCTATTGGAAAAATGGTCCAGAGGGCTGACAAGTTTTTGGCTTTTGATGAATTATCAAGTTCGAGATGCACACTGGTCCCTTCGGTCGATTTGGACCAGAACCAGCATGATTTCAACATTTGTTTTTGATGCAGCCCTGCGGACTGTTTCCGCTGCTCTCTTGCTCTCGTTTTGCCTTTCCTTCTTCCGGGATCTCTGGTCACGTCGCTCCCTGGCAAGTTTACGGAACCTCTCCTGTGGGTCAAAGTATATCAAAGTATCATGGTCGTGGCAGGATGGATACCAAACAGAAAGCACGAAGCTCAAGCTCTGTTTCGAGAGCGGGCACGCTTGTCAATCCAATATTTTGCACTCCAGATCTAGAAAGGTACACCGCAAGATAAAAACACCGTTTGTCTTGGCTCGGGCTCCTTGTCCTACATTTGAAAGCATCTGGGAGTAAAGGGATCGAGCAGAATCGCTTGATGTTTGATCTTGCCGCCTGACCATTCACTTTAAGATGTGGAGAAGGCGTGGCTCAGGTTCTGGAACTTTGAAACTCTTTCAGGAGTGCCCGCGCGACATTGCCTTCTGAGATTTCTTGAGTACGGCCCACTTCGAGTTTTATAGTATCTATTGGCTATCGTCTATGCCATGTCTATTGACTATGCTATGAGTTGACTTGAATTACCCGCTCCATTTAGGACAAACGTCTGCCAATTTCAAAAAACCTGGCCTCCCCCACCCTCACGCGTAAAAACATATGGTTGAAGATCCCGCAAAGCAGGGACCATGGATTGCAGCCCAGTAGCCAGCTTCTGACTGAAGCCGGGAGCCGTCCCACACCTTGATGATTTTGCGTACCGTTGGCCATTCTCTTGAACTTGATTTGTCTTCCATGTTGGTGACATGGTCGACCACCGCATTGCCATGTGATAGGCACAGCCATGTGATAGGCATCATCATGGACCAAGGCTGCGGTGCCGTGCAGATGCCACAGCCGAAAGATCGGGCCCTGAGCACGGCGAAGCGCTTTTGGCACTGAGCCGGTGCGGACCTCAGTCCCTCTAAAGAGACCAACACATTAGCAAACACATATTGTTGAGTCAAGAACTGTATTGTCTTGTCACCAGAGATTTGCATCCAGAGATGCCACATGATGCCACAAAGCTGCAAAGTGAAAGCTGTAGATTGCAGTAGGCAACAGTATTTACAACAAGAATCAAATAGCATCAATCAGTATAGCCTATAGCAACTGCTCAAGTGAACTCAAAACAATTCGAATCCCAGAATCTCGTTTTCTCACCAGAGATTTGGATCCAGAAATATGCCACGACACCACAAATAGTAAAAAAAGTGCCCTCTCTCCTCCACAGAGCCGTGGGAACTTTTCGGCTCCCGTGGCGATCCACGGCTGAGGCTCGCCTGGGTGCTGGTGGAGCGCGGCGCCTTCGCCGAGGCCGAGCCGCTGCGGCGCCGAGTCCTGGAGGCCCGGGAGCGGCGCCTGGGCCCCGAGCACCGCGACACGCTCACCGCGGTGAACAACTTGGCGTCCGTTGTGGAAAAGCTGGGGAAGTTCAGCGAGGCACCGCTGATGTGCTGTGCTGCAGTCACCGTGGCGGGTGGATGGTGCTGCATTTTGTGTTGGGGAAAGTTGGGGAAAACAGCAGGGAAACAACAACCACATTTTCAGATCATCTCAAATTTTTGTCATCTATGTAGAAGTGCGACAATGCATGAACAATGAACATGTCAATTTTACGCAGATCATCTCAAATCATCTCAAATCACGTCATGTATGGACGTGCCAAAACATGGACATGTCAAAGTTTTGCAAAAGATGTTTGCAAAGAACAGATGCCGCGTTGCAAGTTTCAGTCTGAGATGTCTGAGGCAGTCAAAGCGCTTTAGCAAAAAAATATTTCGACAGAACGGATGCATTCTGAGGTTGGAATTTTTCACAACGGGAAGATTGGAACGAAGATGACTCACATCCAAATTATGTTGAAATGTTAACTCGTCGAACTTTGCGTTTGATTCTTCAAGTTTTGAATTATGTGTGCATTTACATGGTATAATTGTACTTGACATCTTTTTCATCAATCCAAACTCAAGGCCGTTGCATGCCGTTGCCCACCTTTCTTCCCTTTCCACATGGTACTCGCAGGCGGATCCTGGCCTGGGGCCCCACACCACCGGTGCCATCCCGAGACGCCAGGCGGAGGCCCTGCACCGCCGATCTCTTGCAGGGCGCGAAGCGCACCTCGGTGCGAATCATCCGCACACGCTGACCTCCATGAACAACCTGGCGACCCTTCTGCAAAAGCAGGGGAAGCTGGATGAGGCGGGGCTGAGGGTCTTTGGGGTGAGAGGTGACCTTCCTGGAGGACGTTTCACCAAGGGCATTTTTTTGTTTGGCCAACGCCTGAGGCCTGGATTTGTTCTTTTCAATTTCCCGGTATTATTAGCCCACCTTTTTGAGCGAACTAACGCAAATTAACTAAATCCATGCCAAATGAAAGTAGGACATTGTTGAGACCCCCATCCACAAAACTGTTAGTTTCATTTATTTATTGGCTTTTGTTTATATATTTATTGGCTTTTGTTTCCCACACCTCCTGACCATGTGCCCACCCTCGGCAAAAACTCATGAACGTATAGTCACCCTTTATCACACTCTCAAAAGAGTTCATCAAACCTGAAGAATTTTCAAGATTCACTATACCAGCAAGGAACTGCGTGGCTTCTGAAGTTACCAACAGGATAGTGTTGCCATGTGTTGCCAACCTACTTCAATGAAGACCAACGAAGTAATTTTGCAGATGCATCCTCTTTCTTGCCATTTGGCATTGCTTCTCAGACGCGCTCCCCCTGGTTCCCTGGGGTCGGTTCCAGGTTGAGGTCTTTGGGGTGAGAGGTGACTTTCCTGGACGTTTCACCAAGGGCATTTTTTTGGTTTGACCAAAGCTTGAAGCCTGGAGATTCTTTTTGTTTCCCGGTATTGTTGGATGATTCTTTTTGTTTTCTGAGTTTGGTTTTTTTCACAACGGGAAGATTGGAACGATGATGACTCACATCCAAATTTTGTTGAACATGTCAACTCATCGACCTTTGTGTTTTATTCTTCAAGCTTTGAATCAGCTTTGAATTATGTGTGCATATTACATGGCGCAATTGTATTTGACATCTTTTTCATCAATCCAAACACAAAGCCATTGTTCATCTTTCTTCCTTTCCCACATGGTCACATAGTACTCACAGGCGGATCCAGGCCTGGGGCCCCACACCACCGACGCCATCATCCCAAGACGCCAGGCGGAGGCCCTGCACCGCCGAACTCTTGCAGGGTGGGAAGCGCACCTCGGTGCGAATCATCCGTACACGCTCACCTCCATGAACAACCTGGCTGCCCTCCTGTGGAAGCAGGGGAAGCTAGAAGAGGCGGGGCTGAGGTCTTTGGGGTGAGAGGTGACCTTCCTGGACGTTTCACCTAGGGCATATTTTTGTTTGGCCAAGGCCTGAGGCCTGGATTTTCTCTTGTCAATTTCCCAATATTGCTGGATTACCTTTTTTGGGCGTAATACATCGTTGGGACCTCCATCCACATTTCGTAGTTGTAATCGGCAAAATGAGCACATGGCAAAACTGTCAAACTTTCCGGTGAATTCTTGCAAATGAGGCCTATAGATGGCTATATAGTGTAAATATATCTATATAGGCGCATGCTGAATGAAAGTATGACATCTGCAGGACCCCCATACTGTTCCCACTCGTTTCCTGGTTGCAGCCGGCAACCCACGAAAGCTGTGCGATTGATATTGATATATGGAGATATACATATACCAGTAGTACCGCACAAGGCAGTGGCGGAAGTTTCAAAAATAGGCAACCTATAGGCGAGGTTGGTTGATGTGAATCAGGGATGGCAGAGCGAAGCCACTGATGGACCGAAAGGTGCTTGAGGTCTCCTCTCTTTCTCTCTCTTTCTCTGACTATCTACCTACCTACCTATCTTTTTTCTATGTATCTATCCAGCTATCGATCTATCTATCTATCTCTCTTTCTCTCTCTTTCATCTGTCTACCTGTCTATCTGCCTACGTATCTATCTATCTATCTATCTGTTTGTTTGTCTGTCTATCTGTCTCCCTGTCTATCTATGGTGCGGTGTCATCCAGTCTAATGCAGTGTAGTGTACTGTAGTGTAGTGCAGTGTAGTGGAATGTAGTGTAGTGCAGTGTAATGTAGTGTAGCGTAGCGTAATTTAGCGTAGTGTAAATTAGGGTAGTGGAGTTTAGTGGAGGGTAGTTGTAGTTGTAGTTGTAGTGTAGTTGAGTGTAGTGTAGTGTAATGTAGTGAAGTGTAGTGGAAGGTAGTGTAGTGTAGTAGTGTAGTGTAATGTAGTGTAGTGAAGTGTACTGTAATGTCATGTACTGTAGTGTAGTGTAATTTAGTGCAGTGGAGTGTAGTGGAATGTAGTTGTGTAGTTGTAGTGTAATGTAGTGGGATGTAGTGCAGTGTAATGTAGTGTAGTGGAGTGTAGTGGAGTGTAGTTGTGTAGGTGTAGTTGTAGTGTTGTGTAGTGTAATGTAGTGTAGTGGAGTGTAGTGGAGTGTAGTTGTGTAGGTGTAGTGTAATTTAGTGTAGTGTAGTGGAGCGTAGTGTAGTGTAATGTCATGTAGTGTAGTGTAATTGAGTGCAGTGTAGTGTAGTGTAGTTGTGTAGTTGCAGTCGTAGTTGTAGTGTAGTGGAGTGTAGTGTAATGTAGTGAAGTGTAATGGAAGGTAGTGTAATGTAGTGCAGTGGTGTCTATCTGTCTACCTGTCTATCTATCTATCTATCTGTCTGTCTGTCTGTCTGTCTGTCTGTTTATCTGCCTAACCATCTATCCATCTGTCTCTTTATCTATCCGTCTATCTATATATCTCATCTACCCAGCTGGCCTCTCTCTCTCTCTCTCTCTTTCATCTAATTACCTATCTATCTATCTATCTATCTACCTACATGTCTATCTATCTCTCCCTTTCATCTGTCTATCTGTCTAGCTGTCTACCTGTCTATCTGTGTTGCAGTGTCATTCAGTGTAATGTAGTGTGGTGTAGTGTAATTTAATGTAGTGGAGTGTACTGGACTGTAATGTAGTGCAATGTAGTGTACTGGAGTGTACTGTAGTGTAATGTCCTGTAGTGTAGTGTCTTGAAGCGAAGCGACATCTGAACCTCCAAAAGTTGCTGGACCTGGTGTGTTTTGCACATTTTGACTTCCAAATGTGCTTCGCGCCACAGCGGCGTACACTTTTTCGACATCCGAACCTCCAAAAGTGGCGCGAACATGTGGTGCTTTGTACATTTTGACTTGGAAATGTGCTTCGCGCCACAACGGCGTGCACTTTTTCGACATCTGAACTTCCAAAAGTGGTCCGAGAATGGTGTGCTTTGTACATTTTGACTTGGAAATGTGCTTCGCGCCACAACAGCGTGCACTAAAGTGGTCCGAGAATGGTGTGTTTTGTACATTTTGACTTGGAAATGTGCTTCGCGCCACAACGGCGTGCACTTTTTCGACATCGCAACTTCCAAAAGTAGTCCGACACTGGTGTGTTTTGTACATTTTGACTTGGAAATGTGCTTCGCGCCACACGGCGTGCAGTTTTTCGACATCGCAACTTCCAAAAGTAGTCCGACACTGGTGTGTTTTGTACATTTTGACTTCGAAATGTGCTTCGTGCCACAACGGCGTGCAATTTTTCATCTCTCATCTGGCCAGCTGGCTCCGCACCCGCCGCTTTAGCGAGCCTACTTTTCGACCCTCCGGAGCCACAAATCATTGGAAAAACACAGTGAGTCGCGACTTTCCTACCTTTTCGCGCATCTGTATCTTCTTTCTTCTGACTCTTTCTCTTCTACTCTTCTCTCTTCTAATCTTCCTCTTCTCTCTGCCTCTGCCCTGCTCTGCTTTTCATCTGTCCATATTAAGTTTGACTTCTAAACTTCCTTCGATAATCACACACACACATATATATATATAATAGTTTGCATACCGCAGTGACTACACAAATTGCCTGACACTTACGTTGCTAGTTTGTAGTGCCGCAGCGTCGCCACCTCGAGCCGCCAGGCCGAAGAACTGCAACGCAAAGCGCTCGCTGGTCATGAAGCGCAGCTGGGCGCGAGCCACCCCAACACGCTAATCTCCGTGACCGTTCTCGCTGTCATCCTCAAGTCGCAAGGCAAATTGGAAGAGGCCAGACTGAGGTCGGGTGCAGGGAGTTGACATGAGGTGACCTTCCCCGTGGAAGTTCCAAGGGGAAGGCGCTTTTTTTGAAGTATAGACAAGAGTGGAAGAGTGGACGCTTCCATGTCTCCAATTTGTGCATCTCCTAAATTTCACCCAAACTCAGAAGTTGAATTGCTCGGGCATGAAATCCATACATGCAATGTGCATCAGGGATCATCAGGGTTGGTGCCAAGGATCTGTCCTCCAATTCCCGAGAGTCAAACTTGGGAACCCATCAGTCGCTTGCATTTTCCCGCAATCTAATTTTAACTATGAAGGCTCAGCGGAAAACTAAGAAAAGTACCAGTACAAACTCCTTTCAAACAGAGTTCATCACCTCAAGACTCTGAAGAATCTTTGGGGTTTGTTAGGCAAAAGAGAACTGTACTGCTTGTGACGTCACGCTAGGAAACACAACAGCATAGTGATGATGAGTGATGTCAATACTAATTCGGTGCAGTTCAACACACGCCCTAGATTTTTGTGTTTACAACATCAGTCAGCCAAGGCTGTTTGTAAGACCCTTCTTCACGATACCAACACCTCTTCAATGGATTTAACCCGGGCTCTTGATTCTATGTGCAAGAGTTTCCGGATCACGATAAAACGCATGCAGCATATTTACAAATGGGCGACGGAGGCCACATACAGTTTATTGATTTGAGAACGATGACGAAAGCGGGCAATGACTGCCCCAGGAGTGTGACGTACCCCCAGCAGGATCAAAATCAGCTAGATGGGAATGATCGTGTGTCAGTTGTTTGTGTGAGGAATCTGTGAAAGTCTGAAGCTATGAACGTGAATTGGCACGTTAAAGTGGTTTGCGAAGAGTCTTCAAAACGCTGAACAAAACGCAGCTTGCCAAAAGGTTGCCAACAGGTACAGGCTCAACGTCCCTATTGGCTTTTGAAGTTTGCAAATTCTTGTGAGATGTATGAGCTTAGTTGGCCGCATAGGCACCTGTTTGACTGTGACAACATCACCAGTTCAGCTGAACCTGTGAAGGGAGTATTTCTTGTTATATGCAATCTAGCCATATATCTAGCCTGCCTACATGCTCGGCAGGGCTTTTCGAGACCCTTAGCAATTTTAATCCGTTGATTATTTCCGAGGGCGTTTGACAATGTTTGAGATGATGACCGGTCATCCGAGCCGTAGCCACCTCCGTGGTCGCCCCAGGGTTGTTTCGTGAGAGCGGGCCAGCAATGTGAGCAAACACTGGGAGTAAATTGAATAAATTGATGCTTCTTCGCATCCCGTGAATTCAAAGAGTGCTTGATGAGCGCTTCGAACAGTATTTTCTCACTGCTAGTGCAAAAATTGTGACCTTTGTTGGCTTATCCTTCCCTTTCCATGACACATGGGGCCTGAGCTGGGGCTCTTCTCATGTTTCGACACCTCAGTACTCCACCTCGAGCCGCGAGGCGGAAGGGCTGCACCGCCGAGATCTTGCAGGGAGCGAGTCCGAACTGGGGCCCCAACATCCCGGCACGCTCACCGCGGTGAACAACTTAGCCAATCTCTTGCAGCAGCAGGGCAAGTTGGAGGAGGCCGGGCCGAGGTTTTTGGGGTGCAGAGAGGTGGCCTTCCTGGCACTGTCAAGAGGAACGCAGTTCTCATGTGGCCAGGACGAGACGGGTGAGTTTTCTTTTCCCAGTTTCACCGGATCAATTTGGGAATGTGAATTGATGCCTAGGATGATGTACGGACAGATTTTGATTTGAGTTTGATGGGGAAGCATTTCTCGCCAGGGGGAACCGTTTGAAATTGAGTGTTGGACAGCATTTTGGTATATTTTGGTGAATTTATTGTGAAATTATTGAGTTAACCACCAAAGACACGGGCCAAGCAATTCAGAAGGCCTTCCTTCAAGTCGGACAAAATTTATGATGTTTTGTGAATGATTTTGGTGATCATCTAAAGCTGATTGCGGTGAGTTCCCACAGTTTTTGACAGGTGCGTGGAATAGTATTTTCTCATTAAAGTCCAAGAAGTGTGGCCCTCGTTGACCTTTACCCTTTCCCATAAACCAGCCATGAAACCACGAGACCTGGGGTTCTTCTCATGTTTCAGCACCTTAGCGCTCCATCTCGAGCCGCCAGGCAGAAGGTCTCCACCGCCGAGCATTGGAAGGCCGCGAGTCCCAACTGGGGCCCCAACATCCCCAGACGCTCACCTCGGTTAACAACTTGGCCCTTGTCTTGGAGAAGCAGGGCAAGTTGGAGGAGGCCAGGCCGAAGTCTTTGGGGGGGAAGGCATGTGGCCAGGACGAGAAACTGGTGAATTTTCTTGGTTCCAAGACTGGAGGAATTTGGGAATTGGAATGTGAATCTGTGATAAGTATTGACAAGTGATAAGTCTGTTCGTGCAGGTGAAACACGTTGTGGCTTAAGTTTGCATTGAGATTGACTGTCCCCAGGATTGTTGCGAGTGAATTTGGTGAGTTGACCCCGTAAGACACGTGCCAAGCAAGCGGGACGTGCCAGGGTCGCAAACTCATGAAACTGTTTCTCCGGAATCCAAGCTTCGGCTGTAGATACCAGATTGGGCCTAATTCGTTTGACTGGGTTGTTGGATCTCAACAGCAGTACACGCATTTTGCGCAAGGGTAGATCAACATTGTCTTCCAAGAAGTGAAACTTGGTAGCTCAGTTCTATTTAGAGCTTTGGCTGATGCATCGATAATGTGTGCCAGCTTCACGCAGTACAAGACAAGCCTTCACCTTGGCTTCGTGGTTCCCACCATCCTATCTCTCCTATGCAGATCAGATTCTGAGATTTGCAGGTTTGGGTGTTTGAACAATCAATGTGCCACACTGCACCAACAACACATTGCCTTTCACCAGTTGCGGATCACAGCACAAGGCTCATCTCGCCACGGCATAGAAAGCCATTCTGCTGTCATCCATCCACAACCCACCCTGTATGCAGAGGAGCTCTATCGCACGGCCCTGAGTGGGCGAGAAGATCAGCTGGGCCCCGTGCATCCGGACACCCTCAGCTCCGTCTACAATCTGGCAGATCTTCTGGAGGCCAAAGGCTCCTTTGCAGAGGCAGGCTTCGGTCGGCTTGGATCGGGGGATGTAGATGTGGGAAGTTGGTGGAAGTTGAATAAGTGGTTTAACAGCGACACCCTCCTGAAAGGAACAGATCTCACTGGTCTTGGCAAGAGTGTTGTCAAGATTCAAAAGATGATGTTTTCCAATATTTTCTTTGTATACAGTAGATGCTTTCTAGATAGAGACGAGGTTTTGTGACATTCTGGTTGGGTATATGCAAGTCATCAGATTTCATCCAGTGATCTTCAGATTCCATCCAGTGACCTTTCCTCTCAGGTGAACTCTTGATGCATGCTTTTGCCTGGCGTGTGGCCCAAAACCAGGGGCCGCTTGAACCGATTCGTGGTGCGGCCATGAGATGAAAAGGTGATGAGTCACCTGCGTGCTTAGCCGAGGAGTCGGCTTGGGAACTTGGTTGAGAAGAAGGTTGGAACTAGTGTTTCGCACCCTCAAGGGGAATCATTCACAACATTAGCAATTGATCGCATCTAGGCTTCACTCCGGTTTTCCTGACCGCAGACTGGTCGGGTTGCCGGGGTCTAACAATTTGGAACCTATCTTTTTGGATTGCAGTCGCTGCCGGCTACCTGCATTGGTAGCGGAGCGACGGTGTTCGCTCCAGAGCCGTTTGCTCCCTGCGTAGCTCCGTGGTGGTCATGTCTTCGCAACAAGCGAAAAGTGATGCTGCGATTCCTTCCTGGGATGGTTCCAATAGAACATGGAGGAGATACTGTAAGGAAGTGGGTTGGTTTGTTGGTTCGACAAAAGCCTCGCAAAGACGCTATACAGCTAGCAAACTGATTAGCCGTTTGACTGGAAGTGCACGACTGTTAGCTATGTCATGGTCCCAAAGGGAATTTGATGGCGAGCAAGGTGTGACACTTTTGCTGAGGAGATTAGCTTCCTCTCCACTGGTTAGAAGGTCCCTTCCTAATGCTGCTGCAATCATGAATGAGTATTTTGGATTCAGAAAGCGCCCCAATGAAACCATTGGTCAATTCTTGGTCAGGGAAACCCTTGGCTTTGAAGAATTCCAAGAAGCCCTTCTGCAGCTCAAGGATGAGCGTGACGGCATAGATCCTGCAGAGCGTATCTTTGACCTGCCGGAGTTGACTGGCTCCTTGGATGATGATGACAATTGGCGACATTGGCAACGTCGCGATGATTGGCGTGGATGGCAGCGCTGGTCGGATCGTGGTTCTGAGCCTGATGGCGAAGCCGCTGAACATCGTCCTGATGCGGCTGAGTATGAGCAAGTGCCGCAGTCTGAGACGAAGTCTGATCCTGGGCGTCGAAGTGCTCCAGCTGATCCCGATCCGTCCCCTGCCAGGAGTGCCCATCATACAACATCTATTTCTCCAAAGAAGTCTGTCAAGCCGGACCCATTGAGTCCTATGGATACCTTCATTCTCGATGTTTTGAGGGGATGGCGGTTGTTGGTAGCTGCTTCATTGTCTTCTGATGAATGGCGTGATGTCCTAGCTACAACCAACAACAAACTGGACTATTTGAGCGTGTCTGATGCTTTGCAAACCTTGTGGGATGAACAGATGGGTTCGGGTAAGTGGACTCCTTCCGCATTTCAATCTCATCATCAACATTTCTGGACTGAGGGTTCCTATGATGATGACTAGAACTATGACAATTATCAAGCTTGGCAGAGCGATTGGCCCTCTGATGACTGGAATTCTGGACACTGGGATGATTGGGAAGCCCAGGCTCACCATGCTGATGAGTCTCCTGCCTTGGATGAAGAGCCGGATGATGCCATGAAGATGCTCTTGAAGCTGAGCGTGCAGCCGAGGCCCTTGCAATGGAGGCCCGGCGAACATGGTCGCAAGCGCAGCAAGCCACGGGTAGTGGATGTTTCATTTGTGGTGGGCCCCATCTCCAGAAAGATTGCCCTGCATCTGTCTCAGGCTGAACTCGACACCTTTCTGACCAACAGGACAACAGGGGGAAAAGGGTTCAAAGGGAAATTCAGAGATGGTATGTCAAGTGTGGCATATGGTTCTTGGCCGTATGATGGTTTTGCAATGTCAAAAGGAAAAGGGAAACAAAAGGGCAAGTCAAAGCCTTCAGTAAACATGTACGGCATGGACTTCAATATGGACTATTACCCTATGGAAATGATGGAGACGATTCAAAACCCTTCAACTGGCCCTCGAACGGTTGTTCCACTGGGATATGGAATGTTGGATTGTGGTGCCACTGCTTCTGCTGGTCCTGAAGCTTCAGCAAAGAAGCTCATTTCCCATTTGCGTGCCTTTGATGCTTCACTGCTGGTTGAGTTAAACTATGAGCGGCGACCATTCTTTCGCTATGGTTCTGGGAAATGGGGTCAAGCACTATATCATGCTGTGGTCACATCATCAACTTCACCATATCGCAGTTTTGAGATGTACGTCTTGGAGAACCCCCCTGAATTCTATGAGTCATGGTATACTGAGGATATGTTGGTCCCTATTCTGGTTGGCATGGATCATTTACGCAAAACTGGTTTGATCTTAGACTTTTGTGATGGTCACGCAGTTCATGGTAATGATCCTCAACCTGTACCCTACAAGATGGAACAGAACTTCAAGGGTCACTTCATGGTGAACATTGTCAACTACATGTTTGGCAACACGGCTGACTCTGAGGCTGCGATGTTGCAGCAGCTCACAGCAGAGATGTGGGAAGTTGGTGGAAGTTGAATAAGTGGTTTAACAGCGACACCCTCCTGAAAGGAACAGATCTCACTGGTCTTGGCAAGAGTGTTGTCAAGATTCAAAAGATGATGTTTTCCAATATTTTCTTTGTATACAGTAGATGCTTTCTAGATAGAGACGAGGTTTTGTGACATTCTGGTTGGGTATATGCAAGTCATCAGATTTCATCCAGTGATCTTCAGATTCCATCCAATGACCTTTCCTCTCAGGTGAACTCTTGATGCATGCTTTTGCCTGGCGTGTGGCCCAAAACCAGGGGCCCCTTGAACCGACTCGTGGTGCGGCCATGAGATGAAAAGGTGATGAGTCACCTGCGTGCTTAGCCGAGGAGTCGGCTTGGGAACTTGGTTGAGAAGAAGGTTGGAACTAGTGTTTCGCACCCTCAAGGGGAATCATTCACAACATTAGCAATTGATCGCATCTAGGCTTCACTCCGGTTTTCCTGACCGCAGACTGGTCGGGTTGCCGGGGTCTAACAATTTGGAACCTATCTTTTTGGATTGCAGTCGCTGCCGGCTACCTGCAGTATACCCAACTGGTATTAAGATATTGCAAGTTCCAAGTGATGCGGTTGCAAGGTCATCAGCTTGGGTCCCGGGTGGCCACCCACTGCCATGCACCACGTCTAGGCAGGGCAGCTTTATCTCCGCGAGCTGCGTGGCCTGGAGGCGTCTGCCAGGGTCACACGGGAACTGTCGATGGCTGACCTTGGACGGCTCCAGACCATGATGAAACCCAGACACCATCTGGGTCCGGCTGGTAGTCGCCGCTCGTGGATTTTGGAGTCCCAAAGTAATGTCCGTCAAAAAGTGTTGGTCGCCTTTAGTTGAATTCCATCAATGGACATCTTCATTGTATATTCATGCATCTAGATTTTACAACAAGAACAATTTTTGATCTGATAATCTGATACTGTAATTTTTCCTATCTTTTTTGCTTTCGGTATCATGGCGTTCGGTGTTGCAAGTTCAGGCTTGCTGCCCGCTGGCGCGAGCGTGAAATCATTGAGCCCTGCCAACACATGTGTTCCACACCCCGAGATCCGCAAAACTTTCAGCCCGCTCGGTGCCGCCTTCTCTGCAGGAGCTGCATGGTCCGGAGCACGACAAGACCCGAGGGCGTCGCCGCAACCTGGAGCGATTCCAACGACAGCACGGGCCAATTGATTAAAGGCGCTGTGAGACCAAAATTTCCCTCCAAGACATTCACAGGCGACATGCTCGAATCGGTTTCAATCTTTACCAAGATGTTTTGATTATTTTGATGGAAAACTGGCTTGTGGCCTTGTCTTTTTCCCACTGTCAAGGATTTTGCTTCTGAGGCAGCAAGTGGAGGCATGTTTGAGTTTCTCAAAGTTCTGCAATTCAGATTTTGTTCAGAACATGTTTGACCGATAAAGAGACGTTTGAGTTTTTGCCCAACTTGTTGCAGTTTGGGTTTGGGAATGGGTTCGCGTGCCAGCTTCTCCCAGAAGTATAGCAACATTTTTCCAGCAAATTGCATTAGTATGCCTG
This sequence comes from Cladocopium goreaui, assembly GCA_947184155.2. Taxonomy (NCBI): domain Eukaryota; class Dinophyceae; order Suessiales; family Symbiodiniaceae; genus Cladocopium; species Cladocopium goreaui. Next base: position 342 of record CAMXCT020001620.1, on the reverse strand, counting down.
TGGGATTTGTGGTTGATTTACTTTAGAAAGTTCTGCATTTTCCACCAAGTCTCCATTGACTCGCAGGCATATCAGCATCTTCCAGCCCGTGACCCTGCATCGCATTGAGCCGCAAGCTATCATCATCTATATCTCCCGTTTCACTGAGATCTATAGAACCCGAAATCGGAGCTTCGAATTACCAAGCAAATCATAGCAAATCTGTCCAAACAGGGCGCGTATCGATTTGACCCCCACAGTACTCGAAGTCTGCAGACTTGGCGTCTGGGATCGGATCACTTCCAGAGTCACAAGGTCAGGGCCTCTGATGATAGTGTTGCCCAGCATTTGTTGGCGCAAAAA
>CAMXCT020001619.1:0-141760 GCA_947184155.2 Cladocopium goreaui | reverse complement strand
ACTGTTGGCTTGCAGGAAAGAAGCACATGTCTATGGACCATCACTCAGCAAGCAGGATGATTGGAATACAAGAGCTGGCACAATTGCAGGTACCGCTCACACCCAAGAATACCTACTACTGCATATTGCCATGTTCCCAATTGGCGTCCACACCTGGTGCCATGTTCTCGGAGTGCCGGACGCCCACCAACTGCAAGCACAGATCATCAGCCGTGCCATGAAACTTCTACGTTTCTGTCCCATTACCCCGGCACACAGGAAACCACCATGGCCAGAGTACAAGCACGGCCTACGACTCTTTACCAAACTGCTTGTTGCGCACCCATTGGTCGGAGTGTGCCTGCCTCCTGAAATCCGTCCTGCGGAATATCTTAAGTTAACAGGCTACATGGTAGGCTCCCTTTTCATTTGGTTTGTTTGCCTTTGTTTTTGTGTGTTTCTGTTCTGTTTGTGTTTGGTGCTGTTTTTGGTTTTTGTTTCCTTGTTTCTTGGTGTTTTGCTTGGTTTTCTTGATGAGCGTGACAGTGCATAGGACTATGTATCGGTCCTGTAGAAAAAGCGCCTTGCACAGATCTGCGGTCAGATCCAACGGTTCTTCCAAAATTCCTACAGAACCACGCGGGCGGACGCGTACGTCAACCACGCACACCAAACACAAGCGCAGCGCGTAAGTCCCTAACTAATTAAACTAAAGCAATGCCGTGTCAAAAGGAATGTTTCTCCCTCGACTCCCACATGCTGACGTCAAGCTCCTTCTTTTCGCTCCAGACGCAACACGATCAGTCACAGGGAAACACAAACACAACAAGAACAAAAAACGAAGCACAAAAGAAACGACGTGTTCCCTCTGTCGGTCTGTATTATGTCAAGTTATGTGACACAGCAGCTTTTGTTCATTAAATGAACTTCTGACACCAGTCCTTCGAGCCGATGTCTCAACTGGTAAACTCGATTCCAGGTTTCCAGTTAACAAACCTCAAGTTCTTCAAATAAAGGTTTGTTGAAACTATTCCAGCTGCTACGTCTACAAAACTCAATTTCACTAGATGAATTCAAAATCATCGAAACACTTCCAAAAGTTCTCAAAGCAAACTGGTTCTCATCCAAACGTGAATAACCAGCTCATTAGTCACAAGCTGACTAACTTCTCAAGAACGAAGTGATTCACACAAGGTGTCTGTACAACCTTCTTCTGGATACAAAGTATAGTCAGAACACAAAGTTCTTCCTCCAAATCAGTTTTCCACATAGAGATAGCATCTCACAGTTTTCAAGCTCAATGGAGAATAAAGTGTTCTATTCGACATTGTCAGTGTAGGTCAGCCAAATACAGTTGTATCGCTGAAATCTTTCGACCACTGTAATAGCCAATCCACAATGTAGATCAAAGTCGTACCAAAACAATGTCGTCCTCATAGAGATAACCAAAGTCATCTCAGGAACGATAAAAAGCACACCATAAGATCAAGTGCATGATCCATAGGCCACGATGACGATGATGTAGGTATTGTCCTCACAATACCGAAACATCTCATCACAAAACTCTCAGACAAATAAGATGCCCAAATATGATCATTGTCCTCACAATGCCAATGCATCTCAAGATCCAAGTTCAAAGCATAATAGGTTCTCTCCATCAGATATTTCCAGCTAGCTTAAACTCTTCTCCAAGAGTTTCTAGCTTTGTTCTCATCACTTGGAGAGAATGAGCTTCTCAGCGTCAAAGACACAATAAACAATTCCAATGTCAAACCAATGTAGGTATTTTCAGCTCAAGCAATAAGCTGTACCAGACTCAAGTCGAATCCAGAATAAGATGTAGAACTGATCCATATACCACAATCACTGGTCAACACTGATCGATGACATCATCCTGATGTCAGAAATGATAAGTCCGAAGACCAATAGAATATTATGACACAGGATGGCCACATACAAGATTCCTTCCGCAATACGTAGAGTGTTCTCTACCAATCCTCCATGACTTCTTGCAGTAACCTTCCACATATCCTCTGTGCATAGTTTGTACACAATGATGAGTGACATGTCGCTTCACCCTTACCCAAAGGGTGGTCTCACAGGGTGTCAAATTTCCATACCCCCTTTCGACATGACATCTCATCCACTCACCTCACTTCCAGATACGGATACCAATCGAATATCCGCAAAAAAAAATGTTCATGTTCCAGATCATATTCATGATCAAAAGATATCCAAAGAAGTACACAGGCTTCCAAAATGCAAGGTAGATGATAAAGCATCATCCAAAACTCATCCTGTTCGACTCATGCATAATGTTGTAACTTCCAAATTCAAAAAAATCTCCTCTGTCGCGAAAGCCAGATGTTGGAATACCAGACTCAGTCCAAAGACTCCTAAAGTCTTTCCAGTACTAAGCTCGTCTTCCAAAATCCAGTTCCTCGGATAAACCATGGCGTCGATAACGATATATCTACAGTGCTGTTGTCTTCCTACAACACACAAAACAACAACAACAGAACAAAACAAACACACACACACACACACGAGACCCAAGACGAAACCTAACGTCGCACGATCGGAGTCAACGCGAAAACAAAGGCCAACTGTTTCAGCTAATCCGCACCTTCGTGAAGAAGGTAGGCGTATAAAAAAAAACGCAAGCGAAATAATATCACTCATGCAACTCATCTCAAATTCAGAGCAAGTAAAGTACAGTTCACAGTCACTGCATAACAAATTCAAAAATGTTCTGAATGAGAATCTCTCTCTCCGTCAGGGTCAGGACTAACTAAGATTGGCACAGAATGAGGAAGCTGTGAGAGCTATTTTGTCCATAGACTCACACAAGACATATCACACCTCCGAGATCTTTAGGATGGATCAGACGTTGAAAGGGGTCTCATATGTTTGCAATCATGGCATCAGATTCTTCCGGAAGATTTTCCGATTACTTAAACTCAGATTCCATCCGAGTTTCTTCCCAGGTTCTCATCATGTGCCATGACAACACAATCATAACAAATGTTTGTGAAAACATTCGCAGCATCAAGTTCCATGTTTCAAAACAAAACTCAAGACATGCGCACAACAACTCAAACATGAGAAATATCGCAATCAAGCCAATCAAGAATAACCTCAACCTTTCTTCATGATGTCTCCCTCAGATCTGCCAGCAACTCCGAGTTCTGAATGCCTTCAAGAACGTTGCTCTCGCTATCGTCATTGAGAGACATATGACAACAAGACGAACCTCAAACAACCCCAAAAAAAAATGCAGACAAAACCGTATCTACTGCGCCACTCAGTCGGCGTGTCTCACCCCCTTTTAAACTCAAATCCGATGCCTGCGCTCAGCCATGCCGTCATTTCTGAAAACAACAAGTGAACCTCGAGCTGACAAAATCAACTATTCTCTTGTCGTTAGACCAGGCGAATTCCAGTGCCTTTGGCACTCTGCTCAGGGATAGATATCATGGGTATACCCTGCGGTATTCCCGCGTCCCCTGAATCTGGATATACCCCAGAGGGGAGAACGCTGCGGTCCCCGTCAGAGGATCGTGACGTGGTGTGGGTGAAACAGCTCTGACACGCCCCGTGACCTCCTCGATCACCTGAGTTGGTGGCGACTTCATGTCTTTCACCTCCAAAGCCAGGGGATAGCTCATTGGCACTTCGCCCATCCTTGCCGGGCTATACCCTGCAAATCGCACCGTCTGCAGCGTCGGTGGTGCTGGAATTGCAGGCCTTGGCGGCACTGCCGGCGGCGGTGGGATACTTGGGCCAGGTCCAGCTGGTGTCATAGCTGGCGTCATAGGTGCCAATGGCGGGCCATACGCAGTAGGTACTTCTGCCGGTGGCGTTCCCCTTTCGATTCTCTCCGCAACCAGCTTCAGGTTTTCCTGGAGCTTATCCATGGACTCCTGGAGTTGAGTCATGATGTTTTGTAACGATTGGTCCCTCTCCAAGCGACCTTTCTTGTTGTCTCTGAGCGTGTCCTTCGTCGAGACGTCAAGCGACCACTCAACATGCTTCTTCAGCTTGGTAAGTTCACCTACCATTGCACCAACCCTGCTGGTGTTGTGAGTCACGCCCGCAGCAAGGGATTCGGATGCACGTGCCATGTTGGTGACGGCTTCTCCAACGGCTTCCAGGGATCTGCAAAGGTCATGCTGCAGAGTATGGGTACGCTTAATGAGAATCTCAAGTTTGTCCGTCGACCCTTTCAGCGCAGCGACCATGGACGTGATTCCCACAGCCAAGCCTGTGGTAGAACTCAACAAATCGGCCGCTTCATTGGGATCAAAGGACTCATGATGCCTTCTCAACCTCGGAGATCTCGATCTGTCATCATCTCTTCCAGCATCTCCTTCTTCCTTATCTTCCTTATCCTCTCCATCCACATGGATAGTATCCTGATCTTTCTCTTTCTCGGAATCCGTCTCAGTCACTCCTGTCTGCGCCGGTAGCGCTGGATTCTCAGACACAGGAAACTCTACACCCTCTGTCGATGGAGCTGCTGGGGCTGCTGGAGTTGCGGAAGCTGCCACGTTCGCTGCCATGAATTGCTCGAGTCTCCTAGACAAGGCCTGATGCACCCGCTGGGATAAGCCGGGGCCCAAATACAGCTTGGGCATAATCTGCAATTCAACTTGACAATCCCTATAATGACCATGCAGACCACAGCTCAGCCATTTCATGCCATGCCAAGCACAAACTCTCTCTTGTTCATCCTAAGGTGCGTGACGCACACCTTAACAGATGAATTACACTTCCGACAAAGATCATATTCAATACTACCCCAAGATGCGTGCCGCACATCTTGACAGGTAATATGTGATCGACCAAGCTCCAATGTCTCAGACCAAAAAAAATAATGCAAACTTGTGGCAAACTGCAAACTCAATCCAGATCCAACTGCCAATGCATGCACAACTCTTCACAAAACTGCAAAACAGATCACAGTGGTTTCCACGCGTATGAAACCCATAGACGTGTCATGCAGCAAGAATGAAAACTCATGCAAAACTCGTGACAGCTGACAGAAAACCACTCAAAATGAGTTCCACAAGTCCGAGTTCTGTCCAGTCCGAAATCGTCCAAAACTCTGAAATTCCGAGACATCCCAAAATTGTCATTTCACTCCAATCTCAGCTTGACAGCTCTTTCACCACAACTTTTGCATTTCTCCTCGCAGCTATCGTCGGCTTCCAAGCCTAGCACTACCACCCGACCTGGAACCATTAAAAAAACCTATACATAGAGAGGTTATTTCCTCTGTGCTCAGATGATCTGGTGAGCCTCCGTGGAAAACTTGTATAACAAGTTTCCGTACTGGTCAAACTCTATGGATTTCATCGTCCCCTGCCAACGGTATTCGTTGGGCTTATATTTCAAGAGAATCCCCGCCTCGGCTTTCTGGAGATAGCCAATGGCGGTCAACTCGACCTCGACCAGAACGTAGTCTTTGGCACAAAACTCACCCTTGGGACCTTCCGGTGTCCAGTCGTTGAAGTACTGAGCACGCTCAACGGCAGCAACCGGGTCTTTTCGTAGTCCAAACCTCTTGGAATATTCGTCAGGCTGAATCTCCTTCCCATTGTTCAAGTCCTCAAACTGCTTAGGAGTCAACGCCAACCAAAGACGAATGGATTCCATTGCCGTTGATGCCATACTATCTCAAAGCTATTGCGAGGGGGCAGCTGAAATGCAAAAACACTGAGCCAAAGTTATCTTATAGTAAAACAGCAACGGTGGAATGAAACCTATACAGACATGAGAAGTCCAGACAAAATGTCACGTCAAGTCCAGCATAATAGACAGCTCCATACTTCGTCTCTCACTTAGACAGTATGTCGAGCTACAAACTGACAGCACATTTACATTCATTTCAGTCAGTCTCACGTTTCGGAACCTATGCAAGTCGTAATCGCCCCTGCCGTCCAGTTCCCTTTGTTTCTTGCTCTTCTACTTAAATCTGTTCTCTGAGCCTATGCACGTCTGCAATCTAGCTCATGTGTGAACCTTGCAACGTCTTGCAATCTGGTCCACGTTTTGACTTTCTACAACTTTCTTTTCCTTTTAGAACCTATGACCTATGCAAGTCGTAATCGCCCCTGCCGTCCAGTTCCCTATGGACCTATGCAGCGCCTCTGCCATCCAGCCCATTTCTTTTCTTTTCTGTTGTAAGTCAAAACTCTTCAACTCAAAAAAATTGCAAATCTCAAATCCCAGATTCCCTCTCTTGCTTTTCACTCTGAGCAACACGCAAACGCACAAACTACACTACCGCTCTACTTCCCTCTCTCAGGATCCTCTGCAAAGCTCCACTGCTGTAGATCTCGTGAAACTCCATGCCAGCCTTCTGGTAGTACAAGATGTCCACTCAACATGACCCAGGTTCGCAAAGGAAACCCTCCGGGGTCGACCAACATCACAAGCATCTTGTTCTCAAACTACATCTCTACCAAAGGAAATGCCACAACCATCGTAGGCAAACCACACTGGCAATCATTGCTATAAAGACCATAGAGCTCGTCTCACAGCCAAACTTGGCTTGCAGAAACCTCCGTGCTCGTCCATCCATCTAGAGAGGTACGGTATGATTGCTCTAAGCCAACAGGGAATACTTGCATTCAAGTTGTCTTCACACAAAGTCCAGTCAGTCTGACAACAACTCAAGAGTACCTACCTGTCTCAGGGTTCAATGCACCTTCTCCGCATCTGTACCAGGTTTCACAAATGACTGCACCAATCCAAAGAATGTAAGTCATACCTGACCTGCCTGCGACACTGCACAACTGTGCAGACTCCGGTCAAAAACATGAAAACAAACTCACAACAAAGTTTCCTGTTTCGTTTAAAATACAATTCAAAACAGTTTGCACTTCCTACACAGTTCAGGTCGTTTCCAATGACTCACCACATGTCCCAATCAAACGCACTCACAACTGCAGTTCAAACCAACATCCTTTACCTGATGCATCTGACAAATCAAACCAACGTTCCCAAACAGGCAAACACAGCTCACTCCGTTGTCAACTCACAGCCTCAACACCAAGTTCCACTGTGCCTTCAGTGCCATGACGGTTCCTATCTCTCTCTCTCTCTCAGCACTCTAGTACCTACACTGCCAGGCAAACAACAATGCTTCAGGCTTCAATCTCAAGGCTACCAGTCAGTGCAAACATCCGTCAAGCTCCACTGTTCCTGCACACTACTGAACCTCAGGTGTTCAATTATTCACGCATTACATTACAAATGTGGCAACTAAACCAAGGTCACTGACAAAGCAAACTCGACCCTCCGTGGTTCTCATGCCAACGTTTTCCAATCTATGGCAACTAAACCAGGTCACCGACCTTTCCGGGTTCTCATGCCAATCTTTCTCAACTCTGTGGCAACTAAACCAAGGCTACTGACCCTCCGTGGTTCTCATGCCGAACTTTCTCAACTCTGTGGCAACTAAACCAAGGCCAACAACCCTCCGTGGTTCTCATGCCGAACTTTCTCTCTTCAACTGTCATCTCCAGGCATGACGCCAGGCTCAGTAGCACCACGCACTGTGCACTCCGTGCGTCCAGAATCATCTACAACCTGACCAACCTGTCGAGATGTTACTCTTTCTTACTTTCAATATGGACCTATGCAGCACCCTGCCGTACAGCCCACTTTCCTTCTAACTCTTTCCAATGCTCTCTAGTGATTCTCCAGGCACTCTCTCTCACTCTCTGCCAAAATCACCAAGCCTCCTAGTTTCCTAGTGACTCTCCAGGCTCTCTCTCTCTTTCTTGCCAAAGTCACAAAACCTCTTACACAACTAAATCACAAATCTCACATGCAACGCAACTGCAACATACTCTCACATGCAGCTCCGGCGTTGTCACCTATTTTCCACGCTTACCACTACTGCCAGGAACCCTATCGACCACATATAAGGAAAATCTATCACACAGCAATGGGCCACAGGTATTTCAACCTTGCAATGACCTCTGATATCTGCCTAAGATATGCTCACGCAGCTGAAGAATCTGTCTTTGCATCTCGATCTCCAATTCCGAGAGATGATCGCGGAACATTGTCATGATGTCTCGTTGGTTCGCACTCAAACCAATATCCTCAAGCAAAGGTAGAAGCCATTCCATGAGAACAAGCATAGTCTGTACTATCCGAAAGATATTCGTCACCTTCTCCAATCCAACAATCCACTCAATGTACCGTTCCTCCATTGCTTCACGTAATGGTCGGTTGTCGCGATTGTCCATTCCTGGTATAGACTACGTGGCAATACTTTCCTTGAGCTTAAACGCTACGGTTCCAATCACACTCCAGTGATTTCTCAACTCTTACTTTCAAAGACTTCTAGGCCAGTTGTCGGAGTCTCTACCGTCCAAACACCCCACTTGTGTCTCCAGGACCTACTCCCAACCTCAGCCTATCCGGACATTCTCAATGCTCATCTCCAGGCAAGTTGTCGGAGTCTTCACTGTCCAAACACCCCACTTGTGTCTTCAGGACTTACTCCCAACCTCAGCCTGTCGAGATACTCCAAGAATTCCAAAACATGTCATCTCTGGCAATCACTTGACAAGTCACCTTCAACCAATGACCTCACAGTCAACATGCCACACAAGTGAAACAAAAACACACATCATCTGGATTAAGAATACTCAAGCTCTTCGATGCCCTTGACTTTACATCAGCAATGTACCAACCTAGTGATCACTTCAGAACCTTAGTACAAGCTCAACACAGATCTCGCGAAAATCCAGGAGCTCAACTCAATACAAACGATCTCAGCTTCACCTTAGATGGCGTCCTCAGCACACTGCAACAAGGGTCAGCGGAGAATGGTGTGGGTAGCTCCGTAGAGCTCCGCTACCATGTAGAAAAAGCGCCTTGCACAGATCTGCGGTCAGATCCAACGCTTCTTCCAAAATTCCTACAGAACCACGCGGGCGGACGCGTACGTCAACCACGCACACCAAACACAAGCGCAGCGCGTAAGTCCCTAACTAATTAAACTAAAGCAATGCCGTGTCAAAAGGAATGTTTCTCCCTCGACTCCCACATGCTGACGTCAAGCTCCTTCTTTTCGCTCCAGACGCAACACGATCAGTCACAGGGAAACACAAACACAACAAGAACAAAAAACGAAGCACAAAAGAAACGACGTGTTCCCTCTGTCGGTCTGTATTATGTCAAGTTATGTGACACAGCAGCTTTTGTTCATTAAATGAACTTCTGACACCAGTCCTTCGAGCCGATGTCTCAACTGGTAAACTCGATTCCAGGTTTCCAGTTAACAAACCTCAAGTTCTTCAAATAAAGGTTTGTTGAAACTATTCCAGCTGCTAGAAGTCTACAAAACTCAATTTCACTAGGTGACTTCAAAATCATCGAAACACTTCCAAAAGTTCTCAAATCAAACTGGTTCTCATCCAAACGTGAATAACCAGCTCATTAGTCAAAAGCTGACTAACTTCTCAAGAACGAAGTGATTCACACAAGGTGTCTGTACAACCTTCTTCTGGATACAAAACATAGTCAGAACACAAAGTTCTTCCTCCAAATCAGTTTTCCACATAGAGATAGCATCTCACAGTTTTCAAGCTCAATGGAGAATAAAGTGTTCTATTCGACATTGTCAGTGTTTTTTTTTTCGGTCGAGCATATGGGCTCCCGACGGACAAATTGTAAAAACTGAGACTGTACAAACCGACACCACACCCTTCCAATAAAAAGAACTCCTCAAATAAATTCACAATGCCGTCCACACCTGCACTTATGAAATTACCACGAGAGTACCTTGAGAGGCCAGTGGCCTGGGACTTGCCCCCTTTAGAAAGGGCCAATTTTTTCAATCCATCCCATTTATAACCATCTTGATCAACCGCTTCCAATTCGTTCAGAAGTGTTGCTCTTTGTCAAGTCGAACTCTCTTGGTTATATCCTTGCTCAGCGTTTCCGCCAAGGCCGAATCTTGGTTTGAAATGGCTTCCCATCGTTTTTCTAGAAGGTCCCATGTATCTTTCGAAATGTAATCCTTTTTCTGCTCTGGATGACATCTTGGGAGCGTGGCTTGCGAACTTTCAAGAAGAATTGAGTTCAGCAAATCAAAACTGTCAGTATTATCACATGATTGAAGATCATCAGCTTTTTGTGCCACACAAGCATTATAATTGGCTATTTCAATTTATCATTTACCTCATGAATTATTGCTACTCTCTCCCATAATCGTCCTTGGGTGTAATTTTCTCCATAACCATGCAATGGACCTGTCAGAAGTATGTTTCGCTTTCCCTTTCTAAGACTACACAGGGTACTTCTGTCCAAAGACGTGACAGGGGTCCCTCACATAAACAGTCAATGGACTCCTGTGGTCCCGGAATTCAACCGTCTTACATTCCTCCCCCACATGAATTGTGTTAGTCTGTTGAATTCAAAAGAGATCACACAATTTCAGTTCCTGGATTGCCTGCCATGGCGTGTGCCACATCGGATGCATCAAGCTGTGATGAACGACTTCTACATATTAAACGCGTCATTAATAAGTACACAGCTTGCTGTACTTTATTGGACAATTTGCAGTCCGCTCACTACCATTTGCTCAAGGCGAAGCAACAGGCCAGGGAAGTATTCTGGGTTGACATACCAATGCCAGAAAAGCTTGATGAGAACATTCAAGCGCAAGTCACTTTACTTCACATGATCGCTGACTACAAAGCCCACATCGTACGTGAAATGGAATACGCTCAAAACGAGCTGTTAGTCCCAGTGGTGTATCCCGATGGCATTGAGATCAGTTCAGATGTAGGCGAAGAACTACATGATGTGAGAGAGAACTGCTTCCCGCGCTCACCTTAGCAATGGTTATACCAAAGACTGAGAAGTGCCAGCGCTATAAAAAAGCAAGATGATGATGTGCCTCCAAACTCCCTGTTCCCACCTTTCCTGAGCTATGAGCGACTGGCTAGCCCCAATGTAGTTACGCCGCGAATAGCGCAATTTTGTCCAGCTATTGAGAAAATAAGAACACGAGTGTTTTCAGCTTGAGTGACATGTTACATTAAAGCTTTACCATGCCGGCAGCCACTGGAATTTTAATACAGGGTAACGAAGTTCATAACATCTGCCAGTACACGTAGTTTATCGGCTCAGACATAGTGCAGACAATACAGCTGACCTAATGATGTGCTACCTTCAATGTTGCTAACTTTGTTGCCTGACATCACCATACAGAGTATAGGTTTCCCTCAGCTGCCAAGCCACGGTGCTTTTCCGACCAAAGACGTGTCGGGACTGCACCTGGCAAACGCTCCACCCTCATAGCCATGTCGACCGCGCTCATGACATTTCTGAGGAACTACCATTGGAAAGGTTATAACGTCGAAACCATTCAGAGCACTCCAAATATGCTGACAAATCTACATCGCGGCAAGTATCCTATCCATAGGCTATGTCGCAATGTCAACATAGAGTGTAGGGCATTTAATTTGATGGAAGTATGCACATGGCTCAATGGTGAAAAATGGAACATCTTATGGGCTGAAGATGAATCATGGCTTCCGGAGGAGACGACAGTAGTGATGGGGGCTACACTGCCCCATGGATTCCATAAGGTCATTCCTCGAGAGTGTGACGAGGTTTACCTGCAGGCTTGGTTGAATATCGCAGGATACGGTGGTTTCTATCCCTTCGCGGCAGAGGTGCGACACAACGGATATGCATGCTGGGCCAACTCCAGACGCTTTGCAATAGTTGCAAAGAATGCCCAACAATGTGCTATTATTGCAGAAATTATGCATGCTTATAATATATTAGGTAATCGCATTGAAACACTGCAGCCAACCCTAGAAGGAATTGCACTGAGTGAGCAATCGCGAATCAACAGTGCTGTCCATGAAGATGATCGACCGTGCTTTGATTTCCGGCTCTCGCAAGAGTGCCAAGCTGCGATAGCAGGCCAGTTTCCTAATCATGCAGATGAAGCGGATAGGATCTTCCAACTCAGTGAAGGTATACAAGTGCTGCAAATGCAACATAATGACCTTGTCCAAGAAGCTAACCGAGCACTTTACCGACTGCAGCAAAATTGGTATGCCCTCAGTGAAGCTTATGCAACCATCTTCACCGACCTGTGAGGCCCAACACGATTTAGCAGAAGTCAGGTGAAGTTGATCGCCAGCAAATCAAAAGAGGAACTCACTGGTCATCCTTTCCTGTGGTTATTCTCGCTTATCACGCAAATAACCTTTAAGGGAACTGCACCACATGCTCACCTTGTAGGGGCACTTTCATCCTTTGTGACGTTGTTGGTGGTGACTGCAGTGTGAACATGCGCGTGTGTTTGCTCACAGGTTCTTCATCCCTCCTAAGCTGGCATGTCTAACAAGCAATATCCCCTACACACCTATTAGCTGGTTATATGACAGTCCTGTGTATTTGCATTTAATGAATGTTCACGAAGGGCTTAGGATGACCCCCAACCCGCATTCAACTTGTCTATCCTTTTTCAGTGGTATTAACTCGTGCACAATTGGTTACTTGCTTGATGTCCTAGGCCCTTCTCTAAGTCAATGTGTGAAGATTAGATGGGCGTTTACTTTAGGGATAACGGGATAGGAACATAACTACTCTCCTCCATCATACTGGCTGAGATACCCTAGCGAGACAGTCGTCTTAGAGGCATGACCGACATGATCCAATACTCAACATGCCTGACATAAATAAAGTAACCATGTCGTTCACGTTGCCTTTCCGACCAAAGACGTGTCGGGATTGCAACTGACTGACAACAACATCAGCTAACTGCCATCTCATTTTTCACTCTCACGATAAATGCAAGACAGCAATATTTGTGTATAGTGGGCCTCCACTCTCTCTACCCGTACTGCCATGGATTATGTGCGACTCCGCGGAGAAGAACACCACTTCTCTATGCCAGTTAAGATGATCTTATATAGCTTGGAAGCAGCGCAAGACCTTATGGTGGCTGTACGAGACCTCAGGCGCACAGTACGGCTAGTGCAGAGTGGATGTGTCACCTTTTTTCCAGACGAAGCACATGGACTGCAGTTGATATATAACACTTTAGAAGCTGACCTCCAGCAAGTTGAAGTGGATGGACAGCGCATCACACAGCATCTCTTGACAGCACTAGCAGCATCGTACGAGGACATAGTCCGAGTGGCAGGTTTTAGTCGCCCGTCTACACGAGGTGTGTGGGTCAACCACCTATACTTAGTCCCAGCTGCTGATGGAGGCATGACCGATCAGGCGGGACTTGCCCCAGTGCCAATAGATGCCCGACCATTTCGGTTAATCATTCAGACAATACATATCACTGCGACCCTGGGCGGATTTTTGGACCGCAGAACCATGCGGCAAGCAGCTGATACAGTAGTGGAAGTTGCTTTCCTACTATTACGGTCAGGGGTGCCACCGAACCTCCGCATCTGGACCACCACAGCCGTTGGAACTAATTCAACGATGCAAAGACTCCAACCTAACACGCTCCTAGCGGAAGTGGCCAGAATGATGGCTCCCGCCATAAGATTTAGTCTTCTCGTGCAGGACCCGCCCACTGCGGCCATTCGCAGTCCCGACAGAGAGTTGGGTGCGCCGGAGGTCGTCCTCCTATAACAAAAAGTGAAATGGCTGGGGATTTTAGAGTTGCCGCATAACAGATCGGTGCAGTTTGCATGGTTTATGTGCCACTCATTACCTACGCGTGCCATCGTTTGCTCAAGAGTTGACACCTCACAACACAAATCCAACGAATATCACTCAGTAGTTATCGGTTGAGATCACTAGATGTTTCCAAGCAATTACGCTAGACACGGAGATCTAGTCAGACAGCGCATACGGAATTGCCATGGTGACGAAATGAAGCACTTAGACGTTGTGGATGGAGTTATCGGAGCAACCTCGCTCGAAGCAAGACCTCCATCTGCAGTGATAGGAGACAACATCGAACTGCTAATTTTGCACCTCCGAATGCCTGATGCTGACTGAGACTTGGATTGCACACACTGCTACACACGCAGTAATCCAAATCGAAGAGCAACAAATTCAAGACTATCTCCTCATATCCAATGGACTCATGCATAGGACCCCTTGCGTCTTTTCGATCAAGGAAGAGACGGTAGATCGCCTTGATGATGGGCTGCTTGAACAGCTGTCCCGTGAAGGAATAGGCCTCACAGATTCATCTACAATGTACATAGCCACAGCTTATGTACAACACAGTTACACTGAACTTACTCACTGTTTAACTTTTTTTGATGAATCAACTGGCGCGAAGCAGGGACTATGCTTATCATCCTTAGGTGTGATATCGCCAATTCAGAAATTCTGGCAAAAAGAGAGTTGTGTTTTCGCCACGGCAGCGTGCATGATCAGCATGTGCATTCATGAGTACACGTGCCCACCTTGGTACATGTCTACAGGTGAGATACGGCATCATTCTTAGTATACCCTATCGCATACCTGTGGCTCAAACCACCGTCCCATGTACAGGGCTCCCACTCCTCTGACCAAAGACGTGTCAGGGGAGTACCCTCTTTTTTCTGCCTTCCCTCTCTTTTGCCGTCGTCTTATTCCCCTCTCCTTGGCTGCCCCCTATTGCTACCTCTGCTGCTGTCCGTAACTGTTGGCCCCTCGTGTTTACTTTCTGGTCCGTCCCTCTCACTCGTCTGTGATTGTTTCCTCTCCTCCCTCTTCCTGCACACCGTTCCTGCTTCTGCCATACCCTTGCAAACCCTGGTGGGCAGTCATGGCGCAGTGGATCGGTGATAAGGTCACGCTAAAAGCAGGCCCACTGACTGGGCCTGACCAAGCGGGCCCAGCTGGTGGCAGTAATGATACTGAGGCTCACAGTGAACACCAGCGACTTGAGTACAAAGAGTCCTACATTATGGAATACGACGGCATCCAGGTCTATCGGCAGCAGGGCTGCTATGAGCACGCCAAGCAGCTCCATGCATGGTCCTTCTACGAATATAGAATGTGCATCAATGGCGAATGTTGGAACATTATTCTCAATGATGACATGAAGAGCCCACTGGACTGGACCTATCCAGGGTCCAGCTCCGCCAAGCTGTCACATGACTTTTGTCATATAGATACCGAAGCCAGTGATGACGTCTATACCAATTTTTGGTTTGTGGAAATGGGAGGCCGGCAGATCTGGCCCTTCTATGCCACAGAGTCCTTTCAGGAGGATTTATGGATTTGGGTCAGTCCCAGAAGATTTGCTGTCATCACGAACCACCGACACAATGAGAAATTGAATCATTTCTATGTTGACCGGATGCATGAACACAATATCCTGGCGAATCGCACGCCCTGCTGGCCCTTCACAGAAATGACCAATAGCTCAGGCAAGGTGATGGACAAAATTATTGCCCTGAACAGAGAATCCCGCTGTAGTTCAGCAGCTCACGAAACTTTCACGACTGGCTTTGAACACAAAAGTGCCATAAAGTCTATGCCGCGAAGAGATGAGAACTTGCATGGCAAGAGAAAGTACACAGACCCCACGGGACAGGCAAGTACCCAACAGCTCGACCCGACCGGGAATTACAGTGTACGCGACTTGCAGAAACTCAATGCGACCTTTGCTGGTCGATCGGAGCCGCAATCACCCTCCATGCCAAGTCATACAACAAGCAAAGTCACAATGTGGCGGCATGGTGAGGTACCGCCGCTAGGACCTGCAACAGAGGGCCGGGCCCGAGCCGCTACACAGCTGGCGTATGCACGCACTCTATTAGCCTTCGTAATGGAGGCAGCCACCCAAATGGAAGAAGTCGTGGGCAACTTGGTGCAGATCGAGCATGAACAAGCCACGGCTAAAGAGGAAGAGTTGGTTCAAGCTGCTTCAGCTGCTCCGACAGAATCGTGCACAGATCCAGCTACACAGGGAAGTCAAACCTGAGTGACATTAGACTTTTGACATCTGCATGCTGTCTACAGTCCGAAGGAACTGCAGCGAAGACTGTGGCTCTTTCCTCACTCTGAGGATGCAGTACATAAAAAGATGGTAAGTGCACTAGTTGCTATATCTGCTAACAGAATTCTGGCAGTCGAGTAGAGGAGTCTTCTTGCATGGGACCCCTTGCCACGCTGCTCGATAGAAGGCCCGCAGCATTTTCAGCTCAAATAAAAGCATCGGACTCCTGAACCTCACCGAGACTTTCCTGATACAAGTGGTCACATACCAACCAGATCGATCTTTAGACCTATGGGATCCTAGATATGCTATACAGCACGGGCCGTTTGCTTCTGACTGGCTATAATGTTTTCGTTGTATCATCTTGCAAGCCCTTGAGAACTGTTTTCTCGTGGTCTGCTAAGCAATATCGGCTCAAATTTAGATGGTCTGATATGTTACTAATCTTTTTACAGTTCCTTATACACCTCTCCGCATCCTGCCTAGGCATTTATGAATTCCGTGGTAGCAATTATAAGTGCGAGGCCTCTCTGGCTAAAGACTGTCAGGGTTGCCTCCGATTACTTATTTCCAGGGGTAAGTATGCGACTCCGTGTCTGCCATGGAATCCGTGGTGAAACGGCTCTGACGATGGACGTCGTGGAACGGACAACCCTCGGATGGGATATTATTAGACAGACGGCTAAGGTGCTCAGGTTGGACTCACCTTTTCAAGTGGTCCTATATGCAGCCAGCTCGTCAGCAATCCAATCGCCTTTGAGGGCTGTTCAGTTCGACACAGAAACAAATGAGGCAACATTCTGCTATATAGTGCAGTCGTTACAAGTCCCGTCAGCACAGCAATACCGAGACCTTCTCACTGCCATTTGTCACAAGGATGTGATTGATGTAAGCTATCTTCTTTGTAAGGGCGTAGGCCTTATGGACATGACGACGGAGGAAGGGCATATTAGTACACTAGTAGCTTCAGCTATCCTTCGAGACCACTCTGCTGATCCGTACGCTTACCAGCCTACTGCTGGCCACTGTTTCCCTCGACATGGAGCCACACTAACTTACCTACTGCTACAAGCCCATGCTGACCCCAATATCATTCCGCCCAAAACAAAACCTACCACCATGTTGGAGTTAGCAGTTGAGTTGGGCAGCTCACAGCACGTACAAATTTTGCTTGAAGCTGGTGCCTCGGTGATGCCCGTGAAAGGAGCGCTCCCACCCCTTTTTCTTGCTGTCCTCCATCGACACAGGACTAATGTACAGCTGCTCCTAGACGCACAAGCGGACCCGTGGCAGGAGATTACGATTGCCTCGGTGCTTTGCCACTCCCTGGAATGGTATGGTTACCCTGCCCGTAAAGAAGTTTTCAACGCTGTACAAGCTGCTGCTTTGCAGAGCACAGAAGACACAGTCATTGACATTTTACAGCGTGCCAGTAGCCCCTCCGACGTGGTGAGAAGTGAGCAACTTTCTCAGGTGCGTATCAAATTCACTGCTCTGACAGATAGGGCCACCGCTATCATGAAACAAATAGTGTGGAAATATCAACACATCATCGAACAACAGTCTCGACAGACAAATTTCACCACATTTAGATGGCGCAGAATACTCGACGGCCTGGCTTTACCAATACAACTACGCCCTGAGCTGCAGACACCCCCGGAGCTCAACCAGGAAGAGACATTCCTACACCAAGTTGACTAATTGCGTGCTCCAGATGAACATTTTCCCAGTAGGATGCGGGCAGCAGGTAAAAAGGAACTCTGGCTTGCTTGTTATCTTAGGACACACGAAACAACGTACGTATAAAAATTTTTTCATTTGAACCATGATGTTTGTAATGCACTAGCACCGTGTGCTCTGTCACCGAGAGATACTGCTCCCTGCGATCCCATCGGCTCAAGAGACAGTTGTAGCCAGTCTTGCTGCCTTAGCTCAGTTCCAGGAAAGGGACATACAGCTCTGCCTAACCACGTTAAGGGATTGAAATAGCCAACTTCCCGGTTATTGGGCGAAGGGTATTGCTACAGCTTCTTCTTCATTCAACAAAGTACATATTGATCTCTCGTGCATTGGGACCACATTCCACGATAGTATCCATCATTGCTCATTTCACTTCATCCTGCTTCTCCCTCCCTTCCTTTTGACGTCTGGTTTCTCTGGCCAAAGACGTGCCAGGGTTACCAGCGCCTCCCTTCACCTCCTCTTCCATTCTTCTCTTTTCCCTCTCTCGTGCCTGGGTTCTCTGACTAAAGACTGTCAGGGCTTCCAGCTTCTTCTTCCTGCTTCCTCCCCCTGATTCACCTCTTTCGCTCACTACGTGTGCGCTTCCTAGCTTAGCCATTGCTCCTAATTCTCAGTGTCCTGTGTATTTGATTTGATCCTTCAAGTTTGCGCTCTGGGTGCTTGAACTGCCTGGCCAAAGACGTGTCAGGTTTTTCAACACTTGCCCCCCCCTCTCCCCTCCCCCTTTTTGATTTGTTTGGTTGTGGGTTGTGCTGTTGGCCCTCTCTTGTTGTTGCCTGCTTTGTTTGTCTTTCTCTTTGTTCCTCCCTGTCGGTTTTTCTGTTGTTTTTTCTAATTGGTGTGC
Organism: Cladocopium goreaui; assembly: GCA_947184155.2. Taxonomy (NCBI): domain Eukaryota; class Dinophyceae; order Suessiales; family Symbiodiniaceae; genus Cladocopium; species Cladocopium goreaui. Next base: position 123,239 of record CAMXCT020001619.1, on the reverse strand, counting down.
TTGAGTCTTCTGACCAAGGACGTGTCAGGATTCTCAACACCTCCCTCCCTCCCCCGTTCTTCAATTCTACAGCCAAATCAGTTGCCCAGGAATTCACAGTGTGATGTCTCTGCTTTCCAGAGAACAGGTTGCGAAGTCTTGGTATGAAAAGAACCCAAATATCAGTTTCTTTGACTTGCTCTACGCAATTGAACAGCACAAGAGCATTTCGACTGAATACGGGCTGAATGTATCGATTGAGCAGCACTGGCGATTTGGAGACCCCCATAAGAAGACAGCTGCACCGGATCGGCATGACTATGAAATTGCCATGGTCGACGGGAGCGAAACCTTACCTGGACCTGATTGGCACAAGTTGTACCGATGGTTGGTTAGTCAGAGCTCAGCGTTTCTGCCATACCACACGGTATATCTGGTGACGGACAATCGGGATCTGCAATCAGACAAGGTCAAGTCTGTGCCTGGACTCAGCCATTGGCCAATGGTCGCTGCTTGGTGGAAAGAACGGCTACGATATGTCGGTCCATATGGCGAACTCACCACAGTTGTCTTTGTCCACATTTCGGCTGACACTGGTCTTCACAAGGTACACCCGACATGGGCTGGGACGTACATCCTTGATGCTTGTGTATTCCTCTTTCCGACCATCAACTTTGCACTGATTGACAGCGATTGTGTGCCTGTGACCCTCTTTGAGATACGAGAACTATGGCTAGCGAGCACTGACCCAACCCTCCCAGCTACGCCAAGCAAGGTTGCAAAAAGTAAACTGCCAAGTCCCATTGCATCATCGCACAAACGTGCGCGCTCTGTGGACACGGGCAGGGATATGCAGCAACCTGGCCCACCATCGAAGCTGTCCAGATCGCATAGTGCTGACCATATTGCTGTCCGAACAGCTGACCCGCTACGAGCTCCGCCACTTACCTATGGTGCCGATCTGGTCGATGAAGTTGACTATGGTGGTTCACCAGACCCGAGTCCCCGCATGTCTCGTCGGGCATCGTCCAGCAGCGATGACTCTTCACCGCCTGGGTCAACTAAACCTACCCGGAAAGACAAACAGCCGAGGATGAAACTGCCGCTGAGTGTAGGCCTAAAGGAGTCATCTTAGTGAGTGAGGCATTCACTGAAATTAACGCGGGCCTGGTCATTGTATTAGCTTCAGGTCATGAGAGCCCTGTGCCCATCACTGTATTGGAAGACTCGGATACTGATCCTGATGAAATAGCCCACGTTATTACCAGTGCCTATCATAGACAAGTCGAAGCCTACCTTGCTACGACATATCCACCTGCGGACATTGAGCAAGCAGTCGCTAGTGGATTACTTGGCTCTCCTCTACTTGGCACGTCCACCCGGGTTACTGCAGATTGGTGCCATGCGTGGAGTGTGTTGGGCCAGTGGTCTGGATTAGTCACTTTTCCGGTCCCAGCCTCTGGAGTCTGGCCGCGCCACGGTCATCTACGGCGAATCCTTGATGGCTACCAAGGCAGACAATCCAGCTTCCACAAATGGGCTCAGGCCTGCCTATGAGCAAGGAGCCCTTTCGACCCTTAGCCTGCTGCCGGGTGGGTAGGAGGATGGAGCCTCGATACCTAGCCCGGAAGAGGGAGCGTGGACCCGCGAGGGTCCCAAGGTTGTTGAGTGAGGGTAAAAGCAGGTACCCGTTGACCTCTCGACCTGGAACCATGAAAGGACATGGTTGCGTCGCACTCCCTAGCCGGCAGGTTGGTGTTGGGTGAACCCCTGCGTGTGGACTCACTGAGTTCGGACTGCGGTTCGTTCCACTGTTGTTCATGCAAAGGGGGGTCAGGTACACTTCTTTGGTAGGTTGTTGACTGGTAGTGGTTGTCTTTCAATTGTGGTCCCACGTCCTCCTTGGTGACTCGGAGGAAATGAATGGGTAACAGGGCCTAGCCCGCCACGATTGGATGTCACCACTGCTTCAACTTCCGATCCATTGCTTGTGTCCTGGCTAACGGTCAAAGTTCGTGTGAGGGTTGCTGTGCTCCGCACGGATCAGACCGTCGGTTCCTCCGTGACGAATGCCAGAGTAGTCACGGTGTCTGGGGTAACCTGGACCTCCTTCGTGTGTTCCCATGCTTTCGGGTATGTGTCACATGGAGGGTGGGATCGCTATCGACTGGGTCACCCAGCGGTCGAGGTTCTGGCAGAAGCACCTCGGCTTAATGTACAGTCAGGCCACAGTTAGGTCGTACACCAAGGATCGAGCTGTGCTGCGTTGGGACCACACCCTTAAAAGGGGGGGTTATAAGGTGGACAAGAAACCAACCCACCGAAATACCTCATGTGGGAACCTTCGCAGACCACATCGGACAAAGACATCAACGGTCTAGTGTTGCTTGCTTCTGCGGGTTGCCGCCTTTTTGGCGAGCGAATACACACGGAGACCGTGTACGTCCTTTGTGGTGGAAAGGGTACCGCACCAGGATGCGCCCTATATGGGAGCCCAAAGGTACCAAGCGGAAGTCAGCGTACGAGTACTACCGGGAGATAAGATGTACCAAGCCATGACAATTGAGCCCCTCTACACGCGGCCTGTTATCCTGCATGGGTTTGGCACTAATGCCAAGAAAAGAATGCCCAGCAGTCTCGCTGAGCTGGCCCAATTTGGCTGGTTGCCGCTGGCTGCGGCTTTATTTGGGACACAAGAATGGAAGCCCCAATGGTTGCATTCCAATTTCCTTCCAGTGGTTGGTCTGCGACTGCATGCCAAAGTGCCTCCTGTTCCTCTCTCCCAAGCTCAACTCACATTGCTGTGTGGACTGTGGCACCGGAAGGAACAATCTGAACCTTCATGTACCTCGCTGCAGCAGGCAGCTCCCCTCACGTTTGGTCTTCCGTTACCCTTCAGAGAGATGGCTAAGTGGGAAGTCACCGTCAACGAGCAGGCCATAGATATTGGGGAAGTGTCCAAACAACACTACAGTGGGGGGCAACCCGCAGATGCGCTGCCCGTAGCCCTCACAGGCTCTGCAGAGTGGGCCTCCTGGGTCTTTTCCCTCGCTGAAGTCTGGCAAGATGACGCCCCGATGCAAGACCGACCCCTTGAAGTGCATTGCAGTGGACTAGGGGGTGGCCTACTTAGTGGCGAGCATGAATATGATATCTTTCTGCAAAATCTTGCGCAAACCAAGGTGTATGGCCCATCGCTTGCGATGACAGATGACTGGGAAGAACATATCACCCAGTTGGGCCTCACCAAAACCGTGCATGAATATGTGATCTATCAGCTACTCTCCACGGCAGAAGGATGGACAGCTTGGCGAGATTTTCTCCCTGGACAGTTCGCTGATCAACAACTGCTGCTCACGCGAGCGATTCGCCTTATTGAGGCTGCGAATATCCGGCCAGCCCATGCCAGGCCACCACACCCGACCTGGACAACAGCAATTATGCAAATCTTTCGTTGCTACCATCCGCAAGGCAAACATCTATTTCTGAAGTCATGTTTTCCACAGGTAGTCACCACAGCGGCTACAAGCGGTTTCAGGGATGTCAACGTGCATGGTTTCTCGGCAGGGTCCTATACGGGCCTTGCTGTCCATGAGATTCTGAGTGCGTTTGCTGTGTTCCCTGGCCTCACCAAAGTTGCTGCGATTGCGACGCCGCCAGAGATGATGCGACTTGCCACGGGCGAACGCACAGTCACACTGGTGCACTGCCTGGAGGACCGGCTTTGTGTTTGGAAACCTGACTCTCTGACAGAATTCAACTATCAGATTGTTCTGATAGAAGGGCACCCCACATGGAGTGGACGTGCTAAACACTCCTATGGCCACTTGCTCTTCATTGATCTTGACGAAGGGGTTCATGAAGTCCAAAGACTTCAAATCACTACCCCTCAAGTCATTCCACATGGGGTACGTTGCGAGGGTTTGCTGCGTGTACTTTCATGGGTTAGCTTTGACCTTCCGGAACACCTCAAGACAACTCTAAGTTCTCTGTTAGTAGCAGCTGGAGAAGGGAACACTGAACTGCACACAGTGCCCATTGACGGACGGGATATTCGGGATGGCCAGCCTGAAACGGAAGCTGAACTGCAAGCAGCCCTGATTGCGATGATTCCCACACCGGGAGGGTCCCATGATGAGGGAGGATTGCTAGTTCGCAACTTACTGGCGGAGTTCCTGCGTGGCTTTTCCCTACGCACCCTCATCTTCCTCCTGGACATGGTGCTTCCGCAATTAGACGCCTATCATGCGGGACGGCAGCTCCAACATCTCCAACCTTGGGTCAGTGTAGAACTTGCTCAGCAGAAGAAGCGAGGACAGACTGGAACACGGTTACAGGTTACCTATCAATATGAGGCGTATGCCGGATTTCATGTCATCCGCCTACATACTGATGGTGTCCCACTCCTGCTATTTAGTGCACCTTCCGATGTTCTAGCGCTGTCGCCGCGTGCTCTCTGTGAAGCTGGGAACCTAGGCAACTTGGAAGCGAACGTGATGGCAGGCAGAGCCCTACTGGGCATATTCCAGTTGCCAGACAATCAGCAGCGTTGTGTCATAGCATTGGTACATGAGAAGGTGATGTCGAGCGGAACTAGCAAAAACCCTGTTCAAAGAGCGCTCAAGCGCATTGCCCCAAAGCTGCTGGAGCTTGTTATTGTCTCTCTGCCTATTGCTCGGACCTTTTGTGGGCGACTTTTGGACCAGCATCTTAAAACAATGAGTTATTTTGATCCTGCACAGGATTGGCTGAAACCCATTGAAGACCACCCGTCCATGGCCGTTGTTTGGGAAGAGCTGGCCTTTCTGGGAGACACACGCAGCCGCCATGAACTCTTAGTGTTTGCACAAGCTAACCAGTCGCGCCTACCATTGGCAATGGGCATCGTGCAGCCGCATATACCTGTTCGCCGTATGGCTAGCGAGCGCAAAACGCAACTGACTGATGCGTTAGTCAGAATTCTGAGCCGCTTTTTGACACCAGCCGCGATCTTGATGGATGGGGCCCATGACAGTTACTATCGTGAACATCTCCTTCCTCTAGCAGCACACGGTGATGGACATGTCTTGACAGTCTCAATTGCACTCTTGCTGGCCATTATGACTGGAAGATCTGACTTATGTATTGCAGGGGTTTTTGGTGCTGGCAAAACGCGGTCCCTTGCGGTCCTGCTCATTGCCCTAAGCTGCGAACTGAATGACTTTGTTGCAATCGTCTACACTAAAGAGAATGTAGCTGCCAAAGCACTAGCGGATCAAGTGAGTGATCTTGCGCCCCCCACAATCAAGAACTTCGGCAGGCTAATTGGACGCATGGAGGAGGGTAAAGGAGAGGCGTACGCCTCCAAAATTGACGTCCGATGTAGTGACCGTAATAGAATCATCTCACATAAGAATATACTCATCGCGACAGGTGGCTCAGCTACGGCGGAAATGGCGATGCGCTACTCCACTTTTGGCCATTGGATTTCTCGCACCTGGCTTGCCTTTATGGACGAAAGTCAACAGTATGGCAATTACCATGAGATTGCAGCTCTTGCTGCCATACAACAGCCAATGCTGACTGTCTTTATTGGAGACCACAGGCAAACTCCAGGAGGGCTGTCCAAAGGCCGAGCAGCGGCTGTCAATCGACGGAAACTGTTGCAACGGCCGTTGGGGCTCCGAGCACTTGACAAGTCAGGCGACTATTTTCCACCAGCACGAATGGCAGCCCTCGTAGCTCAGCTGTGGCCTGATGCGAGCCAAGATCCGGAGTCAGAGCTCTTCAGTCTGCTGAGACTTGCAAACAAGCCGCACAGTGGCCCATGGATATCCACTCCGCAAGATTACGAGCTGCCTGTCGCCCTAAGGCGGGTGTTCCACTGCCGAATTTCGTGCCAGTTGGATGCACACAGCAGCCTCATTGCAGCGGCGCTCGCAGTCTTGCTGATTGCCACAGTACCAGAGGAGTTTGGGGTACCTGAGTGCACCACGACCCTTGAAGCAGCTGGACCCTGTGGTCCTCATCGATGGGGCATCATCCTCCCTAACAGCTCACGAGTTTCAATGCTGACCTACCAAGCTATCGTTGCAGTTCGATATCCGGAGTTAGTCCTCCATGAGTCCAACCATATCTACATTGGCCATTTCGTGCCACATGAGTCCACTGTAGCCATTGGAGGCTTCCGCACAGTATTGTGGAAAGCCCCTAAGGATCTCAGGTCTGCAGTTGAGGATGTGGTTGCCTTCTGTACCTACCTGAAGACTTATTATCGTAACTTGCAACAGGGAGCGACCTCGCAGCTGCTTGTCTTATGCAACGGTACGGCTGTACATAATTTGCTACTCCAGCATGGCTTTCAGACCGAGTGGTATGGTGGGCTGCGAGTTTCCACCACCTCCTCTGCTGCAGGAGCAACAGCACGCATTGCTGTCATTGTTCAAACAGGGGTCGGTTTTCTCAGTGGAGGACGGAGAGACTCAACAGCAGACGAGCGCGAGGACTGCTATGGAAGGGCAACTGTAGCGCTGACAAGAGCCATTGACCATACCTATATTGTCTCGCCTCTCGACATGGCAGGCATGATTGGAATGGCCCAGACAATAGGGGTTTACCATTACGGATACTTCACGCTGAAAGCCCGTGACATTCAGTACCATGGTCCTACAAACTACCCCAGCGACAGATGTGCCATACTAGACTGGGGATTATCGGTACCCTTTACTCCCCAAGATAAACCGCCCCTTGCTATTGCCATGATAGTGACCACCAATGGCACACGAGCGTGGAGACGATATCGGCTGGTCGTGGCATGCAGAGACAGGCTACGGCTTCCCCCTAATGTCCTCGCAGCGCTAGAGTCCCGCACACGTGACCATGTGCTGACGACCAGCGGATTTTTCCCCTGCTCAATTGATCGTGAATACCTATATGGTTACGCCGCTGATGGTTACAGATCTCCCCTCTGGCTGTGTGCAGCTTACAATGGGTCCCCAGCCCTCGTTCATCGACACAGAGGTCACAAGGTTTTCTTTCATGCTGGTATACAGGATCGACAACTCGTGGTAATCCCTGGTATCCATTATTTTGATGCCCATCGGTTGCAACCGGAGCTTTTGGCCACACTAGATCGCCAATTTGATCCAGGCACTATGAAACTTGCAAGCCCGGAGGGTGCAAGAGACACAGTGAGTGACCCCTCCTCGGATGAAGAAGCAGCCTCTACCGATGGAGAAAGTGATCCAGAAGACCCTACCATCTCATGGTGTCCACCCATACCTGAAGCAGCTGAAGATCCCTCTGAGGACGAGATCTTGAGCGCAGCTGATAAGCTAGCAATGTTAATTGACAATATCCAACCTGACGGAAACCCATTCTGCATACCAGAAAACCTTGGCATTCTCCCGCCGCTGTGGCTCCAGGCGAGACTGACGTTGTCTTTGATTGCCATCCAAGAAAAGTTTGCGCGCGTCTTGCTGAGTGTGGCCGGTGAACTGTGGTTGCGCGGGCAAGGTGCCAGGGTGGAGGATGTCCTTATGCAAACAGCCAGGGCTCTCACAATTCGATTGGCAGAGAAGCTCGCCCAGGCGATGAGCTCGTTGATGAGATTGGCTGAATCCATGGTGACTCCAGAAACTGAATGCCTTTTGTATGCCACTTACTGGTTTCGGCCCATCCTGTCTGAACTCATTGGCTCAGCCCGCGGGAGCTCCGAGGTGAATCGGAGTCGAGCGCCGAGTGGCCCTGTTAAAGTCCTAGTCACAGATCGGCCGCATCGGCGCACTACTGGGTTAGTGGACCTTACGAGTGGCGCCTCTGCCCTCTTGGCATGGTTTCCGGCTAGTTGGGCCAGTAAAATTGCTCCCAAACTCCTCGAGAATGCTCCTGAGAATGCACAGAGACCTCAGGAAATCAACATCACGTGCCCGAAACGTTCCTGTGACGAGACTCCCGTGGAAGGAGAAAAGCAGCTGCTCCAAGCAGTTAAATTTGTTGCTAAAAATTTGCCTGGTTTTCACCTGGGGTTGGATGAAGACTTTCAAATGGCTGGAAGCTTCCAGGAGCTCATCAATGGCTACACCACAGGGCTCGTTGAACCATGTATGATGCGAGGTCTCCAACCCCTAGGATCGAATCGTACTACTCTGGAAGTGATCATTCCCTCTCCAGAAGGGCTTACCCCTGAAAAATGGAAAGAAACAGCCACACTGTGCCCACTTGACTGGCCGTCCAACTACAGTCTTTTACTATTGTGGCATATGAATGGGAGCCTTCATCAAACAGAGGCGCGACTCAGAAAGCAACTGTCACACAGCCATATGTTTGCTGAGTGGACAGTCCATCTCGACAGATTTGCGGAGCGAGTTTTATTCCAGCAGCCAGCAGTCTATATAGCGGAACATGCCTTGCAAACCAACCTGCGGGAACGTCACTTCCCAGACAGGCGAGTCCGCAGGAGGGTCCCTCCGGAAGATCTGGATGAACATCGCAGGGCGCTCAGAGCGCTTCATCAGCGTGCTACTGCCCAGCAAGCAGTGAACCCAGTTTCATTTGAGCTCACCAATGAATGGTATGACACCATTACAGCAGACAAAAAACACCATCTGGAACATTTCACGAGAGGTATGACATGATCCCCAGCTCAACCCCCTAGTATCACACTTTCCTTCGTGTGTCCACCCCCTCTCCCCCCTCCCCTACTCTCTTTTCTGTTTCACTCCGTGTTTTCACCCATTGGTTGGCTTTTGTTTCATCAATTACGGTGGTGGAAGATGACTTACGTGTCTAATTGGTTCAATCGTCACATCTACTTAAGTGTACTGTTCATACCCAGTGTGTCTGTCCAAAGACGTGACAGGTGCACTGGTATGCAGCAGGAGACACAGTTTCCCCATTTATAATTGTTAGGCTCATCATGCGACACATGCCTGGCTCCAACCAACCCAGATCTCTCCATCAGTTGGGAGCCACAGTTGGCTTTGTGTGCGAGTGCCAGCTTAGGCATAACAGATCGGGCCGCATGGCTTCGTTAATACTCGTTTTCTGAATGTGCTGTCCCGTCGAGAGCTTAGCTTGTACTAAGGTTGCCTCTGCCATGAAGCCTGGTGCACGCACTCGCTTTTTCGCAGTCTTTGCCTGACAATCATCGATGGGCAAAGATGCTATTGTTGTCCCCAGATGTAGTCTTGATGAGCCACCCACTCCCCCACCCTTTCCACCAACCAAGGCACTTGAATTCGCTGACTCATCCATAGGTTTTGCCATCCGCAGAGCTACATTAGGTGTTGGTGCCTTTTTCTGTCTTTTTCTGTTTTTGGTTACTGTTCCCTGCCTGACGTGACCCTCACTCCCCCTCGGATGTTCCTCCTTGGCGCCTTGGTCCAGGTGTTACTGGTCCCTCCCTCTGGGTATCGTTGCTTCCGGCGACGGCCTGGTTGCCTTGCCTCTGTGCTTGGAGTGATTGTTGTGCATTGATTTCCCCTCTTCATTGTGTCTCATGGCACTAAAGGCCATTGGCCCTGTGTGGGGTTCTTTCCCTCTACACCATGTTTCCTGTGTTGTTGGAGTGCTTTGGGCACCCTCACTGAGGTATTCATCATAGTATGATCCTTGGCCCCTTTTTTGAACTCCGCTAAGGCACGTTTGTATCCCTTCTGGTGCGGGTGTGTCCCTCTCCCTCTGTCCTCTGCTGCCTCCTGGCTCCTCTCCTCGCTCCTTCTGTGTGGCCGGTGTCGTTGTGTGTGTTTTGTTTTGGCCTCTCCCCCCTTTTGTGGTTTGCTTTCCCCCATGATGGCAGGGTTCTCTTTGGTGGTTGTTGTGTCGTCTGGTTTACCTGTTGCCTGGATACTGAGGTTACCGCTATACATAATTGCTCTGTCTTTTCACCTTAACTACATTGGTCTTATCTTTTGTTACTCTGAATTCGTTTGCGGTGGGGCAGATTCCTGTCACCGTCCCCCCCTCTCCGCTTTACCTCTTTTATGTCTTTTTGCGGTTTTGGGCTGTTTGATTCATGTGGCTTTTTCGTTGGCTGTCTGGGGAGGGCCCTTCTCGCTCTGTTTTGTTTCTGCGATTTCTCCGGGAGGGGCGGTAGATCCCCGGTAGAGCCATGGACCAGGCTGCACTGCAGTGAGCACTACTGGCGCTGTCCAGTGGTGCTTCCTGCTGTTCAGTCTGGAGCGCCCTAGTGCAGCAAAGCCTGCCAACATGGATCGGTGCGCTGATGGGACGTGTGATTCTGCTCATGGCTCACTCTAGGGGAGAGTGGCCCTATGTGAGATGCACTGCGAACCTCTGGAACATCTGACTTGCAGCAGTTTTTGCTGGGACGATGACACCTTGTGAATCCTGCTAGTCAATCTGGTGCTGGTACAGCAAACCTAGCCACCTTTTCTAGTTTGTGGCTTGAGCACGATTGCCACGTGCGAGCGGCGCAATTGAGTACAGGTCGCTGAGTAGCAATCTTTCTTTGCTTAAGCCTGCCTTCTGCACGAGTGTATTTTATTCATCTGCAATGACCTTACGGAGAGGATCCTTTTTATCTGTGGAGATCTTTCACCATTGGCACCGTTTCAGGTCCTCTTTGCATCATACGATATGGCAGCATCTGTGATGAATTACAGTTATTATCCTGCATGACCTACAGGCTGTCAATCCCTACCCCCCTTGCGGGGGGTATTGAGTCACATCACCACTGCGGCAGTATCTTACTACAGAGACTGGACTCCAACTTCACTCATCAACACAACTTTGACAATGAGAATGGCAACTGGTACGAGCTGTACTGTCAGCTATTCCTGCTTTGCCTACCTTTCAGAGAGCTGGAGTGACTATCACATATATGGGCGATGAGAATCTGGGTGATCGTGTACTATATTTTTCGCTCTGCCGCACTTAATTAGTTTGCATGTTTTTGATGACGATACAGTGGCTTAGGTCACTGTATTCAAGGCAAATCTCAAGTTGTTTGGTTTGGTTTTTGTTTGGGCCCGGCCCCGTTTTTTGTTGCTTCGCTGTTTGCTTTTTGGCGAAACGCAAATCTGGCTGGGGGATTTGCGGGTCGTTTTTGGTTGCGTTTTTTTGGTTTTTTGCTTGTGTTGATGTGATGATTTGCCCGCGTTTTTGGACCACACGAATCCTTTTTCTGAATGCTTTTCACCGCTTACGCTATTGTAAGGACCGTGCCTAGTGCGAATCGGCCAAACCGGAGGATTTTTTTTTTATAATTGGCTATTTCATCTCCCGAAGGTTTATGAAATTTAATCCGTGAAGTAGTTTTGACACGGCCTTTCTTCTTCAGTTTTAGACGGACGTTGGCAATCAACATCTTATGATCCGTGTCAATGTCATGCACCTCTGTGGCGAAAATATCTGTGATACCATTTTTCCATGGTTCATTAACGAGAATATAATCCATTTGGCTATATTGATGTGGATGCCATGAGGGCTCCAGTCCTTAACCCCTACACTTCTGTATGTCACAAGTTCAGCTTCGGGTTTGCAGAAGAATGTGTTTTTCACCACAAATTGGTTTTCCAGACAAAACTCTGCAAATTTGAAACGGTTTTCCAGCTGGGCATCACTAAGAAAATCAAGATCCTGTCGCTCGATCCCAAAAGTGTAAGGTCCTACGCAAGTCTCGTGTGGAAGGGCTTTAATCAATCTTGCATTGAAATCTCCAAGAACTAATTTAGGAGCGAAGGCATAGTTTATTGACACAAGTGATTCTAATTCAGCGTAATGCGCTTCTGCTGCTTGTGAGTCTCGGTGGCACGCCTGAGGCGCATAAGTAGATAAGATGTCCAGGACACCACATCTAGTTTTCAATGATACCAGGATATTTCTAGCACTGTGCTGTCGAACATCTAAAACATATTTTCTGATACGTGGATGTAGAACAACGCCAACCCCAAGATGTTCAATAGCATTTCTGAAGGTTTGTCCATGTTCGGGGTTGTCCCTTGACCCCTTACCCGAGCGTTTGAGATCTATCGCTTTGTTGCGGTCTTCGTCTTTGATTCCGCTAGACCAATAAAAACTAAAACCATCATGCAGTTCCATGGAGTTAACATTAATTTTTGTTTCTTGCAAGCAAAGAATGTCTAAATGGTATTTCTTCATGGTGTGGACAAGTCTTTCCCGGCTAGAAGGTGATGCAAGACCTCTACAATTAAGACTTGCAATCTTGTAATCGGTGATCCCATGATCCTTAAAACTATTGTCCTGATAGTCAGAAAATCCTAAGGAAAACTCTTCATGTGTAATAGTATGTGTGTGGGAATCAAAAGGTTTCGGTTTGAACCAATCAAGAAACTCAAGATTGTCCGTTGGATCTTGGGCCTTGAACAGCGGCACCTGCCTGGCCAAAGCAAGGGCCTGTGTCTTTAAATGACGATAGGATCTCCTATGCATGTTTCTGTTTCTAGCTCTATTAACTCGACGTCTAAGTAAAGCAGTATTAGAACGGCATTTCCGTTTGGGGCCCATCTTCGTAGAATCAGTTGATTGCAGTTTTGGGTTCGACAGTTGGTTACCGCCGTCTGTTCGTTTAGAACGTTCAGTGCGGCTTTCCCGCATTGCCATGGGGAGGCCTGTGTGCGCTGCATTTGATTGGAAATTCGCCTCTAGAGGTTGTGACAAAGCTTGATTATGGAGCGATAAGTTGTTGTATGTTAGTTTGGCAATTCTGTGTTTGTTTTGTGTCTGGCTGCCTTTCTTCTGTTGCAAAGATTGAGAGTACCAAGAGATTACCTCGAGAGACCCGTAGGTCTTGTGGCCGTAGCCACTGTCACGTCTGAACCTTAAGTTGCTGGCATTGACCTTTTGTGATGTGGTTTCTTTCTGTGCGATACTTTGTGTGCCCGGCATTACCGTATGTTGTGGGTGGGTGTCGGGAAAAAGCCTACGGCTAAGACACGGCGGGGTGAGACTTCACAGCTCCCGGTCAGAAGGTCTTGCTGCCATGTAGGGGCGGGTGGCATCTGCAACGGCTTCTTGCCAGAGTTCCCTCCAAACCTCCCAGTGCGAAACGGTGTCATCTACGATGCGCACGTCGATCATGAAGGGGTACCTTGCCGTACTCGAGTGGGATGTGTGCGTCAAAGGTAAGTGGAAAGGGTCCTTCTCGGTGCTGGCGGCGCTCTGTGCCATCGATTTTCCTTTGCCATTTCCTTTGCCTTTGCCATTCATGTACTCATCAAACTTTGGGAGAAAGAACCTCTGGAACGCATCAGGGTCGGGGATATTCTTTGTGGAGAGGTACACTGTGACTTTGCCCTTTTCCGGTGAGAAGTGCGCCCATAGGATGTATTCTGCGGAGTCCTTGTGTACCAAAGTGTGATCTCTCCAATTCTGCTTGAAGGGGATTTGCTGTTCCTGGGCGATGTTCATAGCTACCTTGAGTGGGATTCCCGTAGTACGGTCCCATAATGAGATCTGCGGTTGAATCTTGATTGTGTTGCCTGTGTTTTGCTGCCCGTTGCCGAAGGCTTTGGTGAGCTTTTCCCATTGCGTTTCTTCCTCATCTTTGAGGTAGAACTTCTCTTTCAGGCCGTCGCTCTTCTTCACGTAGTCTAGTAACTTGGATCTTTGCCATGGTTGTGTGACTGTGACAATTGTGATTGCGGAGAGCGTGTCTCCTCTGGTTTGATGGCTGTAAGTCCAGTCACGGTAGTAGTTGCTGGTGATTCCTGCCCTCTTTGCTGTTTCTTTGATGTATCTCTCCCTTGAGTCTGTCTGATTTTCCATGAGGAGCCCTTGTAGTTCAAGATCGGCATGAGAAGGGGGTGTGAATGTTGTCCATCCTCCAAAGATTATTTCTTTCTTTGCTTTATCTCTCTGTGCATCTGCATGTTGCGCTAGCAGGAAGGCTGCCTGCACCTTGGTCGCTGATGCCTGTTCTTGGATTTCCCGGATAGTTCGCAACAGGATCTCTTCATCCATCATCGATTCATCTTCATGTTCTTTCTTTTCTTTCTCGAATTTCAATTTTCTCGAAGCTGGTTCCGGGGTGTCTCCTGTTGCCTGATGCTTTGCCTTTGACGCCATTGCTGTGGTGCGGCGAAAATTTATCTGTGCTAGCTGCTACGCAGCGTTGAACCCGAAATGCTACAGTGTCAGTGTAGGTCAGCCAAATACAGTTGTATCGCTGAAGTCTTTCGACCACTGTAATAGCCAATCCACAATGTAGATCAAAGTCGTACCAAAACAATGTCGTCCTCATAGAGATAACCAAAGTCATCTCAGGAACGATAAAAAGCACACCATAAGATCAAGTGCATGATCCATAGGCCACGATGACGATGATGTAGGTATTGTCCTCACAATACCGAAACATCTCATCACAAAACTCTCAGACAAATAAGATGCCCAAATATGATCATTGTCCTCACAATGCCAATGCATCTCAAGATCCAAGTTCAAAGCATAATAGGTTCTCTCCATCAGATATTTCCAGCTAGCTTAAACTCTTCTCCAAGAGTTTCTAGCTTTGTTCTCATCACTTGGAGAGAATGGCTTCTCAGCGTCAAAGATACAAACAATTCCAATGTCAAACCAATACAGCTATTTTAAGCTCTTGCAATAAGCTGTACCAGACTCAAGTCGAATCCAGAATAAGATGTAGAACTGATTCATATACCACAATCACTGGTCAACACTGATCGATGACATCATTTTTTTTTTGTCGGCGCCCGTTGCCTTTCGGCGGGTCGCACTTGAGACTCCCGAGTGGACCAGCAGGGATTCGAACCACCACCGGCAGTCTGTCAGCGCTGGCAAGACCAACGCCATACCAACTGAGCCATCGGGTGCCCTCACTGATCGATGACATCATCCTGATGTTGTGGAAATATCCGGTATTTTTGGCTGGTGAGCGAGGAAAGCTTCTGGCTTTGTGCATATTTGGATGAACGAGATGAAGTGGTACAGTGTGCGAGTTCTGCTTTGGTGGGCGTGCATATTCTGCTTTGGAGAATTCAATGCTGGCATTCTTTGAGGAAGCAATTTGGAATTCGTGACGTCACCGGAAGAATGCTCGGGTGAGACTACATCAATTGGCCCGACCAATTGAGGTAGTGTCATCTTAGTGTTCGGAATTGTGTTTGGATATTGCACTGATATAACATTCGTGGATGCGGTGAGACTGGTATCTGTTGGGATCTGTTTTATGGTAACCATGAATATTTGTAAATAGATACGAAGCCTGGAGCATTTTCGGACATGTCTTGATGACATTGAGGAGTTCAGGATTGAGCTGAGAACGTTTTGCATGCATTTGGAATCAATCTGAATTGAGGACGTTTGAATGCATGAGTGCATTTGAAGTAATTCAAGAATGTGAACATTTGAATGCAAGTGGAATTGTTTGCATAGAAAGTGTTTATGAATTCAAAGAACCTGGAATGAAGTTTCCAGAAACCCACAGAATTTTTCAGCGAAAGTTGCGTTCTGTGAACTTTACTGTGACAAACCGATTTGAACTTTGAACTTTGGACTAAACTGAGTTTAGAGTGGCTGCTTGTTAGTAGTTGTGTGTGTAACTGTGAATAGTCGACACGTCGTTTTGAGTTTTGTTGGTTGACAGGTTAACTTCGAGACGGTGGTCGCCATTCCCCTCAATGATGACAACAGACCAAGCACCCGTCATCATGGTGAGATGACAAAGTGGGGTGCTGGTCGTCTGAGGGGGGCAAAAGCGACCGCAGTGTCATTGTTGCCTGTCTCTGGTTAGTGGAAGAAAGTTTTTTTGAGAAAGATCTTCGGATCTTGAACGTTTAAACAATTGTTGCAGTCAAGCTGTATGGTTGCTTTTGGCTCAAAGCCAAGGAAACTGCAAAGAAGTAGTCTGAGACAGTCACGTGGTTTAGTCCATCTTGTTTGTCTTGCTTTGGTTCGTGTTTTTTGCTACCGCACCTCTGAGAGAGCGTCCAAAAGGGTTGAGCTGTTCCGAACCTGAGAGCTTGTGTGTGGGAACCGCGTTTGCGTAAACTTCGCTGTGCGTAGGTTGTAGGAACTGCATCTAGGTGTAGGTCCTGGGATTTACGTAGAAAGGATTTTTGAACCAACTTGGGTTTGAATTTTCCCGCATGGTAGTGGAGCTGCCAACGTGCAGCATCCGTTGTAGTCAAGTATCCTTGCAGTGTGTAGTTGCAATGTCTGGATCTGGTGGTTCTGGTGGAACGCGGAGAGGCTAGGAGGCGTAAGCGTAGTGTAGAACCTGAAACAGAAAGGTTTCGCGGAGATGATCCTTTGCAAAGAGATGATGCTTGGAGAGACTGGTTGAATAACCATGCAAGGCAACGCGATGAAAGACTTCCAGGTCCCTTTGTCACAAGCGTAAGCAGGGAGCCAATGAGTCCAACTCAAGCAATGGAGGGAGGTTTGCAGCCCCCAGGTTTGGGCAATTCTAATGGAGGTGCACGACAGCAGGCAGGTCCAGGTCTAGACGCGACGAGAGCGCATGAAGTACCGGTTGATGATAGTCTTCCGTCGCTTAGTACGCCGCCTGGACAGACTGGAGAAACTGAAACAAACGGACAAACCAACGTTGAAACACAGTTGTTGCAGATTTCTCAAGCCTTGGTGTCTCTGCGGAGTGATTTGCAGGGGCAGACCGGTAGGAGTTTCGGTGCTCTTGAGAGAAGACTTGAACAGTTAGAAACCAGACTGCTCCAATGCAGGGTCCTAGTGATGTTTTTGGTCAGCAGTATTCTCGGGATGGTGACTGTTCTTTCAATCGAATCGGGAGCCCAATACGCAGACATGATCGTGGACATGGTTCATCTGGTAACAGCACGTCGTAGGGGTGTCAGTGGTGAAAGGGATGTACTAAGTCGATCAGAAAAGTGGTTGCCAGCTCCCCCAGTACCAGGTACTAACACTTGGCGTGACTGAGAAACTGAAATCACAGGGTTTTTCAAATACGTTCAGTCTTTGAGAGCTTGGTGCCAGTTGGCATCGTCCAAGATGGCTACGGAGATCGAAGAAAGTATCAAGTGGCCTACTGAGATAGTGTATTCAACTCTGACGCCGGGTCAGTAAGCTAGGACTGGTCGACTGTTTGCACTGTTGAAAGTGGCATTTGCTGACCATGATCGTAGTGATTCACTCATTCGTGCCTTCGAGGCGGGATGTGCAGTCCACGATTCTCCACAAAAGCCTTTTGGTTCATGTGGATACGAGCTGATCAGGGTGTTAGCTTTAGAGTTTTCACTGAGAACTAGAACGGAGGCTATTTGCCTTCGAGCAGAATTGTTGCGTAGAGAGTTTAGGGTGGACTCAAAGAGCATTCACGTAGTATCGGACTTGGTTCGCATGATTCAAGTTGCAGTCAACAACTATGAAAGGCTAGCAGAGACGTTGCCTGTGGGAATTTCTAGGGCTGATTTAAAAATTACGTCTTCAGATTTAGCACTTCTTTTTATTCGGAATTTGCCTCATGATGCGAAACAGTATTGTTTGTTGCACTCAGAAAGCGAAACTTGGGAGGCGTTGCAAGCAGCAGGTCTCAAGTATGAGAGACAACAAAGGCTATATGTTGAGCTAGGGGCATTTTCGAAGCGCATGTTGCATGGAGTTGCAGGCGAACAGGTTGTTTCAAGTGACGGTGATGCACAGGGTTCAGAGACAGTTGCAGCTGTTGGTACTGGTTGCGGTCGTTGTGGGAAGAGGACACACAAGACTGAGGAATGTTCCACAAACATGACTGGTGTAAAATGTTTCAAGTGTGGAAAGACAGGCCATATCGGTCGTAACTGTTTGAGCCAGGGTCAGAACAAACCTGATGAGAAGAAACCTGTGAAGGGTAGTGGAAAACAAGGTCAGAAAGGAAAATCTGGTCCAAGTCCCAAGGCGAAGCCCAAGGCCAAAGCTAAAGGCAAGGGGCAAGGCAAGGGGAAGATGTATGAACTTGGTGAGGGTGAGGAGGAACAGGAAGAGGGTTATGAAGAGGCTGGTGAATGGGAGGCTCAAAAGGAGGCTTCTGGTTCAGGTCTTCAAATGGCTCTTTTGAGTTCTTTCGGTACCTCTGGACAGCGTGTCTTTGACATTGTGTGTGCGACTGGGGATGAGATCTTGGCGGATGAAAGCACGGAGGT
Organism: Cladocopium goreaui; assembly: GCA_947184155.2. Lineage (NCBI taxonomy): Eukaryota > Dinophyceae > Suessiales > Symbiodiniaceae > Cladocopium > Cladocopium goreaui. Next base: position 105,183 of record CAMXCT020001619.1, on the reverse strand, counting down.
GCATGATTTGGGACCAGATCTTAAGTCGGACTGTATGTCTGAAAAGACTCATGAAAGTTCATTGGATCAGGATGTTGGTTTTTCATGTCTTGATGTGTCATCGGTGTGTCGTGGTAAGGCGACAAAGGGTGTCGGTGGGGCATCAGATGTTGTTTTCCAAAATGGTTCTTTTGGGCTGATTGGATCGAAATATGTTCCTAAAGGGGATGTGTCGTGGTTCGATGGGCTCATTTGTATGCCACTGCTGTCATCTTTGGAGACTAGAGGACAGGATAACTGGTGGTTGATTGACTCAGGTGCCAGCGTCACTGTTTTGTCGGAATCTGCATTGAAAAATGGTTCATTTCGGATTCTTTCAGAAGAAATTGTGAAAGATGGTCCACGGTTTTTTGCAGCGAATGGGACTGAAGTGTCCATGAAGAAGAAAGTCGTGGTTCAGACCTATCTTAGCATGAGTAATCATGTTGGAGAAAAGGTTGAAAGGGAAATCAAGTTGTCTGCACTGGTAGGAAACACTAGTAACAACATCCTGAGTACTACGCAATTGGTTGAACGTGGATGGAATGTGAATCTTGGAAAGAAATCTCAATTGACTCATGAGGGCATGGGTCTTTCAGCCAATTTGATGTCGTGGGCAGGGTGTCCATGGTTGTACCTTGGATCCAGGAAAGGCTCCGGCCGTCCAGTTGCTGGGACAATTGAGGTGTCGTGCGAAAATCCGTCAGGAGCTGGGGAATCTTCGATTTCGGTACTTGAGTGGAGCATTAACCCAGTCTATAAGAAAGCAGTCGTTCAGAGTGACATGGATGAAATGCATAGGGCTAGGGGACATATTCCTTTTGACCCGAAATGTGCAATTTGTCAGAGAACGAAAGGGGTTTCTCAACACAGACGGAAACAAGACGGCACAAACGTTGTCGAATTAGCAGCTGATTTTTTCCATTTAAAAACGTTCAAATTTTTGATCATTTGCGAGCGATTTTCTGGCATGGTGGGTGTTGTTCACATGGGTCCTAACACTGATCATGGTCGAGCTTCTGTTCAGAGATGGTTAGGAGAGATGGGTTGCTTAGGAGACAGTCATGGTGTCCTTGTTGTCAGTACTGACGATGAAGAAGCAGTGGGAAATGTGTTTTCTAGACTGCAAGTAGGTAAGGATGTCAGAGTTTCCAAAGCGCCACCACAGGGACAGGCTATGAACGGGTCAGCGGAGAGATCTGTTAGAGCAATCAAGGAGAATTTTGTTTGCGTGTCAGAGGAATTGCGAACGCAGGGGCTTGCGATCTGTGATACTGAGACAGCTGTAGGAGCAGTCTTGGAGTATGTTTCTTTCATGTTGAACAGTCATGCATCAATCCATGGGAGCTCAAAGACGCCACATGAATTTCTTTCGGGAAAGAATCCAAGTGTGTCCACGCGACCAATCACTTCCATGTTTGGGTCAGTTGTGCTTTGTGAGTTACCCCAATCGGCACGGGCCGACGACAGACCTAGGTTCTTGGAGGGGGCATACTTGCGTCCAGAATTCAACAGTAAGTCAGGACTCTGCCTTGTGATGCTTGATGGTGTGCTTCGAAAAATCCACCCAAAGAGTATTAAACTTGTTTTACCAATGAGGTGGGAAAAGTCACTGCTGAAAGGGTTTTGTGTTGAGGGTGAGTCCCAACATAGATCAGTAGGAGACTCTGCTCCAGCGGACGCTGTTGAATTTCAAAAGGTGAGACTGTCTGACAGTCCACCAACTGAAGAACCAGTGTGTCCAAAAGGCGGGCCACCTCAGGAGTGGTTTAAACAGTATGAACTGTACACGAGAGACTGTGCAGCGTGCAGATGCTTGGAACTTGGTCAATCGAGAAAGGGAAAGGTACACAGTGCCAGCTGTTGTGCAAACTACGTTCGGTGGTTGCGAACTCAGAGACAAGAGGCGGCCGAAGCGGCTGAGAGAGAGAGAGAGCAGCGGTAGTTAAAGTACCCCCCAATGAATGGTTTGATCAATCTGGGTATACACCTGGTTGTCCGGCATGCGGTGCATTGGAATTAGGTGTGAATCCTGATGGGTTAACTCATTCTAGTGAATGTATTGATCAGTTTGAAAAGCTGTTGAAAGGTAGCCCAGCTGATGTGGGTGATTCCATGAAGGTTGGTACCTCTGATCCCAGTGTGATGGTTGATACCTCAAAAGGGGGTGTTGGGAATGATGTCAATGTTGATGTAGCCCAGGGCTCCTTTGGTGGGGGTGTTAAACGTCCGTTGGAACGATCGGGGGAAGCCAGTGATGATAGCTGTGCTCCGAGCATTGCTCCTAGCATCCATGAGAAAGAAGAGGCTCGGTTCTCGAGCCCTCAGAATGTTGAAGATGCACAGATAGCTGATGGCTCCCACGTTTCAACTCGTGGAACGAAACGTGTAGCTGATGAACAGCTTGAACCAGAACCTGAATCCTTGGATGTTGGGGAGTCTAGGAAACGACCTCTTGAAAACGATGGGGACATGTTGGACAGTGTTGGTGTCTGTGTTACCGATGATTGTAGCAGGGTTCATGGGATCATGCAACTTTCAGAGGGATTCACGGGGGCTGACATGTTCTTCGAAGACCAGTCGTTGCAGTCGGTTGTTTACCAAGGCGGTTCTAAGTCAGAGACAGTGTCGTTCTGTGGATCCTCGATAAAGGTTTGGAAACCAGACTATGCGGTTGATGATTCGACGTCAAATACCCTAGATGGTAACCTTACTTTTTCAGGGATGTTGACTGAAGTCAAGAATCTGGACAGGGTTAGTGCAGGGAAACCACTTAGGCAGTCCGAAGCCACTGCAAAGGCGGATGAGTATGGTGTTCGCATCATACCATGCCGTTGGGTCACAACGGAGAAGGTGATTGATGGAGAAGATGGCGTACGAGCCCGTATAGTGGTCAAAGACATCGCTTCTGGTGGGGGCAAGGCCAAGAGCCTTGGTATTTCGTCACCAACACCCAGTTCAGAGTCTATCAAAATGGCACTTGCCATCGGTGGATATTCCAATGCGTATGGATGGACGCTGGATTGTTCGGCAGCCTTCATGCATACACCTTTGGGGAAGGAACGAAAGGTGATTGTGAGGTTTCCGGCGTCGATGAGTTGGCCAGATAACTCACCATTGTTCATGGATTTGAGTAAAAGTCTCAACGGAATCAGATCCGCTTCTCTTGACTGGTTGGAGTATGTGCAGGGAATTGTGAAACCACTTGGATTGACATGTGATGTTACTAGTCCATGTGTGTTTACCGCACCAGGTACGGTCATGATCATCTATGTGGATGACTTGTTAATCTTCTCAAACAAACCTGACATGGGGAAGAAAATTTGGGAGAAGTTGAATGTGGTAGTTCCCACGAAAGTCACGGGTCAGTTGTTTCCAAATCAAGAGGGGTCCATGAAATTTGTTGGAAGGGTGATTCGTCGGCAAGCTGGGGCCAAAGAACTGTTGGTTGGTGTTGCACCAGGGTATCTCGATTCCTGTTATCGTGATTATGGAATGGAGAAGATGAAGCTGGGGAAACCTGTTGTGCCTAACTTGAGAGAGACACTTGATGGTCCTCCGGAACCACCATTGAGTACTGAGGCATATCAAAGATATCGTAGGAGTTTGGGAAAGATGGCATGGCTATCACAGACTCGAGAGGATCTCCATATTTTCATAGCATATTTGGCTACGGGCCAACATGCTCCAGATGGTCGTCATGAAAAGGCCATGAGGCAGGTCCTGAGGTTTCTGTTGTTTGATGGTGACCAAGAATTATCTTTTCCATCTCCTGGGAATGTGAAATCTTTGTTTCAGGATTCGGTTGAGTCGTCGGGAGAACCATTAATGGTGGTGTTCTGTGACGCGTCACATGCACCTATGAGGGCGACTCAGAGAAAGGGAATTTCTGGAGCTTTCATTTTCGTGTTATCTTCACTGGTGAAAGGTTTCTCACGTCATCAGACGTGCACATCACTGTCAAGCTGCGAATCCGAGATGTTTGCAATCCAGGAAACGGCACAGGAAGCCATGGGTCTCTTACCGTTAGTGAGAAAGATGGTGAATGATTTTTTTGGGAACTTGGCTGGATTTGAAGGTAGGAAGTTTCCTATTTTGATGCTCACCGACTCCGAGTCGGCTAAGCAGTTGCTTTCAGCACTTGATGTTCCACGCAAGTCAAGGCATACGGAAGTGAGAATTTTTTGGTTGCGTGAACAATTAGAGAGGTATATTCAGCTTGGTTGGATTGAAGGGCCTATAAACCTGTCAGACATCCTAACTAAGTGTTCAAGTTACCACTTTGTTCATAGAGCGACTTGTGGATTTCAGCCGAGAAGCCCAGCAACAACCGAAGGGTCTCAAGGTTTGAAAGGGTCTGACAAACCTTTGCATACACTGAAACCTCGTGACAAAACGATTGCATTGATTTTTGTTGAGTTTTGCTGTGAGGAACAGAGTGCACTGTCACAACACAACACAGCGTTTGCGTACATTGGAGTAACCGCTGAGGGGGAAGAAGCATCGACTTTGCGAAGCGTGCTGGAACGAGTTGAACGCTTGTGTGCTAATGCGTCGGCTCTTGGAATGCGTCCGCACGTGCATTTTCATGCGAGCTGTCCGTGTGCGTCTGGATCTCCAATACGGTACTTGCGCCAGGATGCAGGGTCTGAGGATATTCGGTTCGCTGAACTTGAACCCCTTCTTAAAAGGTTGCCGTCGTACCGCAAGAAAGCTGATACATTCAGCTTGGAATGGCCAGTGAACAATGTGTTATGGTCATATGCAGGTGTCAAGGACTTGTTGAATGAACTAGGTCTCAAACAGGAAGCAGTTGTGAAGTTGTGCAAACTTGGGTACGTATCGCGCTCAGGTAAACCTGTAGGAAAGAGGCTGAGGTTTGTGTGCGACTCGGAGGAGTTTGTCAAACCGTTGAGGCGTTTCCAGGCATGCAGGTGCAAGGAACATGCGCAGCTGAATGACGTAAACTGGAACGAGACTGGTAAGTATAACAAGTCGCTGGCGCTAGCGTTGTGTAACGCGGCGTACGCGTGTGCGCGAGCGAGGGGCGTGCACTGAAACACACACATAGGTGCGTGTACAGCAGTTGATGCTCTGTTGCAGTCATGTCACAGAGAGTCAGAGAGGATGAGACAGATCGTACAATTCAAACAAACGGATGTATGGACAGACAATGGACGCGTTGTTTGTTGCGAGTAATCTAAGAGGGTAGCAATAAAAACCTTTTAGGATCTAGCTAGATGAAGTGTTGCGTTTCCATTTTTTTTGGGAGTCTTCCGAATGGAAGAGCTCCTGACCTTTTGCGTGTGACCTAGCTGTGTTTCACACGGGAGCTAAGTATCATCTCCCGGGATGTATACATGTACAGAGGAGGCCTAAGAATGCCACGCTTTTAGGACCTGGTTTGGACTGTTTTGAATTTCAGCTGAAGTCACGCGACGCGTAACCATGCTAACTTGAGGGTAAGGAAGTGTTTGATCCTGGCGGATCTTCTTAGGGGTGCTGGTAGGGGGTTGAAACAGTTTTAGCTCTGTATGGGTATCCTTTCGAACGACGCCATGGATGGACGAAGCTTCCCTCGAAAGGGGGTGTGGAAATATCCGGTATTTTTGGCTGGTGAGCGAGGAAAGCTTCTGGCTTTGTGCATATTTGGATGAACGAGATGAAGTGGTACAGTGTGCGAGTTCTGCTTTGGTGGGGCGTGCATATTCTGCTTTGGAGAATTCAATGCTGGCATTCTTTGAGGAAGCAATTTGGAATTCGTGACTCCGGTCACCGGAAGAATGCTCGGGTGAGACTACATCAATTGGCCCGACCAATTGAGGTAGTGTCATCTTAGTGTTCGGAATTGTGTTTGGATATTGCATTGATATAACATTCGTGGATGCGGTGAGACTGGTATCTGTTGGGATCTGTTTTATGGTAACCATGAATATTTGTAAATAGATACGAAGCCTGGAGCACTTTTCGGACATGTCTTGATGACATTGAGGAGTTCAGGATTGAGCTGAGAACGTTTTGCATGCATTTGGAATCAATCTGAATTGAGGACGTTTGAATGCATGAGTGCATTTGAAGTAATTCAAGAATGTGAACATTTGAATGCAAGTGGAATCGTATGCATAGAAAGTGTTTATGAATTCAAAGAACCTGGAATGGAGTTTCCAGAAACCCACAGAATTTTTCAGCGAAAGTTGCGTTCTGTGAACTTTACTTTTATGGGAAACTTTCAGAGAAAGTTTCCGCACTGTGACGAACCGATTTGAACTTTGAACTTTGGACTAAACTGAGTTTAGAGTGGCTGCTTGTTAGTAGTTGTGTGTGTAACTGTGAATAGTCGACACGTCGTTTTGAGTTTTGTTGGTTGACAGGTTAACTTCGAGACGGTGGTCGCCTATGCCCCTCAATGATGACAACAGACCAAGCACCCGTCATCATGGTGAGATGACAAAGTGGGGTGCTGGTCGTCTGAGGGGGGCAAAAGCGACCGCAGTGTCATTGTTGCCTGTCTCTGGTTAGTGGAAGAAAGTTTTTTTGAGAAAGATCTTCGGATCTTGAACGTTTAAACAATTGTTGCAGTCAAGCTGTATGGTTGCTTTTGGCTCAAAGCCAAGGAAACTGCAAAGAAGTAGTCTGAGACAGTCACGTGGTTTAGTCCATCTTGTTTGTCTTGCTTGTTTGTTTTGCTTTGGTTCGTGTTTTTTGCTACCGCACCTCTGAGAGAGCGTCCAAAAGGGTTGAGCTGTTCCGAACCTGAGAGCTTGTGTGTGGGAACCGCGTTTGCGTAAACTTCGCTGTGCGTAGGTTGTAGGAACTGCATCTAGGTGTAGGTCCTGGGATTTACGTAGAAAGGATTTTTGAACCAACTTGGGTTTGAATTTTCCGCAGATGTCAGAAATGATAAGTCCGAAGACCAATAGAATATTATAACACAGGATGGCCACATACAAGATTCCGTCCGCAATACGTAGAGTGTTCTCTGCCAATCCTCCATGACTTCTTGCAGTAACCTTCCACATATCCTCTGTGCATAGTTTGTACACAATGATGAGTGACATGTCGCTTCACCCTTACCCAAAGGGTGGTCTCACAGGGTGTCAAATTTCCAAGGTCCTCCACCAGTTTACTGTATCGGTCCTCCACCAGTTTACTTTTGTGGCCACTCAGCAACAGCCTTTGCGTGACTTAATTAATCAATTAATCCCAATTGCAACATGCTCTGAAACATGTTGAACGACCTGGCGGAAGCCATGAAGGCGTTGGACGGAAAAAAGGTAGGCTCCCTTTTCATTCGAGGGCACAGTGCAGGCTCCTGTGCAGGTATGATATGGGAGACCATCCTTGCAGAGTTCCCAGATATTGAAGGCAAAACAGTGTTAGCAGCCATTGCCCTGCCGCCATCGCTCCTAACGACACCTAGATTGTCCCGTAATAGGCAAGTACACCTCATCCACCATGCAGATGACCGACTCTGCGTCTGGAACCCGTCCAACAAGGACATGAGGATGCTCCAAAACCGGGGTTTACAATCACACATATCACAGGGTGGCAAGCGTACCTGGGTACTGCCCAACACAATTGCCCGCACTGGACACGAGTCACCCTTCCACAGGGACGACAGGACCCAGCCAAGTTGGAAAGTTCCCCAGGTGCTTCCCTTTGAAGTCTACCCACAAGCCCCGCTGCGTTTGATATCATGGTGCAGTTTTGAGCTCCCACACGCAGCTAAGCGCCTCCTACGAGAGTTAGCAGTGATGTGCGAGGCGCTGAAGACCACAACTCAAGCACTGGTCAGCCATATTGCATACGCAATTCACAGGTACGGACGGAGCAAGATGCAACACAATATCTGGCCTCACTGGCGACAGTCAGCATCGCGTCCAGAGCCAAACTGCTCAACTACACAACCATGGTCCAACACTTCCTTGGCACCCTACAGCTGCCCATGGCTGTTTACATGCTGGATTACTATCTGCCAATGCTCAGCCCCAATGAAGGCTACAATGAGACGGAACTTACAATGCAGAGTGCTGGTCCAATTCGTGAGCCATGGCAACTGCATTCGAATTTCTCTTCAAAGGCAGTGAGTTTGGCCATTGGAGAGTAAAAGGAGGACAAGATGCTTTCGCGTTCGGACACCCGAGCCTAGGCTAAACGGATGTCTACCTCCTGGCAAGTGAAGCACATCATCATAAGGTTAGCCCCATGGGCACTGGGAGCTTGTTGCAATGGTAGGAGCCACCAGATGCTCCAGCGAGCGACATCAGAAATCTTCAAATCCTCTTTGGGCTGGTCCTTGCTATCACACCAGGCTCATCCAAAAATAAAAACGAACTACTTGCCACCCGCATACACAGGCAGTGCAACCCCAGAGCCATCGAAGTAGCTTTTCTCTCAATGCCAGCCATCAATTTCTTTGCCCAAGAACAACTCCTGGTACTCCAAGACTGGTACCTTGCCTCTGGCCAGAACCTGGAACCCATAGATGCCACAGTCAGGGATGACAGGGGCCCACTCCCAGGGCACTGCTGTTGCGCAGACTCCCCCCTGTAGGTACCACCTTGGCCTAGGCATCTACAATGTCCAAACAGCAGTTGAAGGGATGGATGGCAACAAACGATCACATTTGTTGCATTTGTGCGGGCAATTGCTGCGCCTCGTCCTCTGTGAAAATTTCCGACATCCGTGAGATGAATCCATTGGTCTTTTCTGCATTGGAAGAAGTGAATTTGGTTTTTCATCTTGATGATGAGCTCAACCGTGATGGTTGACATCGTATTTGCACGTTTCATGTTTTGCACGTTTTATTGGAGATGACGAAACCCAACAAGATATACTTTTCGTCTTCTTTGAGTACTTTGATTGCACGGAGAACATCGTGAGGATTTGAATTTGTATAGTGACATGGAAAATCAAACTATTTTCCATACCTTTTGCATTAGTTGTCGTCGACGAAGTGCACGAAGGAATCGTGAGAAGATCGTAGAATTCAATTTGTGACTTCGGAAGAAGGAACTTTGTTTGACATTGATCGGAGAAGTGTAGTTTGTTTTGTCTCTCAATGATGATAGCGAGAGCAACATTCTGAAAGGCATTCAGAACTGGAGTTGCTAACAGATCTGAGGGAGACATCATGAATCATGTTTTGGTGCTTGAAATGTTTCAACGTTTTTCAAACACTCAAACTTATTTAAACAAACAAACCATGTCTTGATGTAAAGACTTTTTGTGAGGACATGTGTTTTTGATCGCTTTTGTGAAGTTAGCAGAAAGATGCTGACTGGCGACTCCGCATCATTTTGTGTCAAGGCGTGACACACCAACAAGAACCATAGCGACATGAGCAAGACACCTTGTTGCTTGTGTGTTTGGTAAAAGTGGCTGAGCTCTGGGAGTGGTTGACTTGGTTGCGTGGACGGTCTAGTGAGTTAAGGACGACGTCCTGGACGCTGACCCAAGTAGGTTTCGAAGGTCGAGGTTACCTTCTGCATGGTAGCGGAGCTGCCTGCTTGCTGCGCGTAAGTAGGAATGGATCCAGGTAGTGTGAGTCAAGGTGTGCAAGGTTGTCCTAGTCCTGGTATGGCTGAAAGAGGCGAAGGAATTAGTGGTACCGGAAATGGTGGTTGTAACCGTAGTGACGGATTGCCGCCAGTGCCAAGAACGCCTAGTCAGCAAGGTAGTGGATCTGGGATGGATGGACAAACACCTGAAGTAAGTAACATGCCCCAGCAGCAGCCACAGCAACAACAAGCAAATGTGTCACAGAACGTACAGGGATTTGCGAGCACGACAAACCTGGATGCAGGTGGTCAGGTAGGTCCGGTGCAGGGATGTCAGCAAGGAAATGTCCCCGGAATGCAAGGACCGGGACCAGCATGGTTTGGTGCGCAATGGATTCCCCAACAACAAACGTTTATGCAACAGAATTCGCAAGCGCGTGTGCCAAGTTATGGTTGTGCGAGTATGCCTGGTGGACCAAGGTCTGGAGATTTTCCAAACTTAGGAGTGAACCCAATGAGTTGCCAAGGAAACATGCCGAGTGGCCCGGTTGGAGCGAGCTTGGGAGGTTTGACGCCTCAGGCGGCGCAGATCCAAGAGGTCATGGCCATGTTAGGTAGCATGAGTGAGGGACAGCTACAGACAGTGCAGCAGCATATGCAAGATCATTTTGTAACTATGCAACAGAGAAGAGGGGTTCCAGAAGTGTTTGGTGATGGTCTTGGTAGGGCAGCTGATTCGTCGTTTGTGACTCCGCAGCCATTTGATGTTTTGCCTGGTTTTGGTGTACAACAATCAAATCATGGAAATTCACAGCAATTGGATGTCTTCGCCAAAAGCGAAAAATGGTTGACACCGGCACCAACACCAGTAGGAACTTGGAAGACAAGAGAAGAAGAGGTGTTAGGTTGGGCTGGCTATTTGGATGAGCTGTCATCCTGGGCAGCTGGTGGAAGTTTAGAATTTTCTGTAGAAATCCAGCATAGTAGCCGTTGGCCCGGTCCCATCAGATGGAGTGCTCTCAGTGGAGCACAACAGGCAAGGTCTCGAAGGCTTATGTCCATCTTAAAAGCTGCGTTTCACGACAACCCCAGGTGTGTGGCGTTGGTGAACGCTTTCAGTGAGGGTGTGGCATTACATGGAGTAGGATCTAATGACAGAGTGGCAGTAGCAGTAAACCAACAAGCAAACGGGTTTGAACTGCTTAGGCAACTTACTCTTGAATTTTCTCTGAGGTCAAGATCCGAAGCGCTCTCACTAAGGACGCAGATTGCAAGGAAATCCTTTGTCCTGGCGGCGACACAGACATCGCCGAGTTCCTTGGTTAGTGATACTATCAGAAGAATTGACTATGAAGCTGCAAGGTTCTTAAGGTTGTTAGGAACTCTCCCTATGCAGGTGGACACCACAGGGACTGAAGCTGGCAGATTCTGACATGCTAGTTGTTCTGTTGAAAAGCCTGCCTGAAACAGTGAAGAACTACGTTCTCCACCACAGCGGCGCAGACAATTACGAGTCCTACAGGAACGCTGCGATGCGGTGGGAAGAACAACAGCGCCTGTTTAGCGATTTTGAGACAACAGGCCACAGCAAGAGATTGAGTTCCCTGGAGGGGAATGTAGAACATCATTCTCTTGATGCCGAACTCGTAGATGCGGTGGAAGGCAGATGCGAGAAGTGTGGAAGTCGGAAACACACGGCAGCAGCTTGTACCGCAGACATGAGCAGGATCCGGTGCTTTAGATGCGGTAGGTACGGACACATCAGCTTCAACTGCCCTGAGAGCAAAGAAGGTAAGGGTAGTGTAAGGACTGACACTTGGGACGAGAAAGGTTCCAAAGGAAAAGGCTCTAAAGGTAGCAAAGGAAAGGGAAAGAAAGGCAAGTTGAATAAAGTTTCAGAGGATTGGACCGACTGGACTGCTGAGAGTTAGGACGATGATGACTATTGGTGGCATGACCAATGGCCGGAGAGCTGTGATGGTCAATGGGGAGTTTCGCAGACATGGTGGGACGATGGTTCTGGATGGTATTGCGACGGGTATGGGTATACCTGGCAACAGGGACCAGTCCAAAGTGCGGAACCGAGTGCAAGCCACGACAATAAGTCTGATGTCCAAAAGACTGGCAGTGTCGGCAGCATGATCATAAATCCTTTGTTGTTTGACATGACATGTGAAACTTTCCACTGGAGGTCTTAGGTTTGTGCATGAGCATGAGGTTGCTGACATGGAAACCGAGAATAGGCTTGTGGTTGATTGCAAAGAGTTTGAAAGTGAATTGGCTGACACGGGTTGTGTGCTGGCAGGGAGCTGCGACAGCTGTACTCGTGAGTCAAAAGAAGATGAACTGGCTGACATGGGTTGTGTGCTGGCAAGGAGTTGCGACAGCTGTACTCATGAGTCAGAAGAGAAAGATGAGCTGACTGACACAGGTTGTGTGCTGGCAAGGAGTTGCGACAGCTGTACTTGTGAGTCAGAAGTAGTCAAAAGTGAACTGGCTGACACAGGTTGTGTGCTGGCAAGAGGTTGCGACAGCTGTACTTGTGAGTCAGAAGTAGTGAGAAGTGAAGCGGCTGACATGGGTTGTGTGCTGGCAAGAGGTTGCGACAGCTGTACTCATGAGCCATGGTTTTGTGGTTTGAAGTGTGGAGATGAGGTTGGACTTGGTGACAGTTCCAACTTGGAGACACGTTTTGTTAATGACCCCAGCCGAGACTTGTGTGCCACTGTACCGATGAAAGTCGTTTTGGTGCGTGCACATGATTGGTTTGACGACCACAGTGAGGTTTCGGTTGAACAGCAGATTGAACCTTATTTTGAGTTTTTACGACCTTTGCTTTCACAGGTCGCTGACAACACCGATGCTTCTTGGTGGCTTCTTGACTCTGGTGCATCCACAAGTGTTTTGGCTGAGTCGAACTTGTCAGCCTTCAGGTCAGTGCTGCAGGACAGTGAGGGGTTAGGTGGCTACAAAGCTGCCAATGGATCCTCAGTCAACATGTCAGGCACTGCTGAGATTGGAGTACAGATGCACATGTCAGGCACATCAGGTGATGATTGGTGTTGGAAGAAAGCACGTTTGAATGTTTTGGTGGGTTCCATCCGGCACAACATTTTGTCAATCACTTCATTGGCAGATTCGGGATGGAGATTCACACAAGGTCCAAAAGGTTTTGATTTGTTTCATGAAAAGCTTGGAATGCATTGTCTTGATGTTGCTTATTTTGCCAATTGTCCTTGGGTTCGTTTGTATCCAGATGTTGGTAGTAGTAGTGCATACAGGTGTGACTTGACTGTGAGTAACACTCATGATTTTTCTGTCGCAGCTGTGTCTGGAGGAGACGACAGTGAACTGGCACGTCACCGGAGACAGGGACATATTCCATTCAATCCGAATTGCTTGGAGTGTGCCAAGGGTCGTTCCGTCTTTCAGCACAGAAGAGACAAAGGTGACAGGAAAGAGGTTTCTATTCAGGCCGATTTTGCATTTCTCAAGACATCAGGCGAGATCGCCACAGACGAACTCCCAGGTTCGGTGAAGATCCTTGTGTTAACCGAGATGATGTCGAGGTGCATTGGCTATGTGGTGGTTGGAGAAGATGTCGAAGCAGCCAGGAGACAAATTGTTGTATGGCTTCAACATTTTGGGTTGACTTCGAAGGCAGTCTCCATTGATGTCCACACCGATAGCGAAAGGGCCGTGGGAGAGGTCATTGGAACCTCTACTGGCCGATACACGTTCGCTATTCGGAGAGCCGCGCCACAACAACATCGATCAATAGGGTCGGCTGAACGAGCAGTTAGGGAATTAAAAGAATCCTTTTCTGTGTTAAGGGCTGATCTGAATGCACAAGGGTTGGATGTCACTTTTTCACATGAGAATTTGGTTGACGTTTTGACGTATTTGGCTTTGTGCAACAACCATTTTTCAACATCGAGAGGTTCAGACAGAAGTCCATTGGAAATGGTTTCAGGAAGGAAGTTATCCAAACCAGTTTCGACTTTGTTTGGTGCTCAGGTTTTGGCAGAGATTCCTGATTCAATTCGGCAGCATTCACCACTTTCCCCAAGAAATGTTGAGTGTACTTTCATTCACATGGGATTGGAACGAGGTCCAGTTGTGCAAGGTCTCATTCGTGTGGATGGCAAAGCTGAGTTGATGCGCTTTGTAGCTAGGAACATCATGGCTATTTCACCTTTGAGATGGGATTTGAATTCGGGACAGGGTGTTTTGACACAGTTTGACACTGGGACTGTAGGTAGTAGACCCCAAATTGTGAATGACAGTGGGACTGCACCAGCTGACATGAGTCAGCTACCTCCTGAAGAGTTGCGAAAGTTGAAAGGCCAGAGTTTGCCGGCACCTTCACAGCCCAAACTTGTCTTGCCAGAGTCCAGTAGTGTGAAGAAGAAATCTGGTGAGTTGCGTTTGGCGCCAGCAGTGCCATTGGCAAGATCGAACGTTGTCGTGACTCCACAGGAAGTTCCAGCAGAGCCGTCTCGAGTTTCTGTCACTCCATCTCCTACGTCACCAGCAGATACTGCAGATGTAGCCATTGGTAGTCCTGAGAGTTCTGAAAGAACTTCACCTGACGTATCACGTTTTGAACCGACTCGTCGATGTCCAGCATGTGAGAGTGGCATGGAAGCACCTGGTATTAGACACAACAAGGAATGTAGGAAGCGTTTTGCTGAGTTTGAGGAACAACGGAGAAAGGAAAGACGTGTTGAACCTGCACTCTCTCAGGAGAGCCCTGTAGTTGTACCCCAGGTTCAGGTGCCAGTAGAAGAGGTCGATGATGAAGAAATGGTACCAACACCTGAGTCCGCTCGGCGACAGCCGGAAACACAGGTTGAGTACACTAGAAGGTTTAAAAGGAAAGCTGAGACCGACCGAGAACAGTTGGAAAGAGAAATCCGTGAAGATTCTGAGGAACTGCTTCAAACAAACATGGATTTTGATTGGTTTTGGGTTGGTAGTGGTGAGCCTGTGTTGGTTGCGAGTTTGGGTACACTTGAAGGTCCAGCGTCTTTTGCTCCTGCAACATCTCCAGAAATGTTTTCTGGTTCTCTTGATTCTGTTTGTTTCAATCGAGGCAATGAGCATGATTTTGTGAAGATGCGTCTTGGAGGTCAGGATGTCTTGGTTTGGAAACCGGACAGCATCATAGATGACCAGAGTTTGCAAGAGCTTGATTTGGAACAAGGTTTCAAAGGTATGCAAGAGGAGGTTAGGAACTTGGAACACTGCAAGACTGGCCGCATCATCACCCAGTCAGAACTGGACGATATGAAGAAGGCTGTTCCGAACCTTCGTTTGATCCAGTCAAGGTGGGTTGCAGCTTACAAAAGCAGTGAGAGGGTTCGAACCAGGATTGTTGCGAAGGACTTCAATCGTGGCTCCTCAGCTAGATCTTTGGGATTTAGTAGTCCTACCCCTTCGATTGAAAGTGTTCATTTGGTGCTTGCAATGGCAGCGACACGGAAGATGCTTTTGCGTGCATTGGACGTGAGTCATGCCTTCATGCATAGCCCATTGGGAACTGGTGTACATGTTGTCTTGAAAATGCCGTTGTCGATTAGCTTTCCATCAGGTGAAGCGACCTACTATTTGCTTGAAAAGGCATTGAACGGGTTACGTGATGCTTCACTGGCATGGTTGCAGCTTTTGACTTTTACGGTTGAACATGTAGGCCTTTGGTCTGATTCGTTGGAACCATGTGTGTATGGTGGACAGATTGTGAAAGATGGTCATGAGATTGGGTTTTGTTTGTGTGTTGTGTATGTTGATGACATTCTGTTGTTGTCGACCACTAAGGAAGCCGAGGAACATGTGGTTGCAACTTTGTCGTCTGTAGTGCCTGTGAAGACAACTGGAGAGATCGGAGAAGAGGGAGGATCCCTGACCTTTATTGGTCGTGTCATCAAAAGGGAGAGAGATTCCTCTGAGATCACTCTGGGTGTTGATCCAGATTATCTTGACTCTACGTTTCTGGATTATGGTGTTACTCGTGGGTCTGAGAATGTTCCTGACATTTCGGGACATCTGGAGAAAACACTCACGGATAGCAACTTTCAGAAACCTTTGTCAGATGAAGCATACTCACGCTTCAGGAAGGCGTTGGGAAAATTGCTTTGGTTGTCACAGGTGCGTCATGACTTGAAAACATGGATGTCTGTTCTTGGGACACAGCAAGCGAAACCGATGCACGGAACTGAACAAGCATTGAAAGCAGTTTTGAGATTCTTGTATGTTGACATGCATGCATGCTTGTGTCTACCGAGCAGAGATGAAACCATCATGAGTCAAGTTGACGATACTCAACTGAGATCAGTCCATCTTCACTCTTTCAGCGATGCTTCACATGCGCCGTATCGTTTCAACAACCGCAAAGGTGTTAGCGGTGGAGCTGTTTTCTTTGAGAGGTCTTTGTTAAGATCTCTGAGCCGACAACAGCAAGCTTTGAGCTTGAGTTCATGCGAGGCAGAACTTTATGGTTTGCAATCAGTGTGTCAAGAAAGTGTTGCGTTTGGAAGACTGGTTCACCGTCTTCTGTTTGCACTTCATGAGATCGATGAGCCAGAAGAAGTTGTGATTTGGTTGGAGAGCGATTCAAGCTCCGCATTGCAACTTGTGAGGTCCATGGACGTGCCACGACGCTCACGACACATTGAGATAAGATTGCATTGGTTACGAGAGCAGATGAGAGAGGTTTTGTTGAAATTGAGACACAGAAGTGGTGTTGAAAATCCAGCAGATCTTTTCACTAAATGCTTGAGTGCTAAAGCTTTCTATAAACATCGATATGCTCTTGGGATTGTTGTTCCAGATGGTTTGACAGCTGAGTTGGCAGAACTTCGTGAGCTGAGTGTGTTGCAGCAGGTGTTGACTCAGGGTTCTTCAATTGCGATTGTGGAACTGTGTTGTTCGGAACATTCGAACTTGAGAAAGGTCTGTGAAGCTTCGAAGGTCCCATACATTGGTGTAGTTGCTAAGGTGCAGAGTTCTGGAACGTTGAGTCGTGTAGCTGTTTGCATTCGACAGTGGAAGAACTCGTCATGTCCACCTTGGGTGCATATTCATGCATCGACTCCTTGTGGAAGTGGAAGTCCGCTTCGCAATTTCAATCCGGACTCAGTCACTGAAAAGGACCAGGAATGGGATGAGATCATCAACGCGATTGGTGGTTACTTCAAACATGCAGACTCATGTTCGTTTGAGCTTCCAGAACGAAATACCATTTGGTCCCGACCTGAGACAGTGAATCTTTTGCAGAGTTTTGACATGAGGCATGAGGCTTTGGTGAGGTTGTGCAAGACTGGATGTCAGAACAAGGATGGTATTCCGATTGGAAAGA
This sequence comes from Cladocopium goreaui, assembly GCA_947184155.2. Taxonomy (NCBI): domain Eukaryota; class Dinophyceae; order Suessiales; family Symbiodiniaceae; genus Cladocopium; species Cladocopium goreaui. The sequence goes on along the minus strand of CAMXCT020001619.1, from coordinate 88,308 downwards.
CATTGAAGTTTGTTTCCAATTCAGCCTGGTTTGCATTAAATCTTCACTCCAAACTTTCTACATGCACATGTCAGACTCATGCAGAACTTTATCAAATCAACTATACTGAAACAGCGTTTTACAACCGGAAGTTGGCAAGATACATTTTGATTGCGGTCAAACATGCTTCAAAGAAGAGTTGAATTTGCGTTTGAAAGGGGGCCCTGTGACTGTGATTGTGAGAGAGAAACAGAAGTTGACGTCACGTTTCATTTCGTTTCATTTCTGTTTGCACGTTGTTTTAAACAAACGTTGCCAAAGACAAACAGGAGTTTTCACTATGTTCCATCTTGTGCAGAGTTTTGTTGCGCGATGCTGTAAGATGCGGTGTGCGCAGTGCAGAACAATCTGAAAGGTCACTGATCCTATCACGATTGTGATGGCGGTTCGACACTTCGTTTCACGTTCTAGGTTAATTGCTCCTAAGAGTTTAGCCACGGTCTAGTGCTTTTTCACTACCGGACGCGGTTTGGTTTGTAGCCATGGCCAAGTCTGGATGGACGGATGAAGATGAGAAGGCTTTGCTTGGTCTTCTTCAGAAGAAGTGGCACAGTGAGAATTCAGGGTCAGGCTATGCAGCCGGATCCAGTATTTTGACTCCTTTGGAGAGTCAAGGAGCAATGACAGATGGAAGCAAGCGACTTCGTGAGGCTCTGGATGATGATGAATTCGATGTGATTTCTTCGGCAGCTGAACCTTTGAGTGCGCAGTTGCCTGTGATGCCTATCCCAATCTTTCCTGGGATCGCCGACAAGGTCCTTGATCAGCTTACTGCTGATTTGGTGCCTGAAGGTATGAGTTTTCGAGATTGGAGCAGAACGAAGTTTGCGTTTGGAAAGTTTGCCAATGAAGGCAAAACATACCGTGAGGTATATGTCGATGATGAGATGGCAGGATATTGCAAATGGAGTATGTGTCACCTGGGAAACAAGAGTACAAGTCCAATTGCAAAGGATTGGTATTCTTTTCTCTGCGCATGCAAGGTTGTGGAGGACTCTGGAAAGGTTGGAAAGCCAAAGGGTTGCTTCACTGGAACTTCAGTGCAGAGGCAGCTGGGTGATTGAGAGTATCCTCATTGGTGCAAAGGCGAGGAAAGACTATGAGCTGGTTGTTCATTGGATGGTGGACAACGGGACAATTCGTACTATATGTATTGACCTATCGAGCTTGGGCGATATGTGCTGAAGTCTGAATGGGTTATAGCTTGTATATGGAATGGAGTTCATCTCAAAAGGGGGTGTGAAAATTTCCGACATCCGTGAGATGAATCCATTGGTCTTTTCTGCATTGGAAGAAGTGAATTTGGTTTTCATCTTGATGATGAGCTCAACCGTGATGGTTGACATCGTATTTGCACGTTTCATGTTTTGCACGTTTTATTGGAGATGACGAAACCCAACAACGATATACTTTTCGTCTTCTTTGAGTACTTTGATTGCACGGAGAACATCGTGAGGATTTGAATTTGTATAGTGACATGGAAAATCAAACTATTTTCCATACCTTTTGCATTAGTTGTCGTCGACGAAGTGCACGAAGGAATCGTGAGAAGATCGTAGAATTCAATTTGTGACTTCGGAAGAAGGAACTTTGTTTGACATTGATCGGAGAAGTGTAGTTTGTTTTGTCTCTCAATGATGATAGCGAGAGCAACATTCTGAAAGGCATTCAGAACTGGAGTTGCTAACAGATCTGAGGGAGACATCATGAATCATGTTTTGGTGCTTGAAATGTTTCAACGTTTTTCAAACACTCAAACTTATTTAAACAAACAAACCATGTCTTGATGTAAAGACTTTTTGTGAGGACATGTGTTTTTGATCGCTCTTGTGAAGTTAGCAGAAAGATGCTAACTGGCGACTCCGCATCATTTTGTGTCAAGGCGTGACACACCAACAAGAACCATAGCGACATGAGCAAGACACCTTGTTGCTTGTGTGTTTGGTAAAAGTGGCTGAGCTCTGGGAGTGGTTGACTTGGTTGCGTGGACGGTCTAGTGAGTTAAGGACGACGTCCTGGACGCTGACCCAAGTAGGTTTCGAAGGTCGAGGTTACCTTCTGCATCCTCATCCCATGTCATGTAGAGGGAGAACCCTGTCAGTGGACCCGCACAGCGGCACTTTCCTTTGCTGCCGAAATGGACGGACATGTCTTGGGCACGCTGTGTGCAGTGACAATGGCATTGCTCACCAATCGGCTAGACCTGTGCATTCAAGGACTCTTTGGTGCAGGCAAGTCAAAATCGATGGCAGTCCTCATCTTCGCCCTGATCGAAATCGACACCACCAATACTCTTAAGATATTGTTTATATGTAAGGAAAACTCAGGCACTCGATCCTTTGCTGACCTGCTCCTATGGCTCGACCCCCCGTCGCGGGTGTTTGGGCGCATAGGCAGGTTGCTAGTAGGGGACCAAGAACGTAACAAGAGCAGTTACCCACACCAAATTCGACATCCATCCGAGAGAAAGAAGACAAATGCTGAGCACCAGCTAGTTTTGCCACAGGAGGTACTGTAGCCCAAGATCTCACCATGCAATGGTCCACGCTGATTTTTTCCGTCCAACGCCTTCATGGCTTTCGCCAGGTCGTTACATGCAATGGTCCACGCTGAGCGGCTTCATGCAAGAGTTGTCCCTCATGGTCATCGACGAAGAAAAAAACCAAAGTTGTTTGTTTGGTTTGGTTTGTGTGTTTTGGGTTTGTGTTTTTGTGTTTTTGTTTTTCTGTTGGTTTTTGGTGTCTTGTTTTGTGTTGTTTCGGTTTGCTTTGTGGTGATGACTTGTGACAGGGAACAGGACTATGTATCGGTCCTACACCAGTTCACTTTTGAGGCCACTCTACCGCAAACGGCTCACGCATGACTTAATTAATCAATTAACTCCTATTTGCAACATGCAATAAAACATGTTGAACGACCTGGCGGAAGCCATGAAGGCGTTGGACGGAAAAAAATCATGGTCATCGACGAAGGCCAGCAATAGGGAACTGACCGGGAAATTGCAGTCATTAGCCTGCTGAGACAACAACCCTTAGTCCTGTGGACGGAGACTCAGAGCAGACGCCAGGAGGTATTGCTCGAGCAGCCCCCAACGCCAAACGATCACGGCAACTCCTCTTAGCCAAAAAGCATGGGCTACGCAGTGACCGCAATTATTATATGCCATCTAACTTAGCAGATGCAATGATTCGGCTATTTGACGGTTCATCCAATGGTCTGACCACCCTCAGCCAAATCCTCCGTCGAGGCCAGCACACGTTGGGTCAGCTATGGACAAACCAACTCTCGCCACAATCTGCCGAAGACCTGAAGGCGGCGAACGCTGTCCTCCCCGGCCTGAGAGCACAATTTGAAGCAGCCCAGCCACATGAGCAAAGACAACTCCCCACAATCGTGGACACCGAACTACTGGCAGGCACAACAGTCAACTTTCCACGGTCCCTGGTGCGCCTTGCCTGGATTTTGCAACATGCCGCGACCCTCCTACCCAGGCTGGTGACATACAAGCAGTGCTAAACTCCCATACCGCAGGAGTGAGCGACATCCATGCATGGGGATTGATGCTCCCGTCTAGCTCAAGAGTTCGCCCGGTGACATATCATTCAGTAGCTGTCAGATACCCTGATCTTTGCAGACTCATTAACGACATGTGGGAACTTGGAAGTTTTGCTTCCGGAGGAATTCCAGACAGGCCACCAGGGTTCCAGTTCGTGCTTTGGGATACCAAGCTAGAATCAATGGGCTAGTAGCGATAGACCTAGAGACGCTTGTGTCACAAGTGCTCTCCCCCTTCCCCAGGAATGCCGGGTTTGCCGATGGGCTCTTCGTAATAACCGCTGCAACAGATCACAAGAACAACCTCAACCGTTCAGTGCTCAAGAAAGATTTTGCCCGCACTCTCCGCGTAGAAACAATAGCCAACTCAGCAGGAGGAACAGCACAGGTAGCAATCGTAGCCCAGCCGAGTATTAGATTTCTGAACGCGAAGTACTACTCCAACGGCTCCCCCACGGAAGATACGGAAGACTGCCTTGGCCGAATCACTGTCGGACTCACCCGCTCAAAATCCTTAACCGTATTGGTCTCCCCGCTCGACATGATGGGGCTTATGGGCATGGCTCAGGTGGTCGCGACCATAGCATATGGCATCCGAGGCCTTCGAAGAGGAGAAACGACATGGGATTGGCCTGACTTCAACGCCAACCCAGAACAGGAAAATTGCACAGATGAGTAGATGGTTTCTGAACTCAACACCCGCATGGGAATTCCCTCCCCTCGCAATCGCAAACCAATACCATGACCAACAGACCAATCAGGTGAAGAGAGCGAGATATCGTCTGATATTGGTACGAGGGTCAGATCTTACGTGGCTGAACAGAGATCGCCTCCAAGAAGTCAAGGCAGGGCTAGCAGCTGAACACAAATCGATTCCAGTGCAGAATCTCCCGTTCTCGGAAGTCGTCCTGTATGCCTACGCAGCTGATCGCACGCCCTTTCCCACACATGTATGCCTGCCTTCAGGATTGTACAAGGCGCGTACTGGGCAGATTGTGGCGCAGACCGGCCCTGAACAGTGTGAAAAATCATCCTATGTATAGCTAGCGTAGCGATCTTGTGCTTGAACTTAGGTAGTTGTTAGTTGCTTTGTAGTTGTAGTTTGTGGACTTGCGTAGTTTGGATTTTGTTTTGTAGTTAGCAGGTGATTGTGATGTAGTTAATCGATCTCATCTCATTCCGTCACAAAGAGTTGTGACGGAGTTGCCATTTTTCCCGAGAGCGTCTGAGCGCAGGGTTCTTCCAATAGTGGGGGCCTGTAAAACATCTTCTCATCTTCACATCTTCTCTCACATCTTCTCATCTTCACATCTTCTCTCACATCTTCAAAGAAATTTCATGCCAATGGGGTCCCCAAAGTGAATGGGGTCCTGAAACTTGGGTATGGTGTAAGTCCTGTTGTCACCTTGCCTGACAGCTCATGATGCTTTGCTTTGTTATAAAGAGGTCTGTCTGACCTTGCCTTCTAGCCTCAGTCTGCCGTTGGGTAGCCGCATCGATGTGAAACTTAGTATTACAACGAGTGGAGGTTGTAAACTTCCTCTTGGTTTGGGCCTTGCCAAAAGACCCCCTCAAGTCTGGGAAAATCGTGTTTTTTCTTGGGTTTTGGCTTCCTAATTTGGCACTTCCTGGGGTCTTTTGGGTGGGCCCGTCCACAAAGGAAATTTGACAAGTGGAGGTTGCTAGGTTACAAGCAAACAAGGGGGCATATTTTCCCGCTACAAAAAAACATAATAACCGCTTCATGCACACACACACACCCCTACAACATGTTTTCTTGGATTCTTTTTGGGTGTTGTGATGGTTGGCTGCTGCACCGTTTTTTAATCATAATGTGCGTATTATTTTCTATGATTTCCATTTGTCCAGTGTAGCCGCCCGCTTCTTGAAACTACTGCAGCCATTTTCTGACTGGCGCAACCGCCATCTCTGTGTTGGCCTTGTGGCCATGCCGGTTTCTGTGAATATTGAAATCTTGAGTGAGCCAATGCCCCAGTGGACACCAATTTGTTTCATTTTTTGGATTGTTTTTCATGTTGTCAAGGGTTGAGACTTGTGTGAGGCCGGACACTGTGATGGATGAGCCGGGTCGAGTGACTGCCAGGGCCCTGTGGCATTGCCTAAGTCAGAGGTTTGGGTTGGTGCCACTGTCACTCTGCAGGCCAAGACTATTTCGATGAAACGACCCAGTGCCGGTTCGGGTCGAGTGACTGCCAGGGCCCTGTGGCATTGCCTAAGTCAGAGGTTTGGGTTGGTGCCACTGTCACTCTGCAGGCCAAGACTATTTCGATGAAACGACCCAGTGCCAGTTCGACTGCCAAGCTGAAGCGGCCTAGTGGAAACCCAAGGCGGGTTCGCAAAACTGTCGAAAAATCATCTCCAGCCAAGCAGAGAAAGAAGACTGTAGTCACTGATGAAGATGGTGGTTCATTTGATGGTGCCAATCCCTGTCTGTTTCCTGCTTCGAAAACTTTGCCGGAATTTGGGGTCAGTGACGGCAAGACTCGCTGTGGGCTCCCTTTGCTTTTGCCATACAAGTTGAAGCTTCCAAAGTGCAAACCGCTCGAGCTGGTTGTGGTCCGGCCCTCATTTTGATTGATCGCTGAGTTGTTTGGAGTTTATAGGTGATTTTTTCTGTTTTTTGGTATCATGTGAAATTTCCAATTGATTTCCCAGCAAGGTCAACCGGACCACGAAGACCCAAAAGGATGACGGAACGAAGATTTTTTCAGGGAAAAAAGTCTTCAACTCATGGAGCTGCCTGCGCCAGAGCCTTGTTGAGATTTGAAAGTTGCTGTTGAGGGTTGCAGTACTGTCCATCAACTGCAGGTTGCTTCTCCGGAACGGTCACGGCTGCAATGAAGGATCCAAGTTGGCGGTCCATATCGGTGCCGACCTGAGAACACTATATTCAGTTGAATCAATATATTATCAATATGTGACAAGAGCATATTCAGTTCACGAGCCAAACCTTTATCTGTATCTAACAGCGTATTCTTGATTTGTTTGCTTGTCCAAACCTTTTGCAATTGTGTGAGTGTGTTTGTGTTGGCCTGTGCGTTCAAATTGCTTGCAGGATTTTGCGAACCAAGTGAAATACAGCAAGCGCTATGCCGAAGCTTTGAAACGCACCAATTCCAAGAGTGGAAAGTACGTGTCGCCAACCACCGCCGAGTATTTCTCAGGCGGGGTTGCCGGCTAGTTTTGAATTTGGTGCTGAAGTGTCATTAGCTTCTGAAGGCTTCCCCAGCGGATGGACCAGCTTGAAGCCCAACTGCTTGGACAAAGCGTCACTCAAACGGCAATTTCCTGATGCAGATGCGAAGGCGCAAGTTATTCAATCATAACAGCTCATGGATGCAGCATCCTCATTGGCAGGCAACGGGTGGCAAAATGGCCGCAGTGTCGCTCTTTACCGGCATTGCCGGTTTAGAATTGGGGTTGGCGAAGCCTGGTTCTCAGGAAGCGAACAAGTTGTCAGTCTTGATTCACAAATTGACATATGTAAGTGTTGAGTTGTTGAATTCTTCTGGGGCCTCTCAGACTCATTGCTTTGCACTGTTTGGCTTCAGCGAGTTGAAGCTTGAAGGGAGTTCAATTCAATCTTTCTCACTGGTTTGAATCACGCAGAAGTTTTGTCGAGTGGTGTCCAGCAAATATTTTGATGCAAATAGTTTGAATACCGTTCTGGGCCATGGCTTCCCATGTCGTGGCTGGCCACGGAGACCCTGTTCAACTTGTTGTGGTTCGTTGCGTTGGGGTGAATCAGATCAGGCAGGGCCAGTCTGATTATCTTTGCACCGTCATTTTGTTTCTGCGACCCTGTTTGTCGATTTTGCCAGGGTGCCCAAAGGAACACCGCTGTCATGCAAATGGGGCGGCAAACAGTTCTGCCCTGAGTTTCCATCAACAGCTTGGCAGTCTTACCAGTTGTTGGTAGCCATGGGTCAATGCCATGCCCGTCCTGTCAGGTGGTCTTGGAGCTACGATAGTAGAGGCTGGGAGGAGATTCAGCCACCAGAGACGAAGACCAGCGGTGTTGACACAGCCCCAGAAGAACTTGCGACTCAGCCTAATAGCTCAAAGTAAAGACTGGTTTGTTTTGATAAATGTTTTGCAACGCATTTGGCAGCTGGATGCCTGCACTTTCTTGTCAAGTGTCCGTTCTGCTTTCAAATTCCTCCACACGCGTTTTTCTGAGGCGAAGAGACAGCGTTGTTTGTAAGAAAGTTTCATGTGAGTGATGCGCTCTTTTTTGGCCGGACCGAAAGCCCAGCGCAGTGGCAGCGGATGTGGTCGCAAAATGTGTGCCCACAGATTTTTACATGCAGTATGTTCAATGTAAATATAACCGGTATAGAGTGAATGCTGCACTTTGACTTTGGTTCAACAATTCAGCTTTTGAACTTGGAGCTTTGTTTTCTTTCAGGTGGATTTACCCAGTTCTGTGTGCGGGGCACTCAGTGTGCTGAATGCTGTAGGCTAGCGGTTCTGAGGCTGTAGGCCGCCTTTCTTGTGAAGCTGGTTGGGTTCATTTTGGGTTTTTTTCCTGCTGCAGGTTGAGCGAGACCCAGCTTGCAGAAACGTGCTTGCTCAACGCATGGCAGACAAATCCTTGCACCAGTGTCCGGTAATGGAAGACGTCACAAAAGCATGCTATCAAGGTGTCAGTGCAGATGGAGTGGTGGCAGGATTCCCTTGTCAGGCTTTGGCGGGCGTTTCAATCCAATGATTTTGCAGTTTGCACTTACACATTTCATTCGATTTTCTCAGTTGCAATTTCACATTTCAGTCTTCGAACACGCCAGGGAATAAGTACTGCTGGGTCCCAGCAGGGACTTGCAGATGAAAGGAGCGGGTTGATAACAGAGGTCTTCAGGGCCCGCGACGAAATCACACCTATGACTGACTTCAAGTCTTGGGCCAAGTATGGAATCAAGCCGGTAACATTAGAGAGTTCTTAGTCGCTTGTTTTGAGGCCGTGGATGATTCTGGAGAATGTGCGTGGCCTGCTGGGCCAAAAAGCTGCTATGCGAGCAGTGGTGCACTATATTTTGGAGGCTGAGTTGTTTGTTTGAAAGTTTTGTTTTTGCTTATGCTACTCTAAAGTCACCCGCTGCAGGAGTGTCAGAAACGAGGTCTTCGGTGCCATTGGGCCACTGTGCAGCTCAACAACTGTGGCCTGCCGGCCTGCTTCTTAACTTTTTCGTTGCCATTTTCACAAGTGGGTCCAGCAAAGCCCAGGCCTACCGTGCTCGGGTCTTCTTCCTCTGCTGTGATCCGTCTGATGACCGTTGGCAGGACTTCGTGCCATGCCATGAGATATTGTGTGCCGTAAAACTTCTTTTTTTCATTGAAGTTTTGGATGTTTTTTGAACAGGCCAATGTGGAGCCGCTGTCCAAGCACCTCCAGGAGGTGTGGAATGAGCCAAATGCGGTGCCGATGGATCGCTGGTTGGTTCATTCGGTCAGCCAGGATGACCGACGCCGTTTGCATCAGTTAGGAAATTGCGTTGTTCCAAGCATGGCAGCCCTTGCCATGGACATTCTCACTCGGGTGAAGTCTCGAGGGGCTCGCTTTCCTGTTTGAAAGCATCAAGGACCCATGGTCGATTGATCATTTTAGCAAAGCTTGGTCTTGTGGTGGTTTGGTTTAACATTTACTTGATGGTAGGGGCATCATCGCAGCATTGTTTCCAATCGGGTCATGCAGCGATGCTTACAAGTATCAGTATCAATTAACAGCCAGCGGCTTTTGATGTTCAACATCTTTTCAAAGCCGCCGGTGCGAAGAGCAGCATTCGAATCGACAATGCTGGCAGAAAGTGTGCTGCCATTGGGATGCAGCTTCCTTCCAGCAAGTGTTATCAACCAGAGAGTGAAATGCTGTTTTTTGATCTGAGGTTTAGTTAGGCTATAGCACCCTGAATCTTCGTTTTCTTTTCTCGTCTCATGGCGAAGCCAACCTCAGCAACTTTGCCTCAAGGCGTGGTTCCAGCTTTTATCAGTAAGCAAGTTCTTTTCTTGCTGATTTCCCCGTTGGCCAGGCAGCCATCCAGAGGACAAAGACTTCTACGTACTCCAAGGTGCAGATGTGAAGGAGAACCGGCTATGAAGACTTATCCAAGTGTTCAGTACTAAGCCTTTTTTTTATATTATATATATATATACATTTATTTATTATATACATATAAATATACATGTATTTTTATATATCTATAAATATTTAATATGTATATATTATATGTAAATTATGTACTTTGTGATTTTTATTTTTTGGATTTTTCTTGAACTGCTCAATTGGATGTTCTTGCCAGAGATGATGTTCGATGTGTCAAGGGCTCGCTGTAGACATGTTCAGCCGGACTTTTGCGGAGGACCTTCGCTTCGACGCCCCCGACACATGCTACGTGTGCTACGAGACCATTGTGGAAGGTGGGAGGTGGTTTGGTCCCTTCTGCATTGCGTTCACAAGTGGGCCGCTCAGCTTTGAACTGCCGTTGATTCGCAGGTTCTTTGGCGGAGCATGGCATTCGTCGCTGCGCTTTCCTAGAAGGCCAAGGCCAAGGTGGTCCAGAAGGGCCTGTTGTGGCGTTGGCCGGCCGCACCATTCACTACTTTTTGCAGGAAGATAAATAAGGATTTCATTGGCATCCTGTAGATTTTTATCTCTTCTTCTTCTTCTTCATCATCATCATCATCATCATCAGCATCTTCATCATCATCTTCATCATCATCATCATCAGCATCATCATCATCATTATCATCATCAGCATCTTCATCATCATCATTTTCATCATCTTAATCATCATATTCTTCATCATCTTTATCATCTTCATCTTCATCATCTTCTTCATCTTCATCATCATCATCATTAGCATCACCATCATCATCTTCTTCATCTTCATCATCATCAGCATCATCGTCGTCATCTTCATCTTCATCTTCATCATCATCATCATTATCATCTGCATCTTTATCATAATCATCATCACCATCATCACATTCATCATCATCATCATCATCATCCTCTTCTTCATATTCATCTTCATCTTCATTTTCATCATCATCATCATCATCACAATCATCATCATCATCATCTTCTTCATCTGAATCTTCATTTTCATCATCATCATCATCATCAGCATCATCATCATCATCACCATCATCATCATCATCATCATCTCAATCATCTTCATCTTCATGGCACGCTACATCCAGATTGCGCACTGCACACATACTATTAGTTTGATGGCTTTCGTTTCCTGTCCTTTAGCTGCAAGTTTTTTGTTTAAGGTTAATGATGCGCAACACTGCAGCTTGGGTGGAGGTTTCCAAGGAGGCAGTTTTCCCAGATGATCCCAATGGTGCTTGCTTCAGCTGCAAGGCTTTTTACACTTCGGCCTCCAGGGTCGTTTTGGTTCCATCCGCGGAGTTGGGGCTGGGAGATGCCCCATCGCCTTTTGCTGATCTTACCAAAGCCATTGGTTTACCAGTCATCAAGGTGAATGTTGTAAAGTATGCATCCTTACTGCGTGGTGACAAGAGCTGCAAGCGTCATGGCTACTTGACTATTTCATTGATGTGATCCAAGTCTATACGGTGGTTTTTGTGAACATTTGTTGTAAAATGGGGCCGTTTTACAACCAGTGCTTCTTGAAATATGGTTGAAGAATTGGAACTGACTGACCCAGGCTACAAGTACCAAGACATTGGTGAGACTGAGAACGGGCCCTCGTCTGATGCTTCTGAGTTTCTCCGTCGGATTGAGTGAGAAAATATGAGAAATGATTTTTGGGGTTGACAGACTGCAGGCACCTTTGCCAATTTGTTGGCTTGAGGCAGCTGATTAGTTTTGATGCGTGCAAGGTGTTGCCAAAAAGTTTTGGTGCATGCATCAGAGAGTTGAGTGCCTTCAGTTTCAGAATCATTGCGTGGTGCGTTGGCATGAATTTTTGTTTGTGCGTTTGTAGGAATCAGTTTCAAAGGATGGCTGTGATGTCCACAATATTTCTCGTTATCTTTACTTTTTGTGTGCGCCATATACCAGGACAAACTCTGTGACATGGTTTGTGGATATCCTTTTAAACAAGGTGTGTTTTATTAAATCCCTTGAACATCAAAGGGACCAAAAGTCACCCAAGAGTAGGGGCCAGCATTTTTTACATGTGGTCATGTGAACATGAGAAGATAAATCCAAGGGACTCCCAAGCATTCTAACTTTTGCTGCGCCGCGCGGACGTCAGCCCCGATGCCAGTAGATTGTGTCATTAGCGCTTTGAGTTCTGACTCAGACTCAGTGAAAGAGCAAGTTGCTCCAAAGGAGCCGGTGCCCCGAGCGCAGAAGCGCAGAAGGTCAAAGGCATCAGTTCCTCAAACCGATGATAGAGCCAGTGAGCAGTCTCTTCGTGCGCTGCTGGGGCGTGAATGTAAGTGCAAGAGGAAGAACTGCTTGCAGCAGTTTGTTCCTGCGAAGGATTTTCAGTCTTTGCTGGACTACCGTAAGCATTGGTTTGACTTGCATAAACTCGACCAAGACAGCTACGTTTCTGTGAGAAAGGACTAGAGCACTTTTGTTTGAGATGTTTTTTTCCAGAGAACTGGTTTGAAACAAACCCTTTCCCAAACCTTTTGCTATCAGTTTTGCGCCGCGCTGCCATGAGGCTTTTGACCGAGTGAAGGACATTTGCCGGCGTCACTGGGAAAGTCAAGATGAGGGCCGGATGCATTGGGTCATCCTGGAGAAGCGAGTGTGCCGCAGGGCTTGGAAGGCCTTGCATGGGATGGGACACCTGGCCTGTTCCTTTTTTTTCACCGCTGAAAAAGTTGTGCTAGTGGACAGTTTGTCAAGGCGCTTGGTGGCTCCATGTGATGGGCCTATGTTGGTCAGTTTTTGGGCTATATCGGACAAGATAAGAATTGTTGAACATGTTTGAACATTTTTTGACAACGTTTCTACAGCCAAATTACCCGCTCAGCAGATGAGCAGTTTGATTTTTACTATATAAACTTTGATGTTTTGCGGGAGCCAAATATCAGGAAGCAAGCGATTGACAAGGCTGTACTCTGCTGTAGAGAATGGTGCTGAGAGCGCACCTGTGGACCTGCGGTTCATCACGAAACCGGAATCAAGGACTGGTGCTGTGGCTGACTCTGTTCGGTCAGACGTGGTGAGTTATCTCACCCACATTTACGAATCTGTTGCTGAGACCCTTCCTGACTTGAGAGACACAGCTTTTGATGACATCGATCCTACGTCCATTCCATCAATCAAGCCTGGGCCAGTTGATGTGTACAGCATCGAGTTGAAACGCCAGTGCGAACAGAATTCTGTAGCATGTGGTTTGAAAGCTTCGAAGCCACGGAAAAAACGGAAAGCTGTGGAGATGAATTTGGAACGGACCCAAGGTGAGACTGCCAAAGAGATGAAATTTCTCCCACCGGGGTTTATGAAGGAGTATTGGGTGCAGTACTGTGAAGTCAGTACTTTACAAACACCAGCCAGCTTTCCCACATTTTGGCGAGACACTTGGCAGAGCCGGAAGTCATTCTTTATCTCATTCTTTCTTGTGAATCTGTTTGTCGAGGGGCCCAGGGAGTCAAGTCTCTAGTTTATAGTGCCATCGGAGTTTTTGCTGAGGTATGGTTGAAAGAATTTTACTTCTTGCAGTTCAGAAGTGACAGCCAGCATGCCGTTTGCACCACATGTGTGCGGCACCGTCAAATGATCCGCGGACTAGGAGCTCACTTGAGGGCCCGCAAATCTCAAATTGAGTTGTTTCACGATCATTTAAAGGCACAGTACAGTGACCGCATCTTGTACTGGGAGAAACGTGCCATGAGTCGTTTGAGAGGAAACATTGTATGCATAATTGCAGATGGAATGGATCAAATGAAATTCTCACTCCCAAGAACACCAATCACAAAGGGAAAGGAGTTCTCAAGCTTTCAAAAAGTGAAGTTGCACGTTTCAGCCGCCATTTGCCATGGACGTTTTGTCTTATTCACAGTGGGCTTGCCCACAACCAAAAAAGATGGAAACATGTCATGTGAACTTCTAGCTCATTGCTTGACACTCCTAGAACGCCAAGGGCAATGTTTGAGCACGACCCAGCTCTTTTTACAACACGACAATACGTGTAGAGAATTCAAGAACAACCACGGCGTGCGCTGGATGATCGGTCAAGTGTTTTCAAAAAACATAGACCGCATCCAAGCAAGTTACTTGAGAAGTGGTCACACTCATGAAGATGTTGATCAGTGTTTCGGACAATTAAGCAAGTACTTGCTGAAGTGCCGTGATTTGCAAACTCCAGATGATGTCAAAACTGCCATCACCGGTTTTCTTTCCCAGTGCAAAATGCCGTTTGAAGGGGAGCGACACTGCGTGTTCCTCAATGAGCCACGAGATTGGTATCTCGGCTGCGTGGGTGGTTTGCACTGGGGATGACTGCAGTGGCAATCAATAATGTTATTCAGTGACCAAATTTTGTTTTTCGGCTTGTTCTGGAGACTTGTTTGCTGAGCAAGGAGCAAGAAGGATTTATGTATATTAGATTGTGTCCATTTTATGTTTGCCCTGGCCAGAGATTTTGCTTTGATCTTAGGAGCGGCTTCCACAGGGCGGCCATTCCTGTGCACATGGTGGGCTTAGGAGGGCCTGGTGCCCCTCATCACTTCGAGATCCTCCGCCGTGGTGACGCAGGCGCTTTGGGCGAGGAAGGCTTGTGCTATGTATTTTAAATCAATTCAGCTTGCCCACAGCATGCTGCACCCAGATCAGAGTTTGCCGCATTGACTGCGATGCTGATGACTTGTTTTCTTGTAGATGGACCAGTCAATTTGTTTTGCATCTTATTCATTTTTGATTGCGTTGGGCTTTGGTTTCGGTGTCGAAGGCATTAGGATGCCTTGGTGATGCTGCCCGATGTTGCGGTGCATTTTTGATTCAGTTGCTGGCAGCACAATCTGAAATATAAAGTTGTGAATTTGAATTTGAATAGATCTACAAAAGAGATCAATAGATCAATCCTTCATTTGGGAGGCCGTTTGGCGCGACCTTTTTAATTCCAAAAAGTAAGGAATTTTCAGCCGAAAGGGCGCGCCATTGACAGTAGTGGCTATACGTTTAGCTTTGCAGGCTTGGCTGCAGATGCCATCTCAAGCGGACCGTGGACAACTGAGCCAGACCCCGGCGATGTCATCTTGAGGCTGTGATCGGGTAATTCTTGAATGCATCTGAATCTTCAACTTTTTTGTTTGCGGCTTTCAGATGTGGCAGGTGCAAACAATGGATGAACTCGGTGGACTACAACATGACGACCTTGGTTTATCCTCGTGAAGTGGGCTCCAAGTTGCTGCCATTCGGTCTTCCACAAGGCTGGAATTTGAAACCGTTTTCACCAATCTCTCAGTGTGAAAGGGGAATCATGCTTGTTTTCTTTCCCTATCATGTCACCAGCAATTTGTTGGGACTTGCAGGATTGGGAGAGGAGCGCGAGATAACTGATGATCAGATTCAGCATATTCAGAAATTCCTGCCAGTATTGCGTTATCCTTTGTACGGTTTGGAACGCTGCGCTGACTTTCTGGAGAGTTGGATTTCTGGCAGTCTCCCTGCGCAGCCATTGTTGGATGTCTCTGCGCCGCTTGGATTGGGGTTAGGGAGATTAAGTGTAGCTGCGCATAGTTCCCCATTTGTTGCAGTCATTTGGACACTCAGCCTCAGCTAGAACCTTGGAAAGATCGGTTGAAGATTTGGGCATGGAGCTTTGTATCTTTCGGGTCGGTTTTGTTTTGTTTGTATCAGGTGCATGATCAAGCCTGGCCCGAGAGCGACGCATTCAAATGCTGCCTTGATGCAACCTGACGCCTTCGATATACCTTCAAACATTCTGAAGATCCTTGGTTCTTTGTTATTGTTTCAGCTATTAGTGTTGTGCAAGATTGTGCAAGACTGTTTTTCCATGCCTTTGGTGCAGTCTGGCTGTGGATGTTTATGCCATTTGTTGGCTATGGTGGGCTTTGGTCAGGATAACGAGGGCAACCCGGGACAAGAAGGAGGTGGACATCTATGTTCGAAACGCTCGTCGCCGCATTGTTCATGTGGCAGCTGCTCGGGCGTGGAGCTTGGGTGTTCCATGGGCTGAAGCCCTGGCCATATCCGAGCGAGCAGTGCGTGCCGGCAACGCTGCTGGTGTTGACCCTTTTGCAAAAGGACATGCCAAAGGCAAGTCCAAGGGAAAAAATAAGGGAAAGAATAAAGGCAAAGCAAAAGGAAAGGGAAAAGGACGTAAATGATTTTTCTTGCAGAGTCAGTATGATTACATATGTTAATGGGGTTTGATGTTGAACATAAAAGATTTTAACCTCCATATATGATTGGGTTTATGATGATATAGTGATTATTATTATACTGGTGACAGTGGCTTCTGAAACCCCCAGGTTGAAGGTAGATTTGTTCTGATTGTTGTGTTTTGTTTGCAGGAATTTGTCGGCGTCCTAAACCCTAAACGTTTCGGCATTCCAATTTTTGTCGGCGTCCTAAACCCTAAACGTTTCGGCATTCCAATTTTTTGGGTGCGGCAGTACCGTTCCTACCAACTTGGTCACAAATAACTTTTATAACTTTAGAAATTGGTCGCTCATTTGGTTCTGTGTTGGCCTGTCTATTTGTGACCAAAGTGAGGTTGGAATGGCCTCAAACGAGCTTCTGAACTCTGTCAACGTAGGAGAGCCAAAAAACAAAGTGAAAGGACTTTAATGTTCAACCTCAAACTTTGTGACCAAACCAACCTGCTTTTGGTCACAAAGTGGCTCCTTGGATGGGTTCTGGTTTTGAGACCGATTTGGTAGTAGCTGGACCTTTCATATCGACGCAGCCGGTTTCAAAAACACCAAAAGGACCCTAAACACAAATTGACATATCTTGTGACGGTTTTCTTTCACAGATTTGTGACGGATTTCATTGTCAACTTTGTGACGGATTTAGTCAAGAATGGTCGCAAATCCTATGTCTGAGAGGGCCTGAACTTTGTGACGGATTTCTCCGTCAATTTTGTGACGGATCCGACCAAAATTGGTCGCAAATCCGCTGCTCGAGAACCGAGCCCAGCAGAAGTTTGTGACGGATTTCTCCGCGCAACTTTGTGACGGATTCTTTGTAACGGGTTACTCCGCCAACGTTGCCACAGATTTCATTGCCAGATTTTTTTGCCTTCAAGTGATGGCTAGTGTTTGGTGAGAACAAGTTTTTTTTTATTGTGACAGTTTGATGTATAGTAAAATAATGTCTGATTTGATGGTAGGAAGCCTTTTAGTAGGCAATGCATCCCAAGCTTATTTCTGTGGCTTTTGAATTTGTCTTTCAAAGTGCGTGGTAAGTCTGTGGCCGGAAATGAAATTCACATCTCCAAGGGAACCTGTGATCATTCTTGATGTGGGACGAAGTGCTGCCCGCAAAAAAGGAATGTGAACACACATGGCTGGGCGTGTGGCATGGCTTGGAGGTCCACCCATGTCAGTTGGTTTGACTTTTCAGTTTGAGCATTTTTTTAAGGTTTTTGATGTGATCCGATTCATGTCTCAACCGCCGTCTCTTGGCTGCGCCAGCTTTGAAGAAAGCTGATCTTTTTGAGTCCCGGGCCCGTGAGCTGATGAAACGAAAGTCAGGTGGTGGTGACAAGAGTGGCTTCAAGAGGGCCAACTCCCGGGTGGAAACTTCTTCTGCGCGAGATGAGAACCCTTACATAGGGCAAATCGTGCAGGTGTTCTTTGTCTCAATGTAGTACTGAAGATGTCATTCTGATGTGTGCTGCGATTTTAAGCGATGTTTTGATTTGCGTTGTGTCAGTCTGATGTCAGTTGATGTTTCACCCCCCCGCTTGCTTTGGCCAGGTTGGAGACAGATGTGGTTCCTTTGGGGCCCGACGTTTGGCTTGGTCAGCAGTTCCCCGACAAGGACTGGCAATGTTAGATGGTTTTCGCATCGAGTGTAGGTTACTTTGAATTCATCATTCTTTCTAACAGGAAAAAAATCCTGGAAACCAGTGTTTGAGATTCAAGAGTCGACAGAATTGCAGAAAATGCAGGAGAAGCAGCTCGAGTTTGCGGGTTGGATTGATGACTTTTGCCCTGCCAATCCTCAGTGAAAAGCTCAATATTTCAGCCAAAAGCACAAGTCAATCTTTTTCTTGATGCTTCCTGGACCTTGTTCGGTGATTTCCACTAACTTCAATTTGGCACTGCTGTTTGGCAAATTGGATTTGAGTTTGAACATCGCTGTGTGCCATCGAGGTTGCATTATGCCTGTGAAACAAATGGTCCACAGTTTTGCCGGCCTTGGATGTTAGCTTGGCGAAGCGATGCAGGATGCTCCGGCTTCATCGAGCCGGAACAGATGATTTCAATCTGTGAGCTGATTTGTTTTGAAGGGTGCTTTAGTAGCAAGGTGGTTGCCGTCGATGGATTGTTTTCTGATGTTACAGCTGCATTCATTTCTTTGCTTTTCATCAATTTGTTTCATGTTTCGATTGTACGCTATGGTTGGGCATGTTGACCAGCCGTGAGGGTGCCGCTTGCCAGCCTTAGGTTTTTGAGTGACAGCAACGTGGTGGGCGGCGAGAAGCTCAGCCTCACCAAGATTCCTGAAGCCTATTTGGAACGTGATTGGCTGCAGCTGCCTTCAATCTTTGGAGGCTAATGCGCTGTTCGAGACTTGATTTGCCTTTGGTGTCCGCATTCATGGCTAGGTGATTGGTTTCTGTTTGTGGTCCCAAGTCCATTCATGTCAGGCGGGCATTTGCTGAGCCCATTCTCCATTGGCTACGTGAAAGGGTGGAAGCGGAGTGTATGTTTGCTGGTTGTGCTTGCCATTGTCCGGAAGCTGGAGATTGGCGCAAGCATCCCTAGCAACATCAAGGCAGGTTATTTTTTCTTCCTTGATGTTGATCCTTCCCAGGGTCTCCAAGACCACCCATCCTGACCTTTCAGGCGTCTTGGGGCACCATCCATGCAAGTTTCCAGAACTTCTCTGATGTCAAGGGGCAAGTGCAGGCTAACCGAGGTGGGGCTTTTGTTTGAATTCCAGCAACTTGCATCGAACAGTGTTTGGATTTTTTTCAGCAGAAACGGGTCGGTGTCATCAGTGGGTTTTCAAGGCGCGACCCTCATTCATACATCGACCAGAAGACCTCCGAATGCCTTTCATTTCAGACGGCAGATCATGATCTTGGAGAGAGCTGGGAGTGGTGGACCTGCGCAGCAATTTCAGGACTTCACTTCTGTTGTTGCTGTTATTGTTTCCTTCAATGCTCAGTAGACTGGGGAAGTTGAATATGTGTTCTAGCAGTCACTGTACAGATGTCATGTTGAATGCATTAGCCTGCTTTTCAAGAGGACTGGCATAAGGCCACGTCGGTGGCGAGGGCCTTTGCGATTGGAAAGCACGAGTCCGAATGCGTTTCCAACTTGATGGTCAACATGGTCAAGCCAGTGGTTGATGCTTTGGCTTCTGCTGTGCGTACCCGAGGCATGGCGAAATTCATCACCCATGAGTGCCTCGCAAAGGATGTCCTGAACACTGCTTTCTCGAGCGGGGTGAGCGGGCTGGAGCACTGGAAGGACCATCTCAGGAATGAAGGAGATGGCAAGCTCGTATCTCAACCGAAAGATGTTCTCTCCAGTTGGTTAAAGCTGGTGATTAACGTTGTTTTATGTTGTTTTACTTTGAGTGCTGCACATGGACAGAGTGCATGTTCAAAATCAAGTGATTGCTGTTTTTGTGACGCTTAAAACAAACAAATCAGTGAAGAAACAAGGAAAAAGCGTAGAAAAAAATGACACGTAACAAGCACACACACACACAGCCAACGTCTTGAATCTTTACACACCACCTTGGTGCAGTCAGAGACTGCGGCTTCTGTTTTATTTCTTTGGAAAGCCATTGGTTCCAGTTTGATTTCCCAATATCACCCTCTTCAGGTTTGTCCTTTGCGAATGGAAACTTTGACCAGCCTCACAAGCTGGCTGCAAACATTGTTTGCTTACTGTTTGCTGAGGCATGCTGATATTTTTGGGAACTAGTCCAACACAATTGTTCATTCCCGTTGCTTCCCCATGTGAGGCTTTGCTTTTCGTGGACAGGATCAAGCAGGACTATGATTCCTCTCAGCCTGCTATGCGGAAGGCTGTGTCGTACACCATCGGCTTGCAGAAGCACCAGGCTTGCGGAGCTTTTCTCCACTTTTTGAGGATGTTTGAGAGGTTGGCGCCTCCTGCCGACTACGACCGAGCGTATGTGGAGCTCCACAAGATGTTTCTGCGTGGCCTGCTTGATGCTGACCTTCAGCATGTTTTGACTACTTCCTTCCCACCCGGCGACCTCTCTGCCATTGCCGCTTTCAGGCAGCTTGCGATGAATTATAATGATTTGAAGTTTTACCTAGTTACTACTTTGTTCCTTAGGTTTACTGCAAGTTCTTTTTGAATCTTTCTGACAGTGTCGTTTTCCATTAGTGTTGCAATCTTTGCTTGCTGAGGCCATACGTTGCAAAAGTGGAGCAGGCCGCTCGCATTGCCAAGGAGCAGGAGGATTTGAAGCTGGCGTCGGATCTCCGCGCAGCAGATGGCAAGCAGGTGATTGCAAAGATTGAGAATGACCTGCGGCTGCTTCAGGATCTCATCCCCGATGACTTGTCACAAGCGCAGAGCACGGCCAAGGATTTGAAATATTTGCGAGATCGACAAGAGACCCTTGGCTATTGTTAAAGGCAATGTTTATGTTGCCAGTTGGTGCCCTGTGCTGTTTTCAAGTTCAAGTGGATGTGATTGCCATTCCGAGAGATGCAATAATGGCAAAAATTACGCTATTAACTAGCAGCCAAGAATGATTTGCCTGTGTCAGGAAGGGGCGACTGCATGTTGAGAAGTACCTGGGTGAGCGTGCTTGCCTCGTGGAGCAAACTGACACTTACGAGAGTCAGCATGCGTTGGGAGATTTCTTGAAGTTCAAAGAGCAGTTTCGTGGGATCTCTGGGCAGCAGTAACTTGCCCATTTTAGAGCTTTGTTTCTCAGCACTGGTGTATATAGATTGATCCCAACCTATGGTTTTCATTGTTTTTGTTTTCATTGTTTTTGGTTCAAAGGTACCTCATTGTCTCGCTTGACGCGACTGTTTGGCCGGCGAACAGCAACTATTTGGCCGATGCTGTGAGCAACCTGTCCTCTGTCCTGGCTTTGTCCTCCACACATGTTGGCATCGTGCAGTACCCTGTTTATCAGAGCCAGACCAACCAAATGACTTTGGTGAAGCACCGGCACACTCTCGACAATCTTTTGCTGAAAGCAGGTTTGACTGCGTATCACCCATTGCTGTTTCTCTATGACAAACCTGATTCTACGGCTCGCGATGGACGGCCAATGTCCCAAATGGCGATGGGTGTCTTTCACGGCAACTTCGACAGCTGCGCCTTCATGGACTCCAGCGCCATCAAACTTGGGAAATTAGGGCCGGTGCCGTTGATTCGCATTGCTGACTTGCTGGGCTTCGATGAGGTGCGTAGACCAGGTGCTTCAGCAAGGGTGGAGCAGAAGATTGGATGGGGTTTAGAACAGATTTGATTTGATGCTGTTTGTTTGGCGTTGGCTCCTTTTTTTGAAAGGGTTTGGTGTGGTTTGTCCTCTGACTTGGGTCCCTAACAAGATTATTTGTTTTATTCAGCTGTACTGCAGCTGCAGGAAAGGCATTCCTTGCCATGATCAAATTGTGGATGGCCTCCTCCAGAACATGCCCATTGGAGCAGGGGACCGTGTGCTGTTTCTGGATTTGTTGCCTAACCGGTTTCTTGCCTGTGTCGTGAAAAAAAGTGTTGTTCATACATTCGTTGTGTTTGGAAGCAAACCGGCTGAGTGTGTTGACATGGATCCAATCACAGCTTTGTGAGGCAAGTGGAGTTTGGACGAGCATTGACAGAGCGTTCTTTGGCTGGTCAGAAGACTGATGTTCGGTACTTTGGGCTGGTTCCATCGGAGAACTTCAAAGATGCTTCGAATGCTATCAGAGACATGATCTACCGGGCTTGGGATTCTTCCGCAGAAGCTCCACCGAAGCAGCGGCCAGATTCCGATGTTTCTTCTGACCGAGCCGCGCCCAACTTGCAAATATTAGCTTGGCAGAACGGTCAGCCGGTCTTCCCGGAACCATTGATGAACCGCTTTGGAGAGGAGACGGTGGAGTTTCAGGAGGTGAAGAAGTTGCAGAGCAGGTTCTTGGACATGTTTCCAGCTACAGAGGCTGTAGCCCCTGGCCCTGTCGTGCCTGGACGGGCCAGTGGCATGTGCGATTTCTCGATTGATGGCAACCTTGAGCCCCTTGATATCGACCGTAATGTTGAGCTGGTAATGGTGGCGAACGATCAGTTCGAAGAGCCAAGGCCAGGTCAGGACAAACAGGGAAAGAGTTTAACGGTTATCGTTGACTTGGTCAACATGAGATTTTTTGTTTTTCCAAGGTTGGGGATCATATCAGGATCAGAGCAGTTTTCTGTTTTCTCCATTCTGTCTTGAATCTTGATGTTTCACTTGCCAGCTGCAGGCGGGCAACGTGTGCTATGACCAGGAAGAAGCCAGCCATTGTCATTTGCGAGGACTTTTCCCTTTGGTTGGGGAACACGTCAGATTCGGATTCTGTGGTGGAGCCTGGGGAGCTGCTGGGATTCGGGACTGGTGTCTTTGAAGAGAAAGTGGTTAGCCATTCGGCGTGACAAACGCTTGTCTTTTTTTATGTAACTTTGGTATAGCCAGCTTTGCGCATTTTCTTTCTATTGTTATTTTTTGAACAGCCCGGATCATTTTGCCGTGGTCTTGAGATACCGCAGGTGATCCAAGTGCTGAAAAGGATGTCTTGCCGTGGCGACTGTCAAGTGACCTTTCTTTGGTCAGCTCTGACCGAACATGGTACCCTGTGTGCAAATTCTTGCGGAAGCTTGCCACCGAACAGGGCATTGGCGAGTTGGAGATTGAGGACCACCAGCTGGAACCCAGATATCATGCAGTAGCTTGCATGGAACTTGTGTTTGACTTTTCAGTTTTTGAGGCCTTAGGGTCTTCAGATGTCACCCTATAGGTGTGATGTATCATCATTGCAGCCTTTGATCGGTTTTCATGCCCACTTTTTTTGCTAGCTTAGGCAGTCGACGGGGCCGATCCTGTTCCAGTCACCTTCCGGTATGCCATCACTCCGCTGAGATCGAAGGCCACTCATGTCTACAAGCCCAACGGGTTGAGTGAAGGACGTGATCAGATTGCGTCCACCATGATCGGAGCAGTTTTTGCAGGCAACTTTGACAAACTCGTGAAGAACAAAATTTGTTCAGTGGTGTGGGAGGCCTGGGTTTCCCGCCGAAATCGGATGGGAGATGGGCATGGGGCTGTTATCGTTAACTGTGATTTTATCAGTAAACAAACCGACGGTGCAGCCAGGTGCAGTTCACCTCATCGCCGCCAAAGATCCAGATTTCCAAGCCCAAGCTGTACATGACTGCCCGCATCCATTTGCCGAGCAAGTCTTGGTGCTGTATCAGCAAGTGAGCCCCGAGAGTTCAGAGTGACATGACTGCCCGCATCCATTTGCCGAGCAAGTCTGCTGCTGTATCAGAAAGTGAGCCCTGAGAGTTCACCGGTTTTGGTTTTGGCCTGCCAGTCAGAAGTGAGAACATGATTATCAGTGGTTTTTGGACTTTAATTTCCTCATTACTATTACTATCATGTGACACTTTGACCGTGTATGATGGCTGTGTTTAATGATTGCATCGTCGTTGCAAGTGGCTGGCCCGATGAGCATTTTGATGGCCTGTCAAAAAAATTTTGACGGTGAATTTTGTCGCCGGTTCTGGCGTGGTGTATGGATGGTGAAACAACACCCGCAACTCCGAGAGTCTTCTTTGTTTGCATGTTTTGGCCGAACCTGAATGGCAAAATGTCGCCGACGACAGCAGGCCATAGTGACCTTTACACAGCTGGCAGTTCATGTGAAAAATTCCAGCGGTTAGCCAGTCATTCTGGTTCAGCGTTCATGACCTGGCACCCATGTTTGAAATCACAACCGTTTCTATAAGCAAGTTTTTGAATGCGCCGGCAGGCTTGTTTCATGACCCAAATCGGACATAGTTCTCGTGCCAATCTCTTTTGACCTTGTAGCATGCCCGTTTGCGGACACGTCGACACGCTGTCAGACGACGAGGCTTGGTGTCCTTTTTAAGCAGTGCCAAGTGCTCCTGAGCCGTAGGTTTCATTTTTGTTGTGCAACACTTAGCCCAGATTGGGTCTTTAAGTGTTGCTCTTCAGGAATCACCAGCTCTCGAACCTTCTGCTGGCGCCGAGCAAGCTGAGACGGAGAAGCCGAAGGAGTCGAAGGCAAAAGCAAAGTCTTTGATCCCCAAGATGAAGCCCAAGGCCAAGGATAAGCCGGGAGTGGAAGTTGTTGAACCTAGTGAAGCTTCGGTGGCGGAGCCGAAGAAGAAGAAACAGAAGAAGGAAGTCGTCATGAAGCGTCCTTCCGCTTTGCGACGGCCAGCTGCGGCCGCTGAGCCTGACAATGCTGCTCGTGCTTCGCCTGCTGAGCCAAGCCCAAGCCCCTTGACTTGGTCTTGGTTTTGAGTCCACTAGGTTGCACGTGCAGCCATTTTGGTGTTTTTCTTTACACTTATTGCCAGGTGACCTAAGCAATCCTTTTTGGTACAAATCGAGCAACACTTGGGCGTGCAAGTTCAAGTCGACTGGGAAGCAGCCTTTCTCAGCAACTTGCCCAGATCTCTTTGCAGAGTCTTTTCCATTAGCCTTTGATTGTCCATTCCGCCGGCTGATGTCTGGCTAAGGCCGGTGGCAAATTTGTTACAAAGGAGAAGTCTCTGGAGATCATTCAGGAAGGAATCAAGGCCTTTAACAATGGAAAGTCCAAGGGGGATGTGAAGAGCATGATGGCATTTTGATGGCAAGGTGGTTTTGTTTTCCTTATTTTCCTCGTTTTCCTCGGTTTCCTCGTTTTCCTTGTTTTCCTTCTTGTTGTTGTTGTTGTGGTGGTGGTGGTTGTTGTGGTGCAGGTGTTCGTGACTTCATTTTGTCCATACAACATGTTGGGGTCATTTCACAAAAGACACCTCTCAAAGTCAGAGGACGGCTCAGCTCCGAGGCAGAGATGAGCAGGGCGGCCACGACAGAGTACTTGGAGAGCAGGAAGCCTTTCGAGCGTGTTCCGGAGGCGGCTTCTTAGTTTGTCAGCCAGCCGTCAGTTTGACCGGCTTGGCCAGCAGTTCATTTTTTTGCATGTTGCCTGGTCAGGCCGAAGGCGTCGATTCGAGTGCTGGTGGAGCTGCCCCCAGTGCTGCGGCCCCTGAGGAGCCCAGCGCTGCTGCTGAGGACGCGTCCAACGCTGCCGGTGACCATGCTGGCTCTGAGGCCGAAGGTGCGGAGGAAGAAGACTTGGACGATGATAAGACGTTAGAGGGACCGGGAGTTGATGTCGATTGAGGCCTCTGGCAGCCGATCAGTCTAACTTAACCTGTCACGCAGAGCCTTGGATCTTAGAGAGACATCCGATCGGGCGTGAGAAATAGTTTCACAGCGGTCGAAGTTTTTGCGCTGCCTGCTGTGGGCTTTCCATGTGCAGCCACCAGCTTCCTTCACCAGTGATTCAAATTTGAACCGTTTGATTTTCATGTCAACCCACATTTTTTTGCATATCAAGCTCGTGCCGCCTGACAGACCCTTTTTGTTTTGTGTTGGATCTATGGCGCTTCGCTATGTTGCTGGTGGTGACCGAAGTCGCAGCCCCCCAAAGAGTGAACCTCAGCATGGCGACAGTCCAGAGACAGTCGCTGTGGTCGACTGCGACAATGGCTATGTCAAAGAAGAGTGGCAGGACTCCCAGCCAGATCCCTGCACACTGCCGGACTATGATCTTGACTTGCACCTCAAAATCGACAGGTATGTGACTTACCACGAAGCCCGCACTGCCGGCCTTGGCGTTGCTGGGCTGATTGCAGATGGTGTGCAGGGCATTCGTCGTGAGCATGCTGCTGCCAAGTAGGCCCTTGCTGCTGCAGCAGCTTCGCAGGCTGCTGAGTCGGTGGAAGCAGCTTCTTCCAGTCAGGAAGCCGCAGCAGCATCCTTTAAAAGGACAATGAAATCGCTAGTGCGCGGCATTGAGACCTTGTTGAGTGAACAAGGTCTCCATGCCATTCACTGGTGATGCTGAAATAAGCTTTGTGTGCACCTGGTTCTTCCAGTCAGGAAGCCGGTGCAACTCAGAGTCAGTGATCTTTTGGGCTAGCTTGTTTGCATAGCCAAGATTTAGTAATTTAGGCCAGAAGCTTGTGGCACTGTGTGTGCTACACTGTGCGCTTGTTCCCTTGCAAGCGGACGCTGACAGCTGTCGCGCAAAAAATGTGGATTGCGCGTTGGAGTGTGTGGAAGTTTATTGTTCGGAAAGTCCGAGATGGAGAGTTGCCGTATGTTAAGATGTTCGGAAAAACAGTTTGAAAATAAAAGACTGCTTCAACATGTTACAGACCAAGAAGTTAACGAAAGAACCAGCAGAAATCAGGATTTATCTTTTGTAGTCGTCTCATCGAATGTCAAAGCAGTTGACCTGAAGAGCGCCCAGTCTCTTCTCGTAAACGACAATTCATTCTTGCTTCTTGAACATTTGTTTGGATTCGCAAGTCACAAGTGGATTTTAGGTAAGTATTGTTTGTAGCTGCCACTCATGGCCGTAGACTTGGTGCACAGGGCACGGTATCCAATCTTTGATGTTGATGCCTCGTTTTCAAGTGTATTAACCATGTACGGATGCTGTACAATGATGAGATAGTCACTGAGCGACAAGGGTTTGAAGATCGAAGGGGTTGCCGGTAGTTGCTGCCACGGCTTCCAATCTTTTATTCATGGTCGCTTCGCGACGAAGACCGCCCGCAGCGAGGCAGGCCTATGTTCCAAATGCGCATTAATTTTTGTGTAATGTAAGCCCAATGTAAGCACCCCAAAAATTATTTAGCCATCAGTTGCCCGTAGGCAGTCCCCGTTTCAGTGTGAGCTGGGCCCAATTGAGGCCTTCCAAGTCTTTATTTAGAGCACGATCGTTTTGATAGAGAGTGTAACTAGTCAAGACTGAATTAGGCAAGACTTGTTGGGCGCTTTGTGGCTCCATATGAGGCTATGTTGGCCCTGCTATGAGGCTATGTTGGCCCCATATGTTGGACCTATGTTGGCCGATATTTTGCTTATATTGGAGAAGATGAGAAATTTTGAAAAACGTGGAAAACACAGGATTTTACAGCAAAGTTGCCCCGCCAAGCTAGCTTGTATAATTATAGCAGATTGCAATTGCTTGCAGTTAATGCTTCTCCACAAAAAACGCCTCAGAGCACTTTCGGTGCCGGTGGATTTCTTAATGTCGCGAAACTTCACTGCCGAGAAGTCGGGCCAGAAGGGTTTCTCACTTTTAGACCAGCAATGCATCAGGTCAAAACGTGATATTGAAACGCTGGATTTCTGACCGTAGTTGCTGTTGTCATCATTGGAGTTGTGGGTGGGTGACGCATAGTATAACTGGGCCAAAGACCTTAAATCTAAGCTAGATATTACGGCAAGGCTTTGGCCGTGGATGTTGATATGTAATGAAAACGACACTTCTCATAGAATAGGCAATCAACATCACACTTTGTATCACAACGTTTAGTAATAGGAAGGGGTGAAGCTTCAAACTAGCGGAACCGCTTTAAAGAGATGTCAAAGGGTAGTAGAGAAGTAAAGAACGCACCAAACGGACTGTTGCAAGTAGCCAAGCATGCATGTGCAATGTGCGAGGCTTTCGTTCTGAAGAGGTGTAAATAGCACGAAACTCAAAGTATCGTGAGCTGCCGCCAGGCAAGTTATCAGAAGTTGCATCATGGTAGCGGAGTTGCATAGCTTGAGGACCCCATTCACTTTGGGGACCCCATTGGCACGAAATTTCTTTCTTCTCTCACATCTGCTCATCTTCAAATCTTCTCTCACATCTGCTCATCTTCACATCTTCTCTCACATCTTCTCTCACATCTTCTCTCACATCTTCTCTCACATCTGCTCATCTTCACATCTTCACATCTTCTCATCTTCACATCTTCTCATCTTCACATCTTCTCACATCTTCTCATCTTCTCACATCTTCTCACCTTCACATCTTCTCACATCTTCTCACATCTTCTCACATCTTCTCACATCTTCTCACATCTTCTCACATCTTCTCACATCTTCTTTCATCTTCTCTCACATCTTCTCACATCTTCTCACACCTCTTGCCCTCTTGCCCTCTTGCCTTCTTGCCCTCTCCTTCTTTTCTATTTCTCTTTTGAAGGCGGGAGCAGGGGCAGTGGCAACGAGACGCCACGAAACGCAACCCTTTCGCACGAAATGAGGTTCGATCGTCAAAAACTGAGGAAAAATTACGAGTTGCAAGTGGCCCCGGGCAACCCTTTCGCACGAAATGAGGTTCGATCGTCAAAAACTGAGGAAAAATTGCGATTTCCAACTTGTCCGCGCAACCCTTTCGCACGAAATGGGGTTCGATCGTCAAAAACTGAGGAAAAATTGCGATTTCCAACTTGTCCGCGCAACCCTTTCGCACGAAATGAGGTTCGATCGTCAAAAACTGAGGTAAAATTGCGATTTCCAAGTCGTCCCGCGAACCCTTTCGCACGAAATGAGGTTCGATCGTCAAAAACTGAGGTAAAATTGCGATTTCAAGTGGTCCGGCGCAACCCTTTCGCACGAAATGAGGCTCGATCGTCAAAAACTGAGGAAAAATTGCGATTTCCAAGGTGCAATCGCCAGCCTTTCGCACGAAATGAGGTTCGATCGTCAAAAACTGAGGAAAAATTGCGATTTCCAACTTGTCCGCGCAACCCTTTCGCACGAAATGAGGTTCGATCGTCAAAGCTTCTGTGTGTAAAAGCGTCTGTGTGTAAAAGCGTCTGTGTGTAAAAGAGTCTGTGTGAAAAAGCGTCTGTGTGTAAAAGCTTCTGTGTGTAAAAGCTTCTGTGTGTAACAGCGTCTGTGTGTAAAAGAGTCTGTGTGTAAAAGCGTCTGTGTGTAAAAGCGTCTGTGTGTAAAAGAGTCTGTGTGAAAAAGCGTCTGTGTGTAAAAGCTTCTGTGTGTAAAAGCTTCTGTGTGTAACAGCGTCTGTGTGTAAACGCTTCTGTGTGTAACAGCGTCTGTGTGTAAATGCGTCTGTGTGTAACAGTGTCTGTGTGTAAAAGCTTCTGTGTGTAAAAGCGTCTGTGTGTAAAAGAGTCTGTGTGTAAAAGCGTCTGTGTGTAAAAGAGTCTGTGTGAAAAAGCGTCTGTGTGTAAAAGCTTCTGTGTGTAAAAGCTTCTGTGTGTAACAGCGTCTGTGTGTAAACGCGTCTGTGTGTAACAGTGTCAGTGTGTAAAAGCTTCTGTGTGTAAAAGCGTCTGTGTGTAAAAGAGTCTGTGTGTAAAAGCTTCTGTGTGTAAAAGCCTCTGTGTGTGAAAGTGTTTGTGTGTAAAAGCGTCTGTGTGTAAAAGCGTCTGTGTGTAAAAGCGTCTGTGTGTAAAAGCGTCTGTGTGTAAAAGAACCTATGTGTAAAAAGCGTTTGTGTGTAAAAGCGTCTGTGTGTAAAAGCGTCTGTGTGTAAAAGCGTCTGTGTGTAAAAGCGTCTGTGTGTAAAAGTGTTTCTGTGTAAAAGTGTTTGTGTGTAAAAGTGCCTGTGTGTAAAAGCGTCTATGTGTAAAAGCTTCTGTGTGTACAAGCATTTGTGTGTAAAAGCAACTCCTGTGTGTAAAAGGGTCTGTGTGTAAAAGTGTCTGTGTGTAAACGTATCTGTGTGTAAACGTGTCTGTGTAAAAGCTTCTGTATGTAAAAGCTTCTGCGGGTAAAAGCTTTCTGTGTAAAAGTGTCTGTGTAAAAGCTACTGTGTGTAAAAGCTTCTCACTATTTGGTCTTGATACTCCTCTTCTCGACTGCCTATAACACATCTTTCATACATCGTTTCTAAAATTGCGTCTCCATACTAACAAGAGAAGACCCTGCTCCTCTACGCTCTCGGGCCATCCGTCGTCTAGTTCGTTCGTAGTTAGCCGTTTTTAGGTTTTCTGCACGTTGTAGGGTATTCCACACGAGAACCAAACTGCACGAAACCAATCTTAGGTTTTTAGGAACCGAGAAACCTGTTTTGCACGTTTCTAGATTGGTAGAATCGTTTTTGCACAATTAAGTTTGTAGAGATTTTGGAATCTCCTTGACTGGACCGGAATCCAGTTTGCTTTACCCACAGAAACTC
Source organism: Cladocopium goreaui (assembly GCA_947184155.2). NCBI lineage: Eukaryota > Dinophyceae > Suessiales > Symbiodiniaceae > Cladocopium > Cladocopium goreaui. The sequence continues at coordinate 58,378 of CAMXCT020001619.1, read as the reverse complement.
ACTTAGTTTCTGTGTTCTGAACTGTGCTTACCAACGTGAACGTTGGCTCAAGCCTGCGAGAGCGAAAAGTGTGTGAGTGTGTCGCCGTGAGACGGCCTGGGAGAGTCGATACTGCAGAAACGCGAAACGATCGCCGTTTGTTTGTGTTTTGGTTTGGGTTTACTTTGAGCACGAGAGGTTTGAAAGCGGTTTTCGCGATCTAACTTTGTGTGTCAAAGTTTTACGTGGTAGCGGAGCTTGTGTGCTCCCTCCACAAGAGATCCTGTGAGGATCTGGCACGCCTGTGTGCGTCTTGTGTGTGCCTGGTTCCAGGGAAGTTGGTGTGAGTTGCGTTTGACTGTCGTGTGTTTGACTCCGAGGTGTCAAAAATGTCTCAATCAGGACAACCACAGCATTTTCGCATGGACGGCCAAGGTACCCAGAGCGGAGAGAAAGGATATGGTAAGGGTTTTCAGGCAGGTGGACCGACTGGACCGTACCCTGTTGGAGAAGTTGGACCGGGGAGTCCGCAACCTGCGTCACCGACGCACCAAGAGCAGCCTAGTATGCCAGGAAGTCCAGGTCCGCAAGGTCCTTTGTTCACGCCAGATCAGTTGACCCAGATCGCACAGATCTTCCGCATGGGAATTGAGCCTGTCGTAAGGGAAATGAGTACGAGACTTGATGGTTTGCAAGCTCAGGTGACTCGCGTTCCAGAGGGAACTGCAGCCTTGCACGGTGCGAGACCGGCTGATGCATCCTTGTCTTCAGGTTTAAGGAGTGGACCTTCACGGTTTGGTGAACAGCCACCCACGAGTCCAGGACCTGCGTTCCGACCTGTGGGGTCGCCGCCAGGTATAGCACAAGTGACACCCCAGAGGGGGGAGAGAAATCCGAATCAAGATGACGAGAGAGATGGTCGTGACATCTTCAGTAAATCTGAAAAATGGTTACCTCCTATGCCCACTGTGGATTTCAAGAACTGGAGAACCCGTGCAGATGAAGTCCTTGGATTTTCGGACTGGGTTCAGGCTTTACGTGCTTGGGTTTCCTTAGGAAGTGATATCTTTGCCTGGGAGATTGCCCAGTGCATTGGTTGGGAACAAGAGATTCATATGTCTGTGCTGAAGCCCGCTCAACAGACTCGAAGTGCACGTCTTCTTGCAATCCTCATTCAGACGTCTAAGGATTTCCCAAGGGGGAACACCATGCTGCAAGCTTATGTTGAAGGAGTTGGTGTTGATGGAGCGTTCTTGGCAACCAGAGGTACGAGTGGTTTTGAAGGTTTGCGTTTGTTGGCAAGAGAGTTTTCTTTGCGTTCAAGGGCAGAAGCGTTTTTCTTTCGCACTGAGTTTTTGGCAAAGACGTTCAAGGCGTCTGTTGGTGTTACTCAGGTGAGTGACATCATCCGCCAGATCGACGTTGGACTGTCAAGGTTTCGCAAGATGATTGAAACTCTACCTGCAACTGTGTCCAGAGTTGGACTTGAGGTGCAAACAAGTGATCTAACCATCATGCTTTTACGTTCGCTGCCACATGATGTTCGTTCGTACACCACGTTACATGCAGCAGGTGATGCTTATACCGACCTTCGCACTGCTGCGTTGCGTTTTGAGACGCAGCAACGCATGTTTGCTGAGTTGAGTGGCCCATCTTCATCAGGTGCACGAGGTGTGCATGCACTTGAAAGTGCTGAGACCGCTGAAGAGTGGTGGGGATACGATCAGGAAGGTTATGACAACTCTGAGTATGCCCAGGAAAGATCCTGATGATCAATGGGAATGGGACGAAGATGCACAGGTTTGGATCAGTGCTACTGTTGCCAAAGGAAAGGGAAGTCCCAAGAGCACGATGAAGTGTCATCTGTGTGGCAGGCGAGGCCACATGGCCAAGCAATGCAAGGCCGATCTGAGCAAGGTGAAATGTTTTCATTGCTCGAGATTTGGTCACATTGGGGCACAATGTCCTGACAAGCCCAAAGGTGACAAGGGAAAGCAGCAGATTTTTTGTGCGGATGCTCGCATTACTTGCCCTCAGGTGATCGATGGCGTCGAAGCCACGCTGATTTTATCGCCTGATCTTCCCTGAGGAAAAAGGAAGAGTCTGCTGCATGAGTGGACTTGTGAAATTTTGGATAACTTGAACGACTTGTGAAGTCATCTTGAAGTTTTGATAGACTTGTGAAGTCAGCTGGATAGAGAAAGGTCTTTAAATGTCTGAGACATGAGGCTGAAACTCTCTTTGATCGTTGCCCTGTGCGTTGCTTGGGTAGTCGGATCTAATTATCGAGACTTTGAGGTCTGACGATTGCATGATATAGTTCTGAATCCAATTTGAATTGCAAGAGTTGCAGAAGTCTTTAGAAGACATCGAGAGGATGATCTTTCTTGGATTTTCTGTGGACTTTCCTTGATGGACTGTCTTTGGAATTCTTGTGGACTGCTTGGAATGGATTTCAGCTTGAGCTTGATTGGATTTCCGCAGCCATTTGTGTGTGTGGGCAGGTCGCGCAAGCCATGGCCACTGGAGAGATGGAAGAGCTCTACTGGCTCTTATTCTTTGTATATACACTGGGTTTTCTATCTGGTATTCTTTCAGCTTACTGCATTACGAAATGTTGCAAAAGCCGCAATACAACTGCAAGAAATTCAGGTACAGCTATGAAGAGTTCTACAGCTTTGTATTGTGATTCTGACGGTGAAGGCCCAGGTACTCGTATCTATTGGAGTTTTTGCCGAGAGATGTATCACTGCAATGAGAAGTGCAAGGTTTTGATTGCCGCCGCTGGTCCAAATGGACATATTCGATGCCGAGACAATTGCCAGGTTTGCCAACCGGAGACTGGACCCTTGTTGGTTGTGACTTCAACAGGATCGAAGTATCACTGTTCAGGTTGCCGTACAACGGAGAAGTCAAAGCAGCTGACGCTGTTAGCATGCCCTATCTGCTATGGCATGGGGAATGTCAAGGCCGAGTGACTGAATTCGTTTTGGATTTGAGTCGCACAAGTTCGAAAGGGGGTGTGAAAAATCATCCTATGTATAGCTAGCGTAGCGATCTTGTGCTTGAACTTAGGTAGTTGTTAGTTGCTTTGTAGTTGTAGTTTGTGGACTTGCGTAGTTTGAGCTTTGTTTTGTAACGTAGTTAGCAGGTGATTGTGATGTAGTTAATCGATCTCATCTCATTCCGTCACAAAGAGTTGTGACGGAGTTGCCATTTTTCGTTTGTAGTTAGCCGTTTTTAGGTTTTCTGCACGTTGTAGGGTATTCCAGACGAGAACCAAACTGCACGAAACCAATCTTAGGTTTTTAGGAACCGAGAAACCTGTTTTACACGTTTCTAGATTGGTAGAATCGTTTTTGCACAATTAAGTTTGTAGAGATTTTGGAATCTCCTTGACTGGACCGGAATCCAGTTTGCTTTACCCACAGAAACTCACTTAGTTTCTGTGTTCTGAACTGTGTTTACCAACGTGAACGTTGGCTCAAGCCTGCGAGAGCGAAAAGTGTGTGAGTGTGTCGCCGTGAGACGGCCTGGGAGAGTCGATACTGCAGAAACGCGAAACGATCGCCGTGTGTTTGTGTTTTGGTTTGGGTTTACTTTGAGCACGAGAGGTTTGAAAGCGGTTTTCGCGATCTAACTTTGTGTGTCAAAGTTTTACGAACAGGAAATCCTACCTTTGTCAGGTATGTACTTCTTTGATGGATGGCGGGTACATCCAACGCTACCAATCCCAGCAACCTACCACGCACCAAAGAAGCGCCAGTCCGGGATATCGCTTCTGCTACACCCTCAGCTGGTACGGAACCAACCCGGTCGCCAGAAGAAGAAGCGAGAGACATCCTAGCGACAGCCGCCAAGAATCAGGCGGAAGATGGGCCAAATACAAGGAGGGCAGCGGTCCGCGAATGTAAATACCTCAGAGCTATGGTCAACCAATATCAGTCCACCATACAAGAAGTGCATAAGGCGGCCCGCATCCACACACAAATGAGCAAAGGCACAGCAGGGTCAACCGCAGATTATCGACCACAAGGAGGAGCGCTCCCAGTAATATCTCCAGAACTGACCTCCGAGCTACTGCATTACCTATCCACGCTACCCGACCCATGGCCCCTGGCTAAGATCACGATAGATATGGAGAAACCAAGCCAGTGGGTTTCCAAATTGTGCCGACTCTACTGATATGCCAGACGAACAGTAGGATCACCTTCGGCAACACACGTCCCAGAGATCGAGACAGCACTCCAGGCTGTCCAGAAAATCCTCCCAAAGCTTGAGGCAAGTGTGAAAAATCATCCTATGTATAGCTAGCGTAGCGATCTTGTGCTTGAACTTAGGTAGTTGTTAGTTGCTTTGTAGTTGTAGTTTGTGGACTTGCGTAGTTTGGACTTTGTTTTGTAGTTAGCAGGTGATTGTGATGTAGTTAATCGATCTCATCTCATTCCGTCACAAAGAGTTGTGACGGAGTTGCCATTTTTCGTTTGTAGTTAGCCGTTTTTAGGTTTTCTGCACGTTGTAGGGTATTCCACACGAGAACCAAACTGCACGAAACCAATCTTAGGTTTTTAGGAACCGAGAAGCCTGTTTTGCACGTTTCTAGATTGGTAGAATCGTTTTTGCACAATTAAGTTTGTAGAGATTTTGGAATCTCCTTGACTGGACCGGAATCCAGTTTGCTTTACCCACAGAAACTCACTTAGTTTCTGTGTTCTGAACTGTGTTTACCAACGTGAACGTTGGCTCAAGCCTGCGAGAGCGAAAAGTGTGTGAGTGTGTCGCCGTGAGACGGCCTGGGAGAGTCGATACTGCAGAAACGCGAAACAATCGCCGTTTGTTTGTGTTTTGGTTTGGGTTTACTTTGAGCACGAGAGGTTTGAAAGCGGTTTTCGCGATCTAACTTTGGGTGTCAAAGTTTTACGTGGTAGCGGAGCTTGTGTGCTCCCTCCACAAGAGATCCTGTGAGGATCTGGCACGCCTGTGTGCGTCTTGTGTGTGCCTGGTTCCAGGGAAGTTGGTGTGAGTTGCGTTTGACTGTCGTGTGTTTGACTCCGAGGTGTGTCAGGAAAAATGTCTCAATCAGGACAACCACAGCATTTTCGCATGGACGGCCAAGGTACCCAGAGCGGAGAGAAAGGATATGGTAAGGGTTTTCAGGCAGGTGGACCGACTGGACCGTACCCTGTTGGAGAAGTTGGACCGAGGAGTCCGCAACCTGCGTCACCGACGCACCAAGAGCAGCCTAGTATGCCAGGAAGTCCAGGTCCGCAAGGTCCTTTGTTCACGCCAGATCAGTTGACCCGGATCGCACAGATCTTCCGCATGGGAATTGAGCCTGTCGTAAGGGAAATGAGTACGAGACTCGATGGTTTGCAAGCTCAGGTGACTCGCGTTCCAGAGGGAACTGCAGCCTTGCACGGTGCGAGACCGGCTGATGCATCCTTGTCTTCAGGTTTAAGCAGTGGACCTTCACGGTTTGGTGAACAGCCACCCACGAGTCCAGGACCTGCGTTCCGACCTGTGGGGTTGCCGCCAGGTATAGCACAAGTGACACCCCAGAGGGGGGAGAGAAATCCGAATCAAGATGACGAGAGAGATGGTCGTGACATCTTCAGTAAATCTGAAAAATGGTTACCTCCTATGCCCACTGTGGATTTCAGGAACTGGAGAACCCGTGCAGATGAAGTCCTTGGATTTTCGGACTGGGTTCAGGCTTTACGTGCTTGGGTTTCCTTAGGAAGTGACATCTTTGCCTGGGAGATTGCCCAGTGCATTGGTTGGGAACAAGAGATTCATATGTCTGTGCTGAAGCCCGCTCAACAGACTCGAAGTGCGCGTCTTCTTGCAATCCTCATTCAGACGTTCAAGGATTTCCCAAGGGGGAACACCATGCTGCAAGCTTATGTTGAAGGAGTTGGTGTTGATGGAGCGTTCTTGGCAACCAGAGGTACGAGTGGTTTTGAAGGTTTGCGTTTGTTGGCAAGAGAGTTTTCTTTGCGTTCAAGGGCAGAAGCGTCTTTCTTTCGCACTGAGTTTTTGGCAAAGACGTTCAAGGCGTCTGTTGGTGTTACGCAGGTGAGTGACATCATCCGCCAGATCGACGTTGGACTGTCAAGGTTTCGCAAGATGATTGAAACTCTGCCTGCAACTGTGTCCAGAGTTGGACTTGAGGTGCAAACAAGTGATCTGACCATCATGCTTTTACGTTCGTTGCCACATGATGTTCGTTCGTACACCACTTTGCATGCAGCAGGTGATGCTTATACTGACCTTCGCACTGCTGCGTTGCGTTTTGAGACGCAACGCAGCAACGCATGTTTGCTGAGTTGAGTGGCCCATCTTCATCAGGTGCACGAGGTGTGCATGCACTTGAAAGTGCTGAGACCGCTGAAGAGTGGTGGGGATACGATCAGGAAGGTTATGACAACTCTGAGTATGCCCAGGAAGAAGATCCTGATGATCAATGGGAATGGGACGAAGATGCACAGGTTTGGATCAGTGCTACTGTTGCCAAAGGAAAGGGAAGTCCCAAGAGCACGATGAAGTGTCATCTGTGTGGCAGGCGAGGCCACATGGCCAAGCAATGCAAGGCCGATCTGAGCAAGGTGAAATGTTTTCATTGCTCGAGATTTGGTCACATTGGGGCACAATGTCCTGACAAGCCCAAAGGTGACAAGGGAAAGCAGCAGAAGAAGCCCCAGCCGAAAGCTGGAAAGAGCAAAGGTAAGGAAAAGATGCACGAGTTGGCAGAGGAGAATGGGCAGGAAGCTGCTCCAGCACAAGGTGAGGTGCTGATGCCATTGATTTCTTCAGTTGAACATTCGGATGATGAGTGGCGATGGTGGTTGATTGACAGTGGAGCAGCTGTCTCAGTGTTGTCTGAGCAGTTCAAGGCCTACTACAAGTGCAGCGCAGAAGAGCAGGTGATGGACACCTACTATGCAGCCAATGGGTCTGCAGTCACCATGAGAGGTGAAGTTCAGGTGACAGTTGCGTTTGAGACGGGATCTGGTTCCAAGAAGTCTCAGAACTTTCGTTTGAAGTGCTGCGTAGGCTCCACCAGCCACAACATTGTGAGCACAACCCAGCTTGTGAAGCGTGGATGGACAGTTGTTCAGTCGCCAGGTGAAACCTATCTTTGGCATGAAGAGTCGAATACCGTGATTACTGATGTGGTGTTGTGGGGAGGATGTCCCTGGCTGAGAGCCAAGAAGACAACATCTCAGGTTCCTGCTGTGAAGGATACCTACATGCCGATGGAAGTTGATGTGCCAATGGAGTCAGTGAGGACCGGGCAAGGCTTGACTGTTGGTATGGTAGGTGCGGTTGAGTTGTCAACCCAGGAGAGACTGCGTCAACACATCTTGAGAGGCCATTATCCGTATGACCCTCATTGTTTGGAATGTCAACAGGGCCGTGGTGTTTCCAGAGCACCCAGGCGAGATTTGAAAGAGCGCTTGCTTGAGGTACAGGTTGACTTCATGTTCTTGGGAACAGTTGGATCGCAGTACAAGTTTTTGTTGTTTCGTCACTGTTTCAGTGGTTTGTTGGGTGTCTGCGCTGTGAGCGAGAATCTTGACACCACCGGCCAACATGTCCGCCAGATCTTGGCAGAGTTTGGACTGTTGTCTGGAGATCCAAAGCCGATTGATTTCAGGTCAGATGCGTCCGATGAACTCGGGACGACGTTGAGAAGAGCTGGTATTCCAAGAGAATTTACCGTCAGCAAAGCAGGTCCCCAGAACCATGATACTGTTGGTTCAGTGGAGCGTGGAGTCCGTGAGCTGAAAGAAGGTCTTGCGGTACTGAGACTCGAATTGGGGAAAGCAGGTGTTGACGTGGTCAACAGTTTGGTTGGCTGGGAAGCCAGTTCAAGGTACGTGATTGCGATGCACAACTTGCATTCGAAGTTGGATGGCACAGGATTGAGTGGACGAGAGGTCCTGAGAAACCAGGTTGATCAGAAGAATGCTGTCACAGCGATGTTCTGTTCTAGGGTTCTTGCGGAGACACCTGACAGTGTGAACAGCATCGGAAGGTTCGTGACTGCTGGATACCTGTATCCTGTGAGGAACTCGTTTGCACACTTTGTAGTTGCGTCAATTGAAGGTGAACTGAAATTTTTCCAAGCGAAGAGCCTGAAGCTCGTTTTTCCAATTGTGTATCCTCTGGAATTGGTTGGAAGGTTCTTGCGTGCAGTGGACTCTGCTGGACCTGCACCCGCCATTTTGGACCAGGAACCGATTGAGATCGTTCCAGAGGACTTTGCACGTCTGCCCGACAAGGTGCAACCTCCACGGCATTGGATTGATGCCCATGGACGGACCGAAGGTTGTAGTTCTTGTGCTACTCGTCAAGGTCGACACTCCAAGAAGTGCTGTGAGCGCTATTGGACATGGCTTCGGAACCAGAGATCCAAAGAAGCCGTTGTGCCTGAGAAACAACTCCCACTTGCCGAGCCCAATGACCAAGAAGTGGCGGTACCAGTACCATCACAGCCACTACCAAAGATTCCAGGTTTGCCATCTGGAATGTTGCCTACAAGGCACTGTCCGAGTTGTGAATCAGGTATGAATGCTCCTGGCACCCGCCATTCGGCTGAGTGCCGCAAGAGGCAAGGTGAGTTCTTGTCTACTCCTATCAAGCCGTCGCTTGAGGATGTGGAGCAAGCTTTGGAGCAAGCAGGTGAAGGTGGAGACGTCCCCTACTCACCATCTCTGGGTCCCGAACATGCTGATCTTGCCGATGTGGACATGGACTTACCACTTGAGGCGAGTTCTGCACCAGCTGAGGCTGCATCCTTTTCGGAGCGAGACGCTCCAGAATTTCAATCCGAAGATGTTGAGATGGAAGTTGAACAGCCACAGACGATCCCGATGATCGATGTGTGTCTTTGCTCTGAGAGAGTCAGGATTGGATGTTTGACTTCTCCCGATCTGCTCTCCGAGGAGCGGTTCTCTGTTGAGTCTATCAGTTTTTCAGGTGGAGCTCATGACTCTGAAGTTGTTGAGCTATGTGGATCCAAGGTTCGATTGTGGAAGCCAACAGGAGCTGTTTCGGATACCACTCTTGAAGAACTGGACCCCCAAGGAACTTTCCTTGCGATGGTCAAAGAGCTCAAGGGATTGACTCATGTGAATGCAGGTCGTATCATGAAGGAGAAGGAAGCCTTGCAGTTTTGCAAGAAGCACAGCATCAAAGTTATCTCCTGCAGGTGGGTTACGAACAGTAAGCCTGAAGCCGACGAAGGAGTTCGTGCTCGGATAGTCGTGAAAGATTTTGCTAAAGGTCAGAAGACTGCCAGACAGGAAGGTATTTCTTCCCCCACACCCTCGATTGAGTCGCTACGACTTCTGTTGGGAGCGGCAACGGGTATGTGGACTGGTGGAAAAGGTTTCAACCTTTATGCAATTGACGTCAGTCAGGCGTTCATGAATTCACCGCTCACTGTGAAGGTTTGTGTCCGGCTTCCATCATCAATCAGCACACTTGACAATGAACCGGTTTTTCTTGAGGCTTACAAGGGTTTGAATGGACTTCGTATCGCAAGTTTGACTTGGGTTCTGTTCTTTGATGGGATTGTCAAAAGCGTTGGCATCCGATCTGGACTTGTGGAGCCATGCTTGTACGGTGGGATGGTACGAGGTGCCCCCATCCTTGTCATCTGTTATGTGGATGACCTGTTGGTTGCCACGCCCAGCGAGGCTGCGTATCGTGTTCTGTTTGAAGCTCTTGAGAAGCAGGTCAAGATCCGAGAGACTGGCCGAGTGACCATGTCTGGTGGTTCATTGAAGTTTCTAGGCCGTACCATCCTCAGAGAGAAGGGAAGCTCAGGTTTGCAGTTGTTTGTCGACCAGGATTACCTGAACGGTGCGTTCGAGGAGTATGGAATCTCCAAAGGTTCCACTGCATTTCCTGATCTTCGTCCATTTTTGGAGCAGACACTGCAAGAAGAGCCTATCAGCGCTGAGGCGCGCTCCAAGTTCAGGAGAGTTCTTGGACGTTTGTCATGGCTGGCACAGACCCGACAGGATATCTTGATCCTGATTGCAATGCTGTCGACTGGACAATCTTGTCCAAAGCCAGGCCATGAGAAAGCTCTGCGAGCTGTGCTTCGATTTATGTTGTTGCACCTGAAGATGTCCCAGAAATTTCCCTCACCTGGACTTGAGGACCTTTCTGAGAAGGACATCGGTCTGGAAGTTTATAGTGATGCTGGATTTGCCCCTATGCAAGCTACTCAGAGGAGAAGCATCACTGGATGTGTTATTGTTTTCCGACGTGTTGTCTTGAAGTGTTTCTCTCGACATCAGGCATCTGTGACTTGAGTTCATGCGAGGCAGAGCTCGTTGCCGTTCAGGCAGCTGTCCAAGAAGCCATTGGTTTGCTGAGAAGTCTGAGTTTTGTCCTGCGTCGCATTCAGGTATATCCACCGTCTTCATCCGAGGACGACGGTTTGGATGTTGTCTGTCCAATCCTCTTGTGGACCGACTCCCTGAGTGGGAAGATGCTTTTGGAAGGTTCCGACCTCCAGCGTAGGTCAAGACATATCGACATCAAAGTGAACTGGTTGAGGGAACTTTTGGCAAAAGAGATTTTGCAAATTGGGCATGTTCGAGGAACTGGAAACGTCGCTGACCATTTTACCAAATGTTTGCCGACGATCAAAGCGTTGCAGTACATGGAGGTACTTGGTTTTTCGTCGTTTGAAGGTATTCTTTTGGACTGTTTGCTCGATTTTGAAATCTGCGACAACAGTTTTTCAGGTATTTTGTGTGCGTTTTCAACCAGAAACTGCATGTTTTGTGGAGAGTTGATTTGTGAAGAACCTGCAAATTCAACAACTTGTGAATTGCCGTCATTTCCACGTTCATGCACTCAAATGATCAATGCACTTGTAGCTGTTTGCGAAAGGTTTCAAGGCGAGGGAATCGGTTCCGCTATGGCTGGACGTATCCCTGCAGAACGAGAAGAGCCCAGAGCGCCGGACAGCCATGCGCTCCTTGGGCATCCAACAGCTGAAGGTGTCGGTGCGGCACCAGAGTCTGATGATGCGGTTACCATCGTTGGTGGTGAAGCCAAAGCTGCGACTGTTGTGGTGACATCTGCAGAGGCAGTGTTGTCAGCTGCTGAAGGTGTTGTGGCAGTGCCGAAGGCAGCAGAGGCTGCAGCTCCCCCTGCCGCTACTGAGGCGGTACCTGGTGCAGCAGAGGCTGCAGTTGTCGAAGCTGAGGACGTCGTGGAGGTCACTCCAAAGAAAGCTCAGCCGCCGAGACCCAAGAAGAAAGCCATGCCTGCTCGAGGCAGACCTGTGGAGAAAGCTGGACCGTCAGGAAGGTCTCAAGCCCCTGGACGTGAACCTGCTGTGAAGAAGATGCCCAGGAAGCCTGGTCGTTTTGTGATTCAGGTGAAGAAAGAGGCCTGGGAGGCCACTGGTTTGCTGAAGAGACGACGCGAGGCTGGTCGTCGTAAGGCCAAGCGTCAGGCTTGGAAGAACAGGCAGAAGGAGGCACTCGAGTACTTCGCTGCACAGAGGAGAGAAGAGGAATCGAGGCCAACACCTACGTTTGAGGTTGTGACAGGGTCGAGATTGCCAGGTCAGAGAAGGGTCGTCCGAAGGATGTACAACCCTCAGTCAAACAAGAGAGAGGAGTTGCAGATCGATACAAGAAACCCGAAAGCTGAGGAAGACAAAGGACCCGCCTTTGTAAGGTCCTTCAGTGGATTCAGCTGGAAGAATCCGAGAGGTCTGAAGTGTGGTCATTGTGGACAGAAAGGCCACATTATCTCTCAGTGTCCTGAGATGGAGAGAAGGGTGAGCCTTACTCATGGGCGTGTGACTCTGACGCCACGAGGACAGCACCAGCCAGACTCTACTGTGGGCGATGAGGTTGCCCCGGGTGATTCAATTTCACAGGTTGGATTGACCCAGGAGACACTGAGGTTGCACAACAAGAGGCTGAGAGGCCACGGTTGGTCCGAGGAGACCCCAGCAGCCGAAGGTAGCCCTCCGAGAGCCCGTCAGAGGACTGGGATGGGTCCCCCTCAGACGCCACCGAAGAGAAGCGGCCAGCTTCCGGCCAGCAGCAATGCGGCAGTGGCGATGGGTCCGAAGCCGCCTGCACACCCGCCGAAGGGGTGGGTTCCGCAAGGGCCACAACAACCGCCTGCACCACCCAAGTTCCCTGTGAAGGCCCCTCCAGTGAAGCCTTCTCCAGCCAAGGGCCCACTACCACCACCGCCAGCGCCTCCGGCGCCACCTCAGGTACCACCGCCACCACCAGTTCCAGGAAGAGTTTCAAGTGCGCCAAAGACGCCACCCAAGACGCCTGCAAAGGCGAAAGCTGGAGAGCCCACATCGCCTAAGGCGAGCCCCGGTGCAAAGGCATCACCAGCTGTGGATTTGGTTACTCCAAAGAGCCCTGAAGTGAAAGCAGCGTCGCTTGTGGGCGAGCCGCCCCATAGGCCATTCAGAGTTGGCCCAGGAGGAGCATTGGAAGCTGAGACAATTGCCCCTTCATCGGGGTACAGTATGTCTAGAGTTCCAGCTGCGAAGGCACCGGCCAGTGAGGCCCCGCCAGAGCCTTCTGAGACATCAGGGAGACCGCCCCAGCGCCGTATGGAAGCCTGCATAGCATGTCATGGCAGTGGAGAACTTCCGATGCGCAACGTCAACAGCGTCAGCAGCAACTGCGACTGCAGCGGCCCGAGTTGGAGCAACGGCCAGTGTTTTGTCTGCAATTTCAGGTTCGAGTTCTTCAGAAGCTGATGTGACCCATTTCAAGAGTGAAAGGGGGGTAGGTCTTTTTGTTGAGCTAGCCTGCAGCAGAGCCAGTGTCTTGTCAGCTGCATGCGCTGAGAGCCGTGCTTGTTATGTTGGAGTTCATGGAAATCTTGAGAAGGTAGCTACACAGAATCATGTTGCAGATCTTGTGAACCAGGTGATGGAGGACTTGAAGATGACCAGATCAGCCTCTGATCGAGAGCTGGGAGAGGTGCATTTGTTCTGTCACGTTCACATGTCATTGCCATGCACAGGTGGATCTCCATTGCAGAATTTTTCGGGTGGGAAAAGAGTCCCCGAGCATGAGCGAAAGTTTTTTGAACTTCTAGCCGCTTGTGAAAAGTTGTTGGATAGGTTAGTAGAAAGACATCCCGAGTTGTCCATGTCTTTTGAATTGCCAAATTCCAACAGGTACTGGACTCATCCGAAGCTGCAAGCCTTTGTTCAGGCCAGAATTCCATTCAGGTCTGTTGTCCATGCTTGTGCAATGGGAATTGAAGGACTGCCAGGATTACCCATCAAGAAAGCGTTCAGGATCATGTCAAGTTCCGAGGAGCTTAGTCAACGTCTTGAGAAGCGTTTTCATTGTGCTTGTGATTTCCACGCATCATTCAACTTTTCTGACTTTCAGTTGTCAGAAAAATACTCCAGGAAGTTTGCCAGATTTTTGTGCGGATGCTCGCATTACTTGCCCTCAGGTGATCGATGGCGTCGAAGCCACGCTGATTTTATCGCCTGATCTTCCCTGAGGAAAAAGGAAGAGTCTGCTGCATGAGTGGACTTGTGAAATTTTGGATAACTTGAACGACTTGTGAAGTCATCTTGAAGTTTTGATAGACTTGTGAAGTCAGCTGGATAGAGAAAGGTCTTTAAATGTCTGAGACATGAGGCTGAAACTCTCTTTGATCGTTGCCCTGTGCGTTGCTTGGGTAGTCGGATCTAATTATCGAGACTTTGAGGTCTGACGATTGCATGATATAGTTCTGAATCCAATTTGAATTGCAAGAGTTGCAGAAGTCTTTAGAAGACATCGAGAGAATGATCTTTGGACTTTCTTGGATTTTCTGCGGACTTTCCTTGATGGACTGTCTTTGGAATTCTTGTGGACTGCTTGGAATGGATTTCAGCTTGAGCTTGATTGGATTTCCGCAGCCATTTGTGTGTGTGGGCAGGTCGCGCAAGCCATGGCCACTGGAGAGATGGAAGAGCTCTACTGGCTCTTATTCTTTGTATATACACTGGGTTTTCTATCTGGTATTCTTTCAGCTTACTGCATTACGAGATGTTGCAAAAGCCGCAATACAACTGCAAGAAATTCAGGTACAGTTATGAAGAGTTCTACAGCTTTGTCGTGTGACTCTGACGGTGAAGGCCCAGGTACTCGTATCTATTGGAGTTTTTGCCGAGAGATGTATCACTGCAATGAGAAATGCGAGGTTTTGATTGCCGCCGCTAGTCCAAATGGACATATTCGATGCCGAGACAATTGCCAGATTTGCCAACCGGAGACTGGACCCTTGTTGGTTGTGACTTCAACAGGATCGAAGTATCACTGTTCAGGTTGCCGTACAACGGAGAAGTCAAAGCAGATGACGCTGTCAGCATGCCCTATCTGCTATGGCATGAGGAATGTCAAGGCCGAGTGACTGAATTCGTTTTGAATTTGAGTCGCACAAGTTCGAAAGGGGGTGTGAAAAATCATCCTATGTATAGCTAGCGTAGCGATCTTGTGCTTGAACTTAGGTAGTTGTTAGTTGCTTTGTAGTTGTAGTTTGTGGACTTGCGTAGTTTGGACTTTGTTTTGTAGTTAGCAGGTGATTGTGATGTAGTTAATCGATCTCATCTCATTCCGTCACAAAGAGTTGTGACGGAGTTGCCATTTTTCGTTTGTAGTTAGCCGTTTTTAGGTTTTCTGCACGTTGTAGGGTATTCCACACGAGAACCAAACTGCACGAAACCAATCTTAGGTTTTTAGGAACCGAGAAACCTGTTTTGCACGTTTCTAGATTGGTAGAATCGTTTTTGCACAATTAAGTTTGTAGAGATTTTGGAATCTCCTTGACTGGACCGGAATCCAGTTTGCTTTACCCACAGAAACTCACTTAGTTTCTGTGTTCTGAACTGTGTTTACCAACGTGAACGTTGGCTCAAGCCTGCGAGAGCGAAAAGTGTGTGAGTGTGTCGCCGTGAGACGGCCTGGGAGAGTCGATACTGCAGAAACGCGAAACGATCGCCGTTTGTTTGTGTTTTGGTTTGGGTTTACTTTGAGCACGAGAGGTTTGAAAGCGGTTTTCGCGATCTAACTTTGTGTCAAAGTTTTACGGCAAGGATGATCGAATTTTTGGCGGAATGGCTAGTCACCTTCCTGATACCAGCAACGCACGTATTAGAAGTGAGGGCACCTCATCTTTCCTTTATGTTCCTCAAGGAACACTGGTTTAGAGAACTATACCTCGGCTTAAAAGTCACAGCATCGTTTGACCGATCTGAATCGTACACGCGCGTCATAGATGGCCAAGTTAGATGCACGCAGAATCTACAGGTCATCTGGAACTTCAGTTTATCACTATTTTTGTGCCCGCATGGATGATCCCTCCTGTCTACCACAGCCTGCGCAGGGAAAGCATCAAGAACGCGAGTTCCGCCAGTGCAATAGGTGTCCAGTCTGTCCGCCCCACCTGGTTCGAAGACCTCGCGGTGCCCAAAGGACCTACACCTCAACGGACCAAGGGCAGCCCCAACTGCTACATGGCCTTAAACTGGTTTTTGAAGAAGAGGTGCTGCCGATGAAAGACCAACCAGAATTCCCAGCACTAGCATTACTGGCAGCCTCAAGGCAACAATTGACGTCCCAATGCTGGCACAATCATCGAACAAAATGGTGATGGGCTTCTGGAAGATTCGATGGTGCCGTCCGGCAATGTTGTATTCATCGATCTGCAACGCTCCAAGAACTCGACGACATGTTAAAAGAATACGACATGAAAAGAGATTCAGTAGAAATAAATCACAACGCACCCCAATGGTCTCACAACGCAGTGTGGAACCGAAGATACATGGAACCGAAGGCAGGATACACACTGCGGCAACTTTGGGCTGACTCCGAACCGGCCATTGGACAAAAATCCTCCCCTTCTTATGAAGTCAAAGATGGGGATTTGCTGTGCAGTAGCCGCTATCGCGGACCTGCCGTCCTCCACGCTGCCTGACAGTCCCTTCATCCGCGCATTGGGAACGCCAGCAGCCCAAAATGTCCCACCACAAACTGGCACCTTGGCACAAAGAGCCCTAGAGGAATGGGAACGCACCCTGTGCGAAAACAAGGCAGTTGCGATCCTTGCACAGATGCAAGCCGGCTGACCGGCCCTCATCCAAAAAGATGGCGGCGAAATGCTCATTGCCATCCTTGACAGGCCACTTGCGGATGCCAAGGCATTAGTTTTTTTCCGTCCAACGCCTTCATGGCTTCCGCCAGGTCGTTACACAAATGAACGCGAAGGCATTAGTGGACGACCCTGCAGCTTTCACTCGAGAAATGGCCAAGATTCTGCTCGAAAAGCAAAGTCATCCACTTATTGCGCAAATGATCAAGCCAGCAGGAAGTAGTGACCCACCTCCCCCAACCAGCGCAGTCAGTAGCACCGGCAGTCATGAACACCCCAACGCCGGTACGCCCGTGCAGTTCCAGTAGTCTCAACCGGTTAACGTGGGGTACCCACGGTTGCCACACACGACGAGTGACCACTGTGCAACACAGGTGCTGTCACCATGGGGAACCCATGGTTGACTAGTGCTTAGTGGACCTAGGACACCCCCTTTACCTTAGGCAACTGATTGTGTGGTAAGCTAGCCTTATAAGTATGGGGAGAGATGAAGGGGGAGGGGGGCAATAGTAACATTCTACAAGGGCCTCTAATTGTATCTAGTAACTGGTAGCGTAGGACGATGTCAAAGTACATCAAGCCATGGCGCCCGTTGCTGTTTTGCTCAGCTCAACCCACTGCTTTCACTCTGACCATATGGATACAGCTCAAACCGAGTGAACTAGCATGCCTGCCTCAAGAACCCCAGAGTCAATGAGGCACAAGATCTTCTACTCTTACAAGACTATGTTTGCAAACTGTCGCATACCCAACGGACACTGGAAGACACTTATTGCAGCAAACAGAACTCCTTGCAGGCGTAATCAATGAGCAAGATTGCAGAGCCATACGCACGGCTTGCTATTGCCTAAAGACTCTGCGCATCCGTGTAGAAGCCCGAGCCAATGTAACAGAACGTGCAGTTATAAGCCGACAGCTACAGCTCATGCAAGCGAGCGTACAACACTACCCGACAGAGGACCTCAACACAGCTGACACAAGTTGCCTGTCCAGGACCTCTGCTGAACACTGGTCCCTGTCCAGAGAATAACGCTCGCATCCCTGTACCAATGTGACTGAGCCAGCAACCATGGTCAACCGACCGCATCGAATACAATCGACTGCAACGCATGCATTTGCTGACCGCTGAAGGAGCTCTACCCTTGCAAGCCTGCATCAATGCTGTCGAGCTAGCGATCATCGCTAACTCGATCGCATTGGATACAGTTTTGAAAGCAGCATGCACCGCAAGGGTGCCCTACAGCTCCCAATGATGATGATGCTTGGAAAAGCACTACTGAGCGGACTCTGAGTGAATGCCGTAGCTACTGCTGTCTTTTTTCACAATAGATCATGTCTCACTGCTGTTTCACCTTTTATTCGTTTTTCACCACTCTCGTTGCGACCCGGCGTTGTCGGTGTTTGCTTCGAAGTGCCAGGGTGAATGTTATGCCTGAACGGCTGCTCTCTGTGATCTCGGGGATCCTGGCTGGGGGGATTCTTGCTTTCCGCATTGAGCTGTGTTGCTTCTCACCCTCTTACCTGGCCCCTTTGTGTGTTTCTTGTGTTTTCTTTGTTTTGCTTCTTGTTCGGTGGCCATTCTCATAATGACACACAAGATGTCATCATGCATGTTATTCCCATTGCTGGTAGCGATCCCACTTCTCTGTGTTTTGTTTTGGTTTGGTTTGGTTGTGGTTGTGTTGTTTTTGTTTTTGTTTCTTTTGTTTCTGGTTGTGTTTTTCGTTTGGTTTCTTGCTGGGACAGCTCGCTGGACTGCGTACAGGTCCACTACCAGTACTTTTGTGGCTATCGATAATAGACAGCCTTGCATGCTAATTACAATTCAACTTTTGCTGCGATTGAATGTGTGTAACGACCTGGCGGAAGCCATGTAGGCGTTGGACGGAAAAAAAAGCAGCAAAAAGATGAATTTGTAAATTATCATGCAAGGCCGTCTGAACGTCGATAGCCTCAAAAGAGCACTGGTAATGGACCTGTACACAGTCCAGTGAGCGGTCCCATCAAAACACAAAACACCAACAAGGCAAACAAACAAAAAAACAGACAAAACCACAACAAAAACCAAAACCACAAAGCACAGAGAAGTGGGACAGCTACCAGCTCTGAGAAATAAGATGCACGATGACATCTTGTGTGTCATCTTGAGTATGGCCACCGAAAATGAAGCAAAACAAAAACAACACGGAGCAACACCAAGGGGCCATGCAAGAGGGTGAAAGAAGCAACGAAGCTCAATGCGGAAACCGGGATCCCCCCAGCCAGGATCCCAGAGATCACAGAGAGCAGCCATTCAGGCATAACGTTCACCCAGGCACTTCGAAGCAAACAACGACGACGCCGTGTCGCAACGAGAGTGGTGAAAAAAAATTAAAGGTGACACAGGAGGTGAGACATGATCTAATGTGAGAAAGACAGCAGTAGCTACGGCATTCAGGGCGCACTCAGAGTCCGCTCAGTAGTTCTTTTCCAAGCATCTTATCATCGGGGGCACACAGCTCTGATGGAATTAACATGGTGAGCTTGGGAGACGGAATCTCCCGTTCTGGAGCAGTGCGCAAGCTATCAGTCAACGAATGCGTGCGTTGGACTCAATTGTATTCGATGCGATCGAGTTGACACTGGTTGCTAGCCCAACCGCATTGGTACAGGCTTGCGAGCGTTCAATTCTTTTGACAGGGACCAGTTCTATCATCGAAATGTTCAGCAGAGGTTCCGGACGGGCAACTTGTGTCAGCTGTGTTGAGGTCCTCTGTAGGGTGCGGTTGCACACTCGCTTGCATAAGCTGTAGCTGTCGGCTTATAGCTGCACGTTCTATTACATTGGCTCGGGCTTCTACACGGATGCGTAGACTGTTTAGGCAACAGCAAGCAGTGCGTATGGCTCTGCAATCTTGTTCGTTGATTATGCCTGCAAGGAGTTCTGTTTGCTGCAATGAGGCACAAGTTGCTTCCAGCGTCCGCTGGGTATGCGACAATTTGCAAACATAGTCTTGTAGGAGGAGAAGATCTTGTGCATCATTGTGACTCTGGAGTTCTGGAGGCAAGCGTGCTAGGTCGCTCGGTTGAGCTGTATCCATATGTTCAGTCTGCATTCGAGTAGTAGACGCAGTTGGTTAGCAGGCTGCGCAAAACAGCAACGGGTGCCATGGCTTGATGTACTTTGACATCGTCCTATGCTACCAATTACTAGGTAAAATCAGTTGCCCCGTTAGATTGTTACTATGGCTGGCTTCCTACTAAGTCAATTGCCTCAGGTATAGAGGGTGTCCTGGGTCAGAGAAGCACTAGTCAACCATGGGGACCCCATGGTGACAGCACCTGTATTGCACAGTGGTCACGACGTAGTAGGTGGCAACCGTGGGTACCCCACGTTGACCGTTTGCGATTACTGGAACTGTACTGGCGTACCGGCGCTGTGGTGTTCATAGCTGCCAGAGCTATTTGCTGCGCTGTTTGATGGAGGTGGGTCACTACTTCCTGCTGGCTTGATCATTTGCGCAATGAGTGGATGACTTTGCTTTTCGAGCAGAATCCTGGTCATTTCCTGAGTGAAAGCGGCAGGATCTTCCACTAATGCCTTAGCGTCCGCGAGTGGCCTGTCAAGGACAATTTTTTTTTCCGTCCAACGCCTTCATGGCTTTCGCCATTTTTTTTGTGGTCGGCGCCCGTTGCCTTTCGGCGGGTCGCACTTGAGACCCCCGAGTGGACCAGCAGGGATTCGAACCACCAC
Organism: Cladocopium goreaui; assembly: GCA_947184155.2. Lineage (NCBI taxonomy): Eukaryota > Dinophyceae > Suessiales > Symbiodiniaceae > Cladocopium > Cladocopium goreaui. The sequence continues at coordinate 38,499 of CAMXCT020001619.1, read as the reverse complement.
CGGCAGTCTGTCAGCGCTGGCAAGACCAACGCCATACCAACTGAGCCATCGGGTCGCCTACGCCTTCATGGCTTTCGCCAGGTCCTTAAACACGTTCAACCGCAGCAAAAAGATGAATTTGTAAATTATCATGCAAGGCCGTCTGAACGTCGATAGCCTCAAAAGAGCACTGGTAATGGACCTGTACACAGTCCAGTGAGCGGTCCCATCAAAACACAAAACACCAACAAGGCAAACAAACACACAAAAAACAAGCAAAACCACAACAAAAACCAAAACCACAAAGCACAGAGAAGTGGGACAGCTACCAGCTCTGAGAATTAAGATGCACGATGACATCTTGTGTGTGTGGCCTGTCAAGGACAATGGCAATAAGCATTTCGCCGCCATCTTTTTGGATGAGGGCCGGTCGGCCGGCTTGCATCTGCTCAAGGATCGCAACTGCCTTGTTTTCACACAAGGTGCGCTCCCATTCCTCTAGGGCTCTCTGTGCCAAGGTGCCAGTTTGAGGTGGGACATTTTGAGCTGCTGGCGTCCCTAACGCGAGGACGAAGGGACTGTCAGGCAGCGTGGAGGATGGCAGGTCTGCGAGAGCAGCTACTGCACGGCGAATGTCACTCTCCTTTACTTCATAAGACGGGGATGATTTGTGCCCAATGGCCGGCTCGGAGTCAGCCCACAGTTGTTGCAGTGTGTATCCTGTCTTTGGTTCCATATATTTTCGGTTCCACACTGCGTTGTGAGACCAGTGGGGTGCTCTGTGATTTATTTCTACTGAATCTCTTTTCATGTCGTATTCTCCCAACATGTCGTCGAGCTCTTGTAGGATTGCAGCTTCTTCAGAATGAAGTTCAACGCAGCTACCACATCATCAAGAGCTGTCATGGGTCTGGAGTCAGTGCCGGACAAGGAGTGGCCATCGTAGAGAACACAGCTTTTTCTTCATCGTATCCCTTGAAACATGCCTTTTTCCTTTCAATCTTGCCAAATTTCTGATTCTTTCCTGGGGTAGATGGGTCAATCTCACCATTCTCATCAGGTTTCTCACTCTCCATGTCTGTCGCAATGTCCCCGTCCATGGCCGGAGTGCCTGAAGCTGGCGCTGCTGGTGTTCCTTGCGCTGCATTTGCATCTGCAGGCACTGGTGGCCTTCAGGCTCTCAATTCGCTCAAGGTCTTTCGGCTTGAGCTTGATGCCAAGGGATTCAATTTGAGACAACTGATCCTTCACTGCCAGGGCCATGTCTTTGTCTTGGATTTCCCACCAGTGTTGGCTTTTTTCCGTCCAACGCCTTCATGGCTTTCGCCAGGTCGTTCAACATGTTTTATTGCATGTTGCAAATTGGGATTAATTGATTAAGAGTCTTTTCACCCAGCGTGGTGATAACTCTTTATTTCCTGAATCTAAAAATGTGCGTGCCTGAATGCAGGCTAAGCTTTTTTCAACCACCAAAGTTTTTTGTCTTAACCAACTCTGTATTTGGTTTTACAAATCTGCTGCAACGCCACTGTTTGTTGTTTTTGTGGTCTTGTCATGTCGTCATTTTCCTCATGTCTCATGCAAATGACGTATGTTTTCTCCCACAGTATTTTGTTCAAGAGGTGGGTAGGTGGGTTTCGCGTTTTTTACGACGCCATGTTTGAAATTTGCTGAGGGGGGTTCTGCGTGGTGTATGGCTGAGTTTTTCGATGTTGTGATTCGAGACGTTGAACTGTACAATTCAGGGCTTGGGACAGACACATCTGAACCTGTTCCTACAGTCAATTCACATGTTGACAGCGTTGTGGACTCACTGACAGTTTGGAGCCGTACACATACAGGTTTTCAGAATCCTGCTCATGCAATCACTTTGTCAGATGGCAATGCGTTACATGATGAAATTTCTGCTGACCCACCAGAACTTGAACTTTTGAATCAACATGAAACATGGACTGGATCTCAGATTGACCGTGCCTTGCAGGAAGCCCATTTCATCAACAGCCGTGCTACGAGCCAGAAGCTGCCTTGGGAATCAGGTGTATTTGCAACCATTTTTGACAGCAGTGACAGTTTTCTTGCATCACCGTTAAGTTTGTGTCCTGTACCACCTGAACTTGATGATGCACAGCAGTTTGATCAGGGTGCTGAGTCTTTGCCTAGCATGCCAAGCAATGTTTTGAAACGTGATAGAACTGACAACGTTTTTGCACATGTTGTCAAGATGAAGCGTGATGTCGATCATCTTACTGAAGTTTCAGAGCTGTGGGCCAAAGCCTTAAAGAAGTGGCACACGGTGCTAGCGTGTACCGGCTATGCAGGCTTGGTCGGAGCCACAGTCAGAGACATGGTATGCGATGGCAAAGAACTGGAAGGTACCCTCAGAGATGTTTTCGGCAACAAATCATGTCGTACTGCAAACAAAAGGGCTTCAACAATGTTGGCACTGTTCTCTTGGCTTGACAGGAAAAAACTGCAGGTGTGGCCAATCAAACCAGAATATGTTGCAGCGTATCTCAATGAATCCAATGTTGGTGGAGCTGGCAGCACAAAGGGTAAAACCTTGATGGAGGCACTTCGTTTCTGCAAATATGTCATGAGACTGCCAGAGCTGGATGAGATCATCGATGACCCCGTGTTGTCAGGCCGTGTCAGGCGCTTGGATGCTGCAAGAGACACTGTCAAACAGAGTAGACCGCTTCTGCTTTCAGAAGTTAAATTCATTGAGGAGTTCCTGGTATCCGACTTGAATATTTTTGACAGGTACATTGCAGGATGCATTTTATTTGCCATTTACAGCAGGTCGAGATGGTCAGATCTGGCGTTCCTCAGTGATTTGACCCTTGATACAACAGAGACGGAACTGGGGCTTGTGGGTTTTGTGGAAGGTTCAACAAGGTTTCAGAAAACAAGTACGACAGCTTTGAAACGGGCTATGCAGATGCCACTGGTTGCACCCATACGAGGGGTGACAGAAAGGTTGTGGGCTGTCGAGTGGTTTGACATTCTAAAGCAGGTTCAGTTTGACTTGACTGCAAAACCCATAGGCGCCGTATGCAGGCCACCGACCAATGGCATGCTTGGGACCAGGCATCTGTCTTCAGAAGAGATTGGAGATTTTCTCAATCACGTTCTGGGGCTTACAGGTGAAAGGGTTGTGACGAGTCATTGCATGAAGACCACAACACTCACTTGGTGTGCAAAATATGGATTGGAGGAACCGGCAAGGACACTGCTGGGCCATCACGAGCTGCAGTCTCAGAGCCTGGCTTGTTACTCTCGCGACATGCTTAGTCGCCCACTGGCCTTGTATGAATCGATGCTGCTGAACATCAGATCAGGCAGTTTTCTACCAGACGAAACAAGATCGGGCAGGTTTGCCCAACGCAAAGGCGATGTCGCCTCCGCATGTTCAGAGGAGCCGATGCGTGTGAGAGTCAAGGTGGAGAACTTCCCTGAGGGACTTGGCACTCAGAGTCGGAGTGAAGCAGACCATGTCCTTGGTGTGGTCGATTTGACTGAGAGCAGTTGGTCGCTGGTTGGCAGCCCTGTCAGTGAACAAGATGCTCGACAGGAGAGTCCGGCCAGAGCCTCATCTGATGATTCCAGCAGCAGCTCAACGAGTTCCTCTGCACAGGAAGAGCCACTGCAACAGAAGTATGCTTTGGATGGTGAAGTGAGAGATTGCAACGAGCCAGTGTATCAGCACAAGCAGAGTCGAGTGCTGCACAGACCCAACAAAGTTGCAGGGTCCCTTGCGTGCGGCCGTAGACTTGGTGACAACTACAGGTTTCTGGAACAGGGGGCTTCCTTCAAATGGGCGAGATGCTCTCTATGCTTCAAAGGTGAAGTGATTACAAAGACGGATCAGCTGGCAGAAGCAATGGCAGCTATCCATGCCAGGCGCAAAGCTCAGCAGTGACTTTTGCAGAGCGATTTCTTGAAACTTGTGGGTTTTTTCAAAAGGTTTTGTTTCACCATTGTCATGGAAACATGTGTCACAGTTGCATGGGTCAAGTCAAAGACTCTGATCGCGCTGATATGGATCAGTCTGAATCTCAGCTGGGGCCAAAAAACATGCGGGACCTGATGTCCGGCTTTGTCGGAGATTTCATTTAAGACTTGAATGCAAGTTGTCAATGCTTTTAATCTAATGGGCATATGACCGTGAATGCACGGCAAATGGATTCACAGTGTGAGTCAAATGAATGTCACGTTGTCTGAATGCAGCAACAGTTCCATGTGAGTGCATGAAAGTTGGATTTCTCGAATGCATTGCTGTGCAATGATTTCAGGTATGTCGTCAGGTCTCAACAGGTCTATATGTGACCGTGGCTCCAGCATGCTTTCGAATTCAATCATGAGTGGTATTCACGCCAACTCATGTTCACCTTGATGTATCAGTTTGCAACCTTTTTCATGGAATTTTCAACATGTACATTTTCAGTTTTCACCCGCTGAATCGTGTAACAGTTTGCAACCGTTTTCATGGAGTCTTCAACATGTGCATTTTCAGTTTCCACCCGCTGAATCTTCGTGAAGCTTCATGGCAAGCAACACCTTGTTGGAATCAGTTGCGGCGTTTGAGGCGCAAGCCAGACGTGCTGGGCTCAATGAACAATGGGTCGAAGCCTTTGGACGAAACAACTTGAACAGACTTGGAAGACTTGCATATGCAGTAACTACTCCTGGTGTTGCGCCTTCAACGGAACAAGTGACAGATCTGATGAATCAGTTGCGCTTTGGTGTTGGCCCTACTCTTAGTGAGATTGCAGCAGTGAAGCGTGTGATTTTCGAAGCTCAGACATTGACCATTGCAAGTTTGCGATCAACTGTTCATTCACCTGATGATGCCAGTACAAAAAGGGTGGCACCAGCTGAGCGATCAGCGCGTTTGGAAGCGCAACGAGCACGACTTCAAGGTTTGGAACTGTCGGGGCCTATGGAACCGAGTCACTGGTTGTATGATCAATTTTCAGCCATGCTTGAGACAGGTGAACTCAAATATATAGCTCCTGGCAAGTGCATGACTCGTCAGCAGGAGTTGGCAGGTGAGAGGCCAGATAAGCAGATCAAGTTGGATGAGACTCGCAGCAGCTTGGTTGTCAAGGACAAACAGCAAGAACAAGAAGCAGAAATTGGAAGTGACCTCAGCCTGCTGCAAGCTATGACTCGCCGTGCACTGGCGATGGACCTGGTGGGTATTGCTACCTTTAATACTGTCATGAAGTTTGTCAACCGCATGTTTACCCTGATGACACAAGCGCCAGCGCCAGGTTTTTCGAAGCCAGGACATGCTCAGCTCCTTAGGGCAGATCGGCAGGCTTTCATGAGGTTGGCAGAGACTGTACAACCACCTTTTCATGTCAACGCAGCAGGTGTTTTGCCACTTGACTTGGCCTTTGACCAGTTGCACAATGATGTTACAGTTACATATCACATGTTGCCTGTGCCATTGACGCGTCAGTCGGACAATGACAGAAGGGCTGACCCGAACAATACAAAGACCAAGAAGCCGGTGACCAAGCCTGGAGGTAACCCCAGTCCAAAAGGCAAGGCAGGTGGCAAAGGCAAGCGTCAGCCAATGCCGCAGCAGTTACATGGGATGCATCACAAGACACCGGCGGGCAAGGCGATTTGTTTCAATTTTAATTTGGGCAAGTGCAAAGACAAGAAATGCCCCAGGGAACACGTGTGCTGTGTTCCTGGGTGTTACAAGAGCCATCCACAGACTGAACACGAAGGTCATTGAAAACAGGATGGCAGAGGATACAAAAGGAAATCCAGTCAATGCTTTCTGAACAATGTTGAGCCCAAGACGCCAACTAATGATGAAGCACTGCCCTCTCCGAGAAGTATCCCGCTTGATGGCTGTTTCGGTATAGAGCTTTTTTGTGGGACAGCCGGCCTTACTGCGTGTATCAGAGCCCTTTTACCTGACAGTTTTGGAATCGATCACCAAGTGAAACATCCTAAAAGCCAGGTGATTTGCCTTGACCTTCAGAAACCTGAAGTGCAAGAAATGGTCATGCAGTGGGCGTCGGATCCCAAGTGCGTATGGGTTCACTTTGGGGTACCATGCGGCACCGCTTCTAGAGCAAGGGAACGCAGGATGTCCAAGGCCCATTTTGGGCCCAGACCAATGAGGTCGAAGCAATATCCAGATGGACTTTCCCCCACACTTGCTTAACCAAAATTCACGGGACAGACTTAGAGCTGCAAACCGTTTGTATCACTTTATGCAGAAGCTCATTTTGAGTTTGCCATCCACAACAGTTTGGACTATAGAGAATCCCCTCCGGAGCTGGCTTTGGCAGACATCCTATTTTCAGACAATAAAAAGTCAGACACAGGTTTTCTTCTTTCAGTTTGACATGTGTATGTTTGGAGGGCGTCGATTAAAGAAGACTGGTATCGCCACAAACTGTGCAAATGTTAATGCTCATGCAATGCTATGTGATGGACTACATGAACATGCACCTTACGAATTCCGCAATGGACAATTTGACACTGCCTTGGAAGCCGAATATCCAAGGAGCTTTTGTGAAGCCCTGGTGCGTGGGGTGGCGGAGCATTTACAACAACTTCATGGCTGGGGACCACTTGATTTAGCAAAGAAAATCAAGCTTGCGAGGGCTGCAGCAACAGTAACAAATCAGCAACCCAAGCGTATGCCACAGTTGGCCCCAGAGTTTGAGAATGTACGCCAAATTTTACATGTACCTCACGATGTGGCTTTTTCACTTGACTCCAAGCGGAACACGTTGCAATGCCATGTTTTTCAATGCGACAATGCCGAAAATACTGAAATTTTGATTCCATGCCAATCCCGAATGTTGCGCCGCACTCCTCAAGGGGGGTGTTCCAGTGTCGGCGCTGGGCAAACAGGTCAGACTGACAACTGCAATACGGTATCATTGGATTTACTGAAAGCCAATGCTACGCAAGGCCTGGTTGCAAACAAATTGGATAATGATGGTGGCGGTGTGTGGACATGCAACAGGTGCTCGACAGTTGTCCACGTAAAATGTGACAGCACCGTCAAAGCTGATGAGATTATTTTTGGCTTGTATTGGTCACCGGAGAGATTTCTGGCTCAGGTGGCAATGGCTGGGCATCCACAACATCTGGTTTTGGGTATGTCTGAGGCCGTGCAGACTGCAGTTGATGCCAATGTTCAACTGTCATACCATGACATCGTCATCCACAGGTGCAGATGGTTTGGTAAATATTTGCCGCTTGCAAGATCCTTGAGAGATGAAGAAAACGAAGTATTATCAGCGATGCCTACGCCAATGCGGGCGATTATGTCTACAAAACGCATCGCGCTGCTGGATAAGATCTTGCGGGATGAATCCTACCCAGATATGGGCCTTGTGGATGACCTCAAAAGAGGCTTTGACCTTGTTGGCGAGTTGCCTGAGTCAGGTGGAGTCCTGCCTCAGAAGTTTGTACCAGCTACCATGGCAGTAGCTGAGTTGAGTTCGAACGCGGCCAGAGCTCGTTTTGCTTTGAAGGGGTCCAATGCTTCCAGCGGAGATCCTGACCTTGACACAAAACTTTATCAGAAGACACTGGATGAGGTGGACAAGGGCTGGTTACGTGGACCTTTGGAATGGGATGACTTGGAAAGCAATGCAGTTGTCTCAAAGAGATTTGGCTTGCAGCAGGGTGAGAAGTTGCGGCCTATAGATGATTACAGTATGAGCTCAGTGAATGCGACAGTCACTGCAAAGGATCAGGCTACAGCTGACAATGTGGATGTGATTTGTGCGATGCTACTGCAGTTGATGGCAGGCTTGAGAGAGCGTGGCAAGAGCACTGTGCTGCGGGCAAGATCCTTTGATCTAGCAGCAGCCTACCGTCAGCTTTGTGTCGCACCGACATCCAAACCTTTCTCCTACATATGTGTTTACAACCCACACAAAAAGGCCAATGAAGTCTTTGCTCAGGTGTGTCTGCCTTTTGGCTCCAAAGCGGCAGTGAACGCTTTCATTCGCTGCTCAAGGTGTATACAGTGGCTTGCTTGCAAATGTCTTTACTTGCCAACTACATGTTATTATGACGATTTTGTGGTTGCTTCGCCTCCGCAGTTGCAGCAGAGCAGTGAATCATCAATGTGCTTGTTGTTTGAACTTCTCGGATGGGCCTACGACAAGGAGGGGCCCAAGGCGGACACATTTTCAGAGCTTGTTTCCTCACTGGGAGTTGTCATTGACCTATCCAAATCTGTCTCTGGACAGGTCGAAGTCATGAACACTGAAAAACGCAAGAAAGATTTGATGGACATTATTTCCACCGTACTGAAGGATGGTGTTTTGCAATACAAAGATGGTCAAATTTTGAATGGCAAGCTTGCTTTCGCGCATGGGCAGATTTTTGGGCTGTCAGCAAAATACGTTTTACAGTCTGTATATGATCATATATATGCCAAGCCTTTTAGAGCGAAAATCAGTGATGAATTGACCAATGCTTTACAATTTTTTCGAGACAGGTTGGTTGCCAGCCTTCCCAGGATGATCAACATGGCGACCAGACATACTAGGTTCATTTTGACTGACGCCAGTTTTGAACCAACCTTGAATGGCGGTATAGGGGGTGTGCTCTGCAGTCCCGACGGCAAAGTCGAGCAATGGTTTCAAATGCAGTTGAAACCAGAACACATCGAACCCTTTATGACTAAGGATCAGGAAAATGCCATTGCTGAGTTGGAAACGCTTGCAGTTGTCATGGCGATGCGAATCTGGTCGTCAGTCATTTCTTCACAGCACCTTGTTTTCTGCTTGGACAATGATGTTTCAAGATTTGGATTGATAAAGGGATATTCCAGTGCACCTGGTGTCACGAGCTTGGTAAGACTTGCTTCTCAGATTTGCGAGGAGGCTATGCTCCTCCCTTGGTTTCTGCGTGTGGCATCACCTTCGAACATAGCTGACTTTCCTTCACGCCTTCAAAAGCACTTTTTACTCCACACATGTGATATGGTGCCTGAAAATGAAACACTTGGAGCTTTCGAGCATGTTGTGAATTTTGTGAATCGAACCCATTAGAGAATGGGGGGGATCCATGGGTCCGAACGAGGATGGCCGAAAAGCTCCAACTCTGCTGAGAAAAAAGAATGGACCTTTGTGCGTTTCATGTCGTTTGTGCTGATGTGTCGTTTTCTGAGTGCTTTGTGTTTTACGGTTTTTTGCATGTGAATTTTTTGAATACGGCGTTTTCGTTACGAATGCGTGTCGAACTTCCGTTTTATGGCACGTTTGCGAACTACCTGCGATGGGTAGTGTGCTGTTTGTCTTTACTCCTTTTATGGCGTTGCGGTTTACTTTGGTGGTTTTTTATGTGAAAGGAAATAAGAGTCTTTTCACCCAGCGTGGTGATAACTCTTTATTTCCTGAATTAAAAATGTGCGTGCCTGAATGCAGGCTAAGCTTTTTTCAACCACCAAAGTTTTTTGTCTTAACCAACTCTGTATTTGGTTTTACAAGTCTGCTGCAACGCCACTGTTTGTTGTTTTTGTGGTCTTGTCATGTCGTCATTTTCCTCATGTCTCATGCAAATGACGTATGTTTTCTCCCACAGTATTTTGTTCAAGAGGTGGGTAGGTGGGTTTCGCGTTTTTTACGACGCCATGTTTGAAATTTGCCCGCCCTCCCATACCCTCTTCTCTTATGTCTTCCCATGAAATGTCATGGGTTCTTTTTTACCTGAATGCAGGTTTCTTTTTCACCCTTACTCCATGGGTCCGAACGAGGATGGCCGAAAAGCTCCAACTCTGCTGAGAAAAAAGAATGGACCTTTGTGCGTTTCATGTCGTTTGTGCTGATGTGTCGTTTTCTGAGTGCTTTGTGTTTTACGGTTTTTTGCATGTGAATTTTTTGAATACGGCGTTTTCGTTACGAATGCGTTTCGAACTTCCGTTTTATGGCACGTTTGCGAACTACCTGCAATGGGTAGTGTGCTGTTTGTCTTTACTCCTTTTATGGCGTTGCGGTTTACTTTGGTGGTTTTTTATGTGAAAGGAAATAATTATTGCATACATAGGCCGTCTGCGGTTGAGTGGCCACAAAAGTGAACTGGTGAAGGACCAATTTCCCACCAGTGTTGGCGGCTGATTTCGCATCCACCTTGGTCATCTTTTTCACCACTGCGCTGCCATCCATTTGCCAATTTTATATTTCAATCTCTAATGGTCGAATGGTCCATGGGCCATAGTCACAGTCCATAGTCCATCATAGTCCATAGAATGCAGAACACACTCAGAATCCGGGACATGTAAGTGGACGAGACAAATCAAAAGTCAAAGTCACAAAGCTAAAAGCCAGGATTGACTAGTCTATCTTAAGCTCACTGATTGTTGAATTTGAGACTGACATGACTGACATGTGACATCTGACATAGTGGCAAACAAGTAGCGCAAGACTTTTTAAGGCTTCAAAAACACTATGATTGCAATCTTTGGTTTTGTCACAAACCGTTTCTGGCTGGTCTGAATGATCACAGTCATGGCGTGCATCTGTGCAATGCAACTTTGCAAATTGTACTCGGGGTTCAGGAAATCAACATACTTGTTCGACCATGCCTTCAGCCAGTCATAAATTTGCAAACTCTGGAGTTGTGGCCTAGGACACGGCATTGTAAAAAGGTTCTGGCCTTGAAGCAGTTGTTGAAGGAGCTGGTCGCACTCTTGGTCAGGACGAATCATTCATACGCACTTTGACAACGCGGATGATACGAATTAAGTTTCGACACACAACAGTCGGCCCGTCAGGCACTTTCAAGGTTGAGTGCCTTAGTCCCCAGCAAATGAATGACGACTGACGATTCAAAATTGATCTCTAACCTCTAGACCTATGGTCTTACACCTAGATCTGGGAAAAAAAGATCTGTGCCACTGCTCACTCAATGCTCAACCAACCAAAGAATCCAACAACAGGATGGTTTACTGGGAGTGTCAAGCTGCTTCACTCATGACATCGAAGTGGTTCTCTGCTGAACCTTCATGGAAAGAGTTCAGCAATCGAACTACCCGTTCAAGAACTGCATCTGGTGTCTTCTCATGTGGAATCCGAACCTTCCGCAGCCCCACGGGTCTTGGCATCAATGACATTTTCGTTGGTCGGATCCTCTACGTAGCAGCGATAGAAGGACTCGGCCCTGTTGATCCAAGGGCCATCAAAGGAAATGAATGGTCAGGAGTGCGGAACTTGCAGATGCATTCACCTGCATGTGGGAAGGAGGGGGAGGAGATCTTCACCACCAGTGCCAGGGCACCAACTAACTTCCGGACCCGAATGCCCAAAACATATTTGTCAAGTCATACCGTAAAGTAGATATCGACTTATCTACTTTAATGCTAGACAACTTCCATAGTCCTTATGTCATATGTGAACCGTAGACATTTTCCGTCCGTACCGTCCACATGGAATCCATATGTCGAATGTTGGAGGATCAAAACCAGTCACCGCTCTCATGTCTTGGTCAGGACAACCGCAACTCCAAGACTCCTTGCCTGAAACAACTTGAGACGTCTCTTGCAACTCACGGGAAGCAGGTGATCGAATCAAAGTCCTAAGCTTGGCCCGCATCACCCTGTATGAACCACGGAATGTCCATCTCCTTCGATTGGTACCAAAGCAGGATGTGTTCAAGCAATGAAGCTCCTGCAAGTCCCTCGAACAAAACGTCTGCGATGTTCACGTCGTAGATGTCAAAGTCCAGCTTCGTGTCTGGTCCGGGGGTCTTGCCAACCAACTTTTTTTTCCCCGTCCGACGCCTCTTGGCTTTCGCCAGGTCGTTCAACACGTTCGATTGCATGTTGCAGTGATGAGTGAATTAATTAATTGACGCAAAGATGGCCGTCTGCTTATTGAGTGGCCGCAAAAGTAAACTGGTGGTGGACCGATACATAGTCCAAAGTGCCGTCACAATTCCGTCACATAACAAAAACGAAAAACAAAACCAAACCAAAGAAAAAACACACAAACAAAACAAGCCAAAACACGCAGCACAAAACAAACCAAGAAGGGGAAAAGTGGCCGGCAGTTATGTAACATCTGTAATGAGTAAGCGTGATATCCTTGTATCATCGCTTGTATTGGTATGGCAGGTAAAGCAAAGGCAGAACCGAAAACACAAACATCACAGACATCGCCATACCCAAGCAATACTTTTGCAGTGTAACGGAATGGCAGGATTCCGGGGAACACAGTTGCTGATTGAAGGTCTCTAGCCCCGCCTGCATATCGCCAGTCTTTGCCTCAAAGCACCATGTTGTTTGGAATTGTTAGGGTGTTGTTGTCGCAGGCTTTCGCAACATGGCGTGGGTGAGGTGCTGATTCCGCTGCGACATTGCTGGCGGGATGCTTTTTCTGTGTTTGCGTTGGGCGTCGCACTGCTCAGTTTTGTTTTGGTCTCTTGATGCGTTGTTCCCCCCTTCGCCCCCCTAGACTCCTAACGCGGCAACTTTGCGGGTCGGATTGTGTATGTCGCCCGGAGTTCAGTATCATCCGGCTAAAGAATAATAGTATGTATTTAAAACCGGATAAATCCTTTGTTTACATTGGGGGAAGAGTTTCGATTTCATGACTCCAGCAGATTCCGTGAGAAGGCTGGAGATGCAAAACTTCGGTTTTACCACAGTTTGTTGATGTCTTTAGCTGCGGAGTCTTGCCGGAGTCGGGCGGAGTCGGTACACCTGCTGAAACCCCATTTACAATGGGCAAAGGGTTGAAAGAGTTCCAACTTTGTGACTCCAGACGACTCCGCAAGAAACCGCAAGATGCGCAAGATGATGTCACTGAACTGAACTGTTCGATTTGTTTGGTGCCCTTTTTTGGGGTTGGAAAAGTTGGAAAGGTATATATCGACGGACTGAAACTTAGAATGACCTTTTGGAAATCGCCAGGGGTATCCGAAAAGTTGCCGTTTCGACGCGCGGGGCCAAAATCCCACGTTTTTGATTTTTGTTTTCGTTTGGAAAACTTAGAATGAGTAACTGAAATGTTACGAAACACCGCGCCTGTCAGTCAAAACAGGTCTGGGACACGGAACATAGAATGGGTATTCGCGCACAGCTGACACACAGCTGATTTTCAAAAACAATTTGGCCACAATAGCAAAAGTACCCGTCATTCCAAGTTTGGCTCCCAAGTGCTGTTTTTTGTGGAAGGTAGTCCAAAATCCTTCGAAAATGATTTTTTTGAACATCTTCTATCCATTTTTTTTTCATTTGTTATTCATTTCCACGCATTTTTCCAGCCGTTTTTCATCCATTCTTCATCCATTCTGCACTAATTTCCAGCCATATTCATCCATTGTCATCTGTTCTTCATCCATGCTTCATCCATAATCTCTATCCACTTCCCATCCATTATTCATTGTTTTCCCACATCAAGTTTAATTCTGTTTAATCCCTGCTCATCCATTCTTATATAGTCATTTCACGCATGCGTATATTTCCATTTCCATCCAGTTTCCATCCATTTTTCATCCTTTTTTCTTTTCTGCATCAATGTTTATCCAATTTCATCCACTGTCATCCATTATTCATCCATTTTTTTATCCATTTCCATTCATTTTTCATTTTTCATCATTGGTGTTCATCAATTTTTGCTCTTGTTATGCTTTCCTCCATGTATAATCCAGTAATTTTCCACTTCCACCCAGTTGCATCTGTCCACACTGCCCTGGAACGCTCATTGTTTTACAGGATACCTCAGCGGTTTCCAAATGGTCATTCTATGTTTCGGTCCGGCACAGCAAGACTGTAATGTATTCATTATATTTATAAATAGTTATATTTATATATATATATCCATAATCTCTATCCACTCCCATTCATTATTCATTGTTTCCCCCCATCAAGTTTAATTCTGTTTAATCCCTGCTCATCAATTCTTATATAATCATTTCACGCATGCTCTATATTTCCATTTCCATCCAGTATCCATCCATTTTTCATCCTTTTTTCTTTTCAGCATCAATGTTTACCCAATTTCATCCACTGTCATCCATTATTCATCCATATTTCATCCATTTTTTCCATTTCCATTTCCATACATTTTTCATTTTTCATCATTGGTGTTTATCAATTTTTGCTCTTGTTATGCTTTCCTCCATTTATAATCCAGTAATTTTGACTTCTTCTATTTCTGAATCATTCGTTACAGCGCACTTTCATGTAACAAACCTAGGCGCCCCTTTGAGCTCCATACACCCCTGTGATAATAGTTAGTCAGCGTCTTCAAAAATTTTCCAAATTTCAGCCGACATGATACGCTTTTGAGTATATAAAAGTTCAGACCCGCCCCAACCTATTGACCTACTGTCTGCCTACCTATTTATCTATATGTATATGTATATTTATATATATATATATGTATGTATTTATTTTTATATTTATATATTTACCTGCAATCACCTGCAGTCATTCTAATAACGAGCACCTTTCATTATTTCGAATCCAATATGATGAAGCTGACGCAGTCATCGAATTGTCAAAACGAAACAGAAAACAAATGGAGCATTTGCGGGCATTGACATCATCTTCTTTCTTGTGGCCATCAACTTTCAAGGGTGGGTGCGGTAGGGACAGCTTTGTTTCATCCCTGTCTCAAGCGTAGATGGGGGGTTACCCATGGAAAGTCAAGGAGCTAAGGATGTTTCAAGAAACGCTGGATTTGAAGATGCAGAGGTTGTAAGCTCTGGGTACAGTGTCAGTCCTGTTGCAGATGATTTGGGTCATACAGATGACATTTCACATGTTGATCCTGAACCTTTCAGGGCGTTGGATTTGCTTGGGACTGAGCAACTTTTTAGGCGTGATGTTGGTCAAGAGCCTGCAGTCGTTGCTGAGCCCGGAGCTTTGAATTTCAGTTTGAACGATCTTTTTGGAAGTGGTGAGGATGAAGCTGATTTTACTGGTTTTCAGGAGCGTGCTGAATCTGAAAGGGACTGGACTCATGTTACAGAGCCTTCAGTTCAGTCTGCAAATGATTTAGCATTTCCTGATGAAGTTGACCTTGTTGAACATGACGTTAGTGGACCAGTGGTCAGCAATTCAACCTGGAATCAATTGGTAGCTGGAAGCTTCTCACAGTTCCGTGAGCTGCCAAGTGACTTGAAGTTTCCTTGGGAGACGGGCACTATGGCGGCTGTCTTCAACTTCGATGCTGACCCGCTTCCCAGGTGCCCAGGTCTTGCAGAAGTTGTACATTCAAGTTCAGTTGAAGGTCCAGAAGTTTCGCAATCCAAATTAACTGCTTTTGCTTTACCTGATGAAGCTCAGTATGTTCATGCGGTGAAGAGCATGCGGGACATGAGTTACTTCGAGGACAAGAATCAAAAACTTGAGCTAGCATGTGCGCAGTGGTTGAATATTCTTTCAACATGTTGGAGTGCGTCTGGCATCGGTCCTCAACTTGTCAGTGCACTTCAGCAGGACAATTCAGGTGTGGAAGCTGTGACAATCCTTAAGTCTTGTTTTGGGGTAAAGAGCCCTGCAACTTTGCTGAAGCGTGCCAGTGCCTTCAGAAAGTACATGGCATGGTTTGACAAGAACCCGGCATGTCAAGAGTTGAACAAGAGTTCACTGCCGTTGGACGAGAGCTCAGTCTGGCTGTACTTCAACTGGTTGAGAGATCAACGTATTGCTTCAGCCAAAGGGTTTACAGTTCCCACATCATTCCTTGAATCAGTGCGGTTTGCCAAGTTTACAGTTGACCTCAATGGGACAGATGCGATTTTGTGCTCACGCCGCCTTTTGGGGTTTGCAGCAATCGAGCAAAGAGAGAAGGGCCCCTTGAAACAGGCACCAGGCTTGGAGCTTGAGCACATGAGGAGATTGCATCAGATCCTACAGTCTGATGGGAACATCACGGACAGACTGGGTGCAGGAGCATTTCTGGTTTGCTTGTATGGCCGTGCAAGGTGGTCAGACTTACGGTATGTCAGCCATGCCGACCTCACAGGAGATGATTTTATGACTCTGTATACAACTGAGCATAAGACTGCTAGTGTTGGACTGAAGAGGCAACAGTTTCTTCCCATTGCAGTTCCCTGGGAAGGGGTGACATCAGATTCTTGGCTACGAAACTGGCTGGAGATTTATCACCGTTGTGGGCTTGACATCAATCAGAAGCCACTTGGGCCTCTTCTGCCAGCCCCACGTTTGGATGGGACATTCTGTGCTCGACCCTTGACTACAAGTGAGGCTGCAGTTTGGCTGAGGGGGCTTCTGAAGGGTACTAGCAACTCAGAAACTTTTCGGAGTCACTCCTTGAAAGCGAGCCTTTTGCTTTGGTGTGCACGTGCTGGCCTTGACAAAGAAACACGAGCTGTTTTAGGACATCACTGCACAGCGTTGAGTGGAAGTGAAGTGGTTTATAGCCGTCAGCTGCAAACAAGGGCACTCAGGAAACTCAGTTTGATCCTCAGGCGTGTGAGGACGGGTCAAGCAATTGAGGATGATGCCATGAAAGAGTTTGGCATTGTTTCAACGCCTCTTCCTTTCACTCCTGCAGCGGCTGCTAGGACTCCTGTCGCTGTGCCACAACAGGTCATTCTGGCGAAGCCAGTTGAGCAAGGTGAAGTCGACAACTCAGGGGTGTCGAATGCTGTCAAGTTGGCCATGGACTGTGAGGACCTGCAGAGTGTCAAAGAAGAGCAGTTTGATGTGCAGACGGTTGAAGCAGCAGCTAGTGAGCTCACACTTTACCCAGTAGATGTTGTCAGTTCTGGTGTCGTTGAAATTGAATCGTCATCTGGAAGTGACAGCGACAGTTCAACCAGTGATTCTTCCAGCACCACAGAGCTGGAACCTCAGAAAGATCAGCCAAGCTTCATTGAGCATGTGCCAGAAGATTTTGATTTTTATCGTCATGCCAAAAGCGGCATTTTGCATGCGTGCAAGCTGAGTGAGTCTGTGAGCAAATGTAAGCTCAGCATGAATGCAAATTTCCGAAAACTTGGCAGAAGTTTCACTTTTAGATACCCCAAGTGTCTCAGGTGTTTTCCAAAGGATAACAATAGGATTCGGAGTGTCGATGCGTTGGCGAGTGCACTTGACGCTTCTGTCAAAAGGGCCAGAAACTCAGCCTCTCACAGCTAAAGAAAGTTGTTGCTTTCCCAAAGGGGATGACTTGCAGCGTCCGAACCTTGAGAAAAATTGCAGCAAAGGCTGATTTGCAAGAGGTGGAATTTCAAGCGGAAAGCCGTCTTGAACATAAACAGTGTTTCCAGAGAGCTGGCAAGTTTTGTGCAACGGCACATCAAAGGAGTTTCAGTTTGAATTCATTGACCAGATAGCTGGCTTGTTCAATGAGTGAGATGCATCAGAACCTTTTGGCTAAAGAGCCGCGTCAGCACACAGGAGAAGTCCGAGCATCTCACACACAAGCAGAAGTTCAGATTTATTAGTTGTTGTGCTTGCACTCATTGAGACTTGATTTACTTGACTTAGGAATCTGACACAGGAACTTGTTGAGGACAATGTGCATGTGATGTGCGATTCAGGTTTTAAGTTCTGTGCGTTTGAGTTTTGCTGTTCCTTTGTTTTTCCACTTGTTTTCACCTAGGGAGACTGGAATTTGCAGCCATGTCTTCCTTGATAGATAGCACTGCTCAATTTGAGTCGCAGATGCGGGAGCTGGGCATACAACAGACATTGCTTGATGGGCTCAAACAGCATGGGGTACGAACCCTATCACAGCTTGCATTCTCTGTGGGTCAGCCTGGACAACCCATCTTGGATCAGAGCGTTGAAGCATTGGTACAAGCCGCTGTAGGCCGTGCTCCAAGCCTCACAGAGGCTGCTTGCTTGAAAAGATTGGCATTCGAGGCGCAGACATACTTGACTGCAACACTGAGACAGGCAGTTGACAGATCAGAAGACGCGGTGCCGCGCAAAGTGCCAATGGCTGAGCGATCGACCAGAATGGATGCCTTGAAAGCAGCTCTGGGAGGACTGGATATCTCTGGGGAGCACGAGCCTGCACATAGCTTATTAGACAAGTGCTGTGCAATGTTTGAGCAGAACAGCATCAAGTATGTGGAGCCGTCAGCATGCATATCCAGGTCATTCGAAGTTCAAGGGTCAGAGAAAAAGAACCGTGAACTGACCTTGGAGCGTGGGTCCCTAATCCTGAGGAACTCTGATGACCGTTTGAATAGCCCAACTGATTCAGAGATCAAATTGCACTATGCGATGGTGCGCAGGGGCTTGGCTTTTGAGTTTGCCAAGCTCATGAGTTTCTCTCAGCATTCCCAATGGGAGAAGTTCCTTTTTGAGGCGGTTCATCGTGAAACACCTCCAGGATTTACTCGGCCTTCCTTGCTCCAGATCGTTCAGTGCGACAAAGCGGCCTTTAGTCGATTGGGGAGCACGATGACGTCCATTCGACAGCGTGGTGATGGTTCGTATCCTCTTGGTGAAGAGCTCCTCAATCTCAGGTCGGATCCTCATATTGCCTTGTACCTGATGCCCTCAGCTAAGCAGTCTTCCACTTCGACTGCATCCAGCCATCAAGGACCACGGGCACATCCATACAGTTCTGGAGGGCAAACAGCCAAAGGAAAGGGAGGTGGAAAGAGCAAGTCAAAGCAGAAGAGCTCACCGCCAATCCCCTCTGAATTGAGGGGGAAGTGGCACAAGACCCCTTCGGGGGATCCAATATGTTTTGGTTTCAACTGCCGTAGTGGCTGTGCCGAGAAAGGGATTCAGCCTGGACAACGTTGTTCCAAAGGATTTCACGTTTGTGCTGAACCTCGATGTCAGGGCGAGCACAGTTTACAGCAGCATGCGTCGAAATGACAGCTTTCCAAATCCATTGCCTATAGAGATTGGTCCAATGTGCATGTTGAGCAGTGTTTCATGTTAGAAATATTTGCAGGCATGGCAGTACTTTGTGCAACGAGCAAATCAGCTGGCCTTGCAAATTCTATCGCGGTGGACAAGATTCGTAAGAGATCATGTCGTTCATCAATTTTCCAACTTGATTTACTGAAACAGCGTGACAGAGAGATCTTGGAGCAATGGATGGTATCACCATTACTTTTATGGATACACCTGGCACCTGTTTGTGGAACTGCAAGCAGAGCCAGAGATATCAGAAGGTTTGCAAACGATCCCAAGCCCTTGCGTTCAAATGAATGTCCAGAGGGACGCCCTGACCTTTCTGAAACTGACAAGCGCAGAGTTGGTATCGCAAACAACCTTTTTCAATATGCATGCTTTCTCTTTTTGCTGGCCTCCCAAATGGGAATTCTGGCGACCATGGAAAATCCGAGGAACAGTTATTTCTGGATTACATGTTGGGTCCTACAGTTGATGCTGCAAGTGGAGGTGTATGTTGCCGATTTTCAGGTTTGCATGTTGGGTGGCAGTCGAGACAAGTGGACGAGGATCATTGCAAATTTTCCGGCAGTTCAATCTTTGAATATCAAGTGTGACCACAGCCACACTCACTTGCCTTGGGGGTTTGCCAAGGATGACACTGGAAAGCAAGTATGGGCAACCTCCCTGGAGTCTCAATATCCAAGGAAGATGTGTGTGGCATTAATCAATGTTGTTTTACAGTTTGCGGCTGAAAGAGGTCTTCAACTACGTGCGCATTCGCTGTTGGATGATACAAATCCTTTGTTGACTATGCAACAAGCGCAAATTGGCGCTCAACAACAGCCCAGACCGTCAAGGGTTCTTCCAATAGTGCCCGACTTCTCCAGTGTGGCAGTTTTTCTTGTCCACACTCTTGCGGATGTGCCATGTAGTTTGTTGTCAAAGCTCCCCACTGACGTCCACTTGCATACAAAAACTGGTGTTTTGCAGGTAGTTCCAAAGTACAGTCGTTTTTTGCGATTTACTGCATTGTCTGCCCCATTGGAAGGGGGTGAGTCAAGGGGGCATACAAATTTTCAGTACGAGGTGGCTTTTGGTTTGCCATGGTCCTATGAGGAGTTCATCAAGAAAGCTTGTCATGTGGGACACCCAGCTTTGAAAACTTCTGGGTTTCCAGATGAATTGTTGGAGACGGTCAGAGTCAACGTGCAGTGGTCAGAAGAACAGATCGCAAGATACCGCATTGACTGGTGTCGAAGGTGGATGAAACGTGCGGCTGAACTGGAAGCCAAAGAGCAACAGTCCCTGCTTACAAGACACCCCAATGTTGCCGCCTTGACTGCAGGAAAGAGAACCCTGCTCATGCGTGAGATGCTGGAAGACATTGGGTACAAAGATTGTCAGGTGGTTGACATTTTAACTGAAGGAGCAAGTTTGGCTGGGGAGATTGCCTCCTCCCCTATCTTTGAGTCGCAGTTCAAGCCTTGCCTGGCGACTCTTTCTCAGTTGGAGGTGGATGCCGGAAAGCGAAACGAGGTCATCATGAACATGACAAAAAGTTCTGGCTCCGAGGAAACAGACAGACAGCTGCTTGAAGAGACGCGTTTAGAAGTGGAGAAGGGCTGGGCGGAAGGCCCTATTCCTTTTGAAAGTGTGGCTGCTGGATCGGTCATCTCACGTCGCTTCCCGCTGATACAAGGTAGCAAAACAAGAATGATAGACGATTACAGCATCAGTGGGGTCAACGACAGCTGTGTTATAAACAACAAACTGGATCTTCATATCATTGATACCTTTTGTGCTTTGGTGAGAAGTTTTTTCTTGGGCTGTGGAGCCATTGGCAAGGATTGCAGTTTGGTCGCAAAGACCTATGACCTCAAGAGTGCATATCGTCAAGTCCCTGTCCATCCAGCCCATTACAAATACGCCTTTGTGAGCGTTTACAACTGTGAAAGGGACTGTGCTGAAGTTTACATGATGAAAACCATGCCTTTTGGGGCAACTCACAGTGTTTACAATTTTCTCTGGTTGGCAAAGGCTTTGCATGCGATAGCAGCAACTGGTCTCCTGCTGCTAACAACCAATTTCTATGATGATTTTGTCCTGGCTTCACAACCTTGTCTCAGGGAATCGGGAAAGAACAGTATGGAAATGCTTTTCCTTTTGACTGGATGGGACTACGCTGTGGATGGTCGCAAAGCAACTGAGTTTGGAACAATTTGCAAAGCGCTTGGGGTCGCTTTTGACTTCAGCGCCTCGCACCAGCGTATCCTGCAGGTCAACAACACTGAGTCGCGAAAAGAGGAGCTGATTCAACAAATCACTTCTGCGCTCTCCTCGGGCGTGTTGGACAAACAGACATGCCTGGCTTTACGTGGACGTCTTGGTTTTGCTGACAGTTTTATTCACGGGAGGTTGGGAAAATTGGTTTTGAAAAGACTGTCGGACCATGCTTATGGGTCCACCCGACGTTTGGATGATGATCTGAGACTGGCCCTTAAAGCAATGGCGCAACGTTTAAGACATGCTGGGCCCCGCTTGGTTACAGCTGAGCAATGCAAACAATGGTACATGTATACAGATGCGAGTTTTGAATCTGAACAAAGTTTTGGTTGCTTGGGAGGTGTGCTGGTGGATGAGAGCGGAACAGTTTGTTCGTGGTTCAGTGCATTTGTCGACTGCGACATGTGCAAACAACTTGGAGCTGCAGAGAAGGGAACAATAATCTACGAGCTGGAGCTTTTAGCAACGGTGGTGGCGACGGACCTTTGGTATGAAGACAGTAGCACGGACCTCCACGTGCATTTTGGTGACAATGATGGGGTGCGTTTTTCCCTCATCAGAGCGTGTGGTGCTGGTGAAGTGGCCCAAAGTTTGATGGGCTACTACTTGCAGTTGGAAACCAGAAAGTGCTTTCGGACATGGTTTGCACGTGTCCCAACAGAGGCTAATGTCAGCGACTTTCCATCAAGAAGACAAGCACACTACTTGTTGGAACCCGGGCTTGATGCGTCAGTGAATGCGGTTGAGAAACTCCAGAAGATTTTGCTGGAAATCAGAGCTGGTGGTCTGCAACATTTAAAAAGGGGGAAGCCAGATGTTACGACCCCCAGTCAAAAAGAGTGTGAGCCAGCTGACTTCTTGTGATGCAATGCCTCAGTTGAGTTGACGATGAAGCTGACGCAGTCATCGAATTGTCAAAACGAAACAGAAAACAAATGGAGCATTTGTGGGCATTGACATCATCTTCTTTCTTGTGGCCATCAACTTTCAAGGGTGGGTGCGGTAGGGACAGCTTTGTTTCATCCCTGTCTCAAGCGCCCACCCACAAACCACCCAACTTGAGACAGTCATAAAGTTCCTCTTCGCTGGACGAAACCAAGTACATCAAAGGATGTTCACTTAGCCTAGCCCAACCGTTCAGCCAGATGTTACGACCCCCAGTCAAAAAGAGTGTGAGCCAGCTGACTTCTTGTGATGCAATGCCTCAGTTGAGTTGACAAACAACATCAGTAATAATCAATCTCACTTATCTGTGCGTTCATATATAATAAACTAAACAATAACCAGCAATCAACATGCTACGCGCAGACAGTATGTGGTTTCGAATCTAAATATAATATGGATCTTCTCATGGAACATGATAAATCATTATTTGAAAGACTTGACATGAGAATGAGATTTGATCGAATGTGCTGACCACTCTTTTCAGTCTGATTTCGTTCACCCTGCTTGGCACCTCGCAAATTTTGGTTTGAAGCTTCAAGTGAAGCTGGAACAAGTGTTCCGTCATTCATGTGTCAATTTTCACGAAACATCGTTCAGTCGACACATGCAACTTTTCTTGAAATGTCATAACACATGTCAGATTGTTACATGTCACATTTCAAGACAACAATTTTCTTCGTATGCGCCCTCGATCAGCCATAGTCAAGGGCCGCATTGCATCAACCTCGCCTATACAGCTGCAACCTGCCGTGATCTCTACCCATCCGGGTCTCTGGTTTGGCTTGTGCTATTTCACCGGCTTCCTCACCTGCGTGTGCGTCTTCTGGTGGTGGATTTCGGACTGAATGACATCTGTTCATTTACCTGCTGACCAAGCCTCACTGAGGGTCTATCACTCAACACAGCCGGAAGACCCGGAGTTTACGGCAGACAGCCTTTTACCCCATCTGGGTTTAGGCACAACGGAATGCGATATCAACGGATACGTGCTTCCTATGCACACATCCCTCCAACAGTTTGTGTGTCCTGCTTTAGAGGCTGCCGACTCAAAATGGGTGGCCTGGGATACGCCCCTTGATGAAACCAAGCGGCTCCATCTCATGGTTTGTGACAGAGAGTTGTTCATCGCCGTATGTCACCACGCCAGAGCACGCAATTGGGTCATTCATCTTGGTGGAGGACCTCCAGCTGATCGCATCCTCACGCACGTGGAATTGCACTGCCTTCCTCCAACAGAGGCAGTGGAGGTGTTGGGCCGCATGCACAGGAGCCTTTGTCACCTTCGCGATGAAGTGGCCATCTTAAAAACGGAGGTGCGCCTGCTTCGACGCACCTTTGGGCAGGCGCTTGAGAATTTAGCAGCTGCGCATGAAGACCTGGCTCCTTTGGTGGGTTTGGTGGCCCCACCTCACGTCCGCGACGATGACGCCATGGACAATGCCGACGCAGACTAAGGTCAATCTGTCGCTTCAGACTTTTCAAGACGGTTTTTGGGTTCGCCTGCCGATCATGCGTTGAGTTTAAAACAAATGCTTTTTTTCGGGGGTCATGTCGCAGCATTTGAAATTTCCATTTCAGAAACATTCAGAGCCTCATACAGCAGCTTGACATTCAATGTGTTGACAGCATGCGTGATTCTCAGATGTGGTCATGAATGTTTGATTCGTGAGTGCTCAAGTGAGCCAGAACGATGCCATTTGGGCGGTCGGGGCGGGGTCGAGTGACCTTATCCCGGCGAGGACACGCGTTGGTGAGAAATTTTGTCAGCAGATGAATGTTAACACTCATATGAAATGGCACAAGTGTGTCGAGTTTTCCCTTTCATCGGATGTCAGGACTGCTGAGATCTCCGAACAGATTGAAGGCACGACCTGGCATTAGTTTCAAGTGAAACTGGTCAGATCAGTGTCAAGTGACACTCTTCATTCTTTGATCGCCTGGTTTGCCCAGTGTGACAGTGTTCGTTTCTGATTATTGGTCCAGGATCTGGAGCCTATTGAGGAGAAGGCACGGGTCTGCGTGAAGTCTCAAGTGAGACATCACAAGCACCTGTCAAGAGACATGCATAATCGTCTGAGTGGACGACGCAGGAACACCATTCATCAGTGAATTGGCAATCTTGAGTACTTCGAACGGTGTAAGGCTCTCAGCAAGTGCTGGCAGTGAGCTACACCGGCATTTGACATGTCTCGTTATCCAGATTTCCTAGCTAGATCAACTCTCAGTCAAATCAAGACCTCATTTACCACGTATAGATATGACTGGTAGATGTGATTAAGGTGAAGCGAGTTCCGATTTGACTTTTCTGGAACGTGCCTGAACTCAGATATGCCTCAATCTACGAAATGTTTTTCTTTGCTGATTTGCATATTCAAATTTTCGGATTGCGAAGTTGAGATGGAAAATCAGTAGCATGACTGTGCGAGTTTCTTCGCTGGAGGACGAACAAAGTGGAGGCGGTCTCCTGAGCACGTCCTGGGACCTTTGTGATGTCCAGGTTCAAAAAGCCTAGAGTTGACCAAGACGGTGAGGAATCAGTCAATTCAGAGACAGTCCACCTGCCATTGCCTGACGAATTAGACTTCACCGGTTTGGAAAGCGTGAATGAACCTGGGCTCTGGTCCGATGGAGGGTATAGCCCCTCAGTAACACACGAGCAGTGCGACCATCCAGAGAAGCATCCGGTGCATCCGCCTTTCCGTGAACTAGACAGGAAGTCTGCCGCAAATTTGAAATCAATGATAGAGGATAGCTGCCTGAGTACTCCTCCATCTTTTAAATTTGTAATGCCTTGGGACCGACCCGGAATTTCGAACATTCTCAACAGGAAAAGATCGTTTAGCCTGCCTAAACCAGTTTTGCAGCTGATAGAGCCGGTTGTGTCACCAGCAACGAGCTCTCCTAGCGTGCCTCTTCCCAGTGATAAAGTCACAAGAGGCTACTACGGGGAGGTGATCAATTTCAAGATGGACCTATCCGAAAATGAGTTGGAAGAAAAGCAGCTCAGGCAGGCTTTAGAGAAATGGTACGTAGTCTTTGCAACAGGCGAAGACGCTTGGCCTCGAGGATTTGACTTGAGGAATGCAGTCAGACTCCATCGGCTGGAAGACATGAAACTGGTTTTCGGAAACAGAAGCGCCAACACCATTCTTAGGAGAGGGTCTTCAATGTTGCAGTTCGTAAACTGGTACAAGTCGAAATTTTTCCAACTGTGTCCGTTCCCAGTAACGCCAGAAGCGGTGGAGGAATATGTACTTTTCATGGTGCAGACCAACAGACCTGCATCCGCCTTCCACGGTTTTGTTGAATCTCTTGTTTTCTGTCAACATGTGCTGGGCATGAATGTGGCATGTGACGGCAACCAGATCATCTCAGTGAAAGTACAGCGCATGCTTGATGTTGAGGATTCTAAAAGACGAGAAAAGACGCAGTCCAGGGTCCTCACCGTAGCTGAGGTGGAAATTCTGGAACGATGCCTCAACGACGAGAAACTGGATCTTGTTGACAGGGTGGCTTGTGGAACTCTTTTGTTTTGTTTCTACAGCAGAAGCAGGTGGTCGGATCTCAGACGTGTCTATGGCTTCATTGAAGACATCAGTGAGAGAGAGGGCAGGATTGCCGGCTACCTGGAGTGCCGTACACGCTCCCACAAGACGGCGAGGCTTGTTTCAAGGAGTGGCATGGCAATGCCTCTCATCGCCCCGGTCTGGGGGGTCACGTCGCCACCCTGGGGAATGAGCTTTTCCAGACTCTTTGCACTGTCAGGACGGCCCACTGAGAGCATAGACCATCAACCAATGCTTTTGGCGCCAAAGCCGGACGGAACATGGTCCAATCGTTCAGTGACAACAACAGAAGCTGGAAAGTGGCTGAGAAAACTCCTTAGCAACCAAGCGAAGAGTGACCTGCATAGCTCCGCTCATTCTCTCAAAAGCACACCTTTGTCTTGGTGTGCCAAGTGGGGTCTGGACCCAGATGTGCGTCTCATTTTGGGACACCATAAGACAGGTAAGAGCTCAGCAGAGTGCTATGGGCGTGACAACCTTGCAAAGCCACTCAGGGATTTTGACCTGGTGCTGCAGCAGATCCGCACCAAAGCCTTCGTGCCCGACGCCACTCGATCAGGCATGGTGGGCACGCCCGGGGCTGATGACCCGAAAGACACCTATCGTGCCAAGCTGCAAGACGCTGATGCCGATTCTGAAAGCTCATCATCCGATGACACTTCCGATGCATCCGGCAGCAGTGACGCCTCAGTAGAACCTGAGGTGCATGATGAAGTCTCCGCCCCCAGGAGGTGGGACCCAGACATTGACATGTATAGGAACAAGAAAAGCAAGATCGTCCATGTTGTGGCTTCGGGTGGTGCAGAGAATTTCAGCTGTGGTGTGAAAATCAGTGAAGACTTCGAAATGATATCTGAAACTCAATTTCTCGACATCAGGAAGTGCAAACGTTGTGCGTTGGCAAAGCCGCTGAAGACTGCCGGCCAAGTTGCCGCAGCACTTGAGAAGTTGCGAAAGCGGTAAAAGAGCAGCGCGAAGTGGCGTCTGAGTTCCTGAAGTCTGACAGATCATCACCACAGCATGACATGTCAATGATAACATGCTGCCTCCAAGTGGAGCAAGTTGATTGAGTGAAATTTCCCGAGTGGGAATGTCATCCGCCCGCAGCATTTGGTTCATGAAAGCCGAGTGGCAACCATAATCCAACATGACATGATAATCATCTTTGCTTTCATTCAGTTTAACTCAAGCTTGAGTAATTTTTCATGACACAATTTTTCCTCTTGTTTCAAACCAGACCGCGACCATGGGCACGCTTCTTGAATCAAAGGAGGCACTGAAGTCCCGCGGACTAGAGGTCAATTTGACCAATGAGGAGATAGAAGTGCTGATTGACAATCGTGTAGATTCGCTGGCCAGATTGGCATTTGCATGTTGCCCCCCTGGAGAAGCACCTACGAACGAGCAGATAGATCAGCTGTTTGCAAACAAGATCCCGATCAATCAAGGGACCTATTCGTCAATCAAAAGGCTGATTTTTGAAGCACAGACACTGCTCTCTGCGGAACTCCAGAACAAGGTGCATCGAGCTGATGAACAGACAAAAGCCAAAATGGCGCCTGCAGAACGTGACAACCGCATCAAGGACCAGAGGACGAAGCTTGAGGGCTTACGTCTCAAAGGAGAGGAAGAGTGCAGCCACTCCAGCTACGATCTGGTGCTTAGCATGCTTGAGAAAGATTCGCTTCTGTATTTGGGGCCAGAGAAATTTCCTACCCGAAGACAAGAGCTGATGCAGAAGAAGCCCAGCAAGGAGATATCAATTGACCAGTCAGCTTTGATCGTGAAGGACAAACAACAGGAGTTGTTGTGTAGCACCAGCACTGAACTTGAGACAGTGAATGCATTTCGCAGACGAGCCCTTGCATTCGATCTTGTGAAGGCGTGTGGATTCCATTCCATGAACACTTATCACTCTGAGTTGTTTGAGCACATCCACCAGGCGCCACCACCTGGTTACAGTTCAGTCAGCCTGGCACAGATCCTGAGAGCCGACAGAGCGGCATGGGTCATGATGGCCGAGAAAATCAGCAGCCTCAAACGAGATGGACAAGGAGACCTGCCGCTGGAGGTTGAGATTCAAAAAGCTCTTGCACATCCTTCCGTGACATTCCACCTGTTGCCATTGCCTGCCAAACCAGTTAGCACACAAGGACCTCAGAAACCCAAAAGAGATCGCTCACGCACTCCTCCGAAGGCAGATGCGCCAGCCACCAAGACGAACCCAAACAAAGGAAAAGGAAAAGGACGTGGAAAGAACAAGAAAGGGCGGGGTCCGAACATCCCGAGAGGACTGATCGGCAAGTCTTTGCAGACTCCCTCAGGAGAGAGGCTTTGTTGGGCATGGAATTTGGAAAAAGGGTGCAATGAGGCAGCAGCAGGTGGAAAGTGTTCGAGAGGTCTTCATCTATGTTCAGAGCCGGGCTGTCACAAGCCTCACAGTATGCAGTCGCACAAGTGACATATACAAGCGGACACCCCAACCGTCCGTCAACCTGCTCCAGCATTTCGAAGCAAAAGCCCGCAGTTGGAACAGGGGCGTTCGCTCAAAGAGTTTTACTGTATAGAGATCTATGCCGGCACGGGGCGCCTGACTGCCTCTTTACGTGCCATGGGGATGAAAGATAGCTTCGGAGTGGATTGCAAGCTCCCATCTCAGCTACGCAGCCCCATAATTAAGTATGACTTGCTCAAAAGTGATCATGTCGCTCTTGTACAGCAATTAATTTCATCCCCACAGTGCATTTTTGTGCATTTCGCGCCACCTTGTGGAACGAGTTCCAGAGCCCGATTGATACAAAGGCCAGGCAGATGGAACCCACCAATCGTCAGAACTGACCAACATCCCAATGGCATTCCAGGATTGACAGGCACGCTCCATGAGAGAGTCCAAGCAGCCAACCAGCTTTATGACATCACGTGTCAGCTGGCAAAATGGTGCATAGCACATGACAAGTACATATCCATCGAAAATCCAGGCAGGTCTTTCATGTGGCAAACCACGCCCTTTGTAGCCCTTGTGAATGAATACAATCTTTCTGAAGTCAGCTTCCATCACTGCCAGTATGGAAGCGCCCGAAGAAAATTAACCAAATTACTTCACAATGTGCCTACATTTAAATCCCTAGAAGCCTTTTGTGCGAATGACCACATTCATGAACCATGGGGGCAAAGTTCAGATGGCAGCTGGCGTACCGCCGAAGAGACAGCGTACCCATGGGCCCTGTGCAAAGCCATGACACTCCGAATAGTGCAACAGTTGCAGGCAGATGGAATCTCTTGTTCTGCACCCGTATTTGCCACACAAGAAGCAAACCTGCAAACTTTGCGGGCCACCACTGACATACAGCCCCGACGGGGTTTGCCCCCCATGGTGTCCGAGTTTAAAACCATCCTAAGACACCCAATAAACCAGGCCATGCCACCTCTGGCCAGACGTCTTAGTACTCCACCCATAATCACTCCATCCACTGGGGTATCAAGCGCGAGTGCAGGAGATATTTCCGACCAGGATCAGAAGGGTTTCATCACCATAGGTATACATAGGACCCCTGAAGAGTTTGTGAAAGAGGCCATAGCCATTGGTCATCCCACCAGACTCCACTCTATGTTTCCTGATGAGATTGCTGAAACCGTTCACAAGTGCCTTTCCACCAGTCCCAGCGTCATGGCCCTCGAGAGAACCGAAGAAACGAAACGCTGGATTAGCCTGGCAGAACAGTTCAAGGAAGCGGAGACTACTCTGCAGGGCGAGATGTCTGAAAGAAGAAGGTCCATTCTCTCGGGTAAAAGACTAACCTTGCTCAGAACTCTCCTGCTTGAAGCAGGGCATCCAGACACAACATTAGTAAACGACCTGGCAAACGGCTTTGATCTGACAGGAGCCTTGCCAGAGTCCAACGCTTTTGAGAAGAGGGTTAAGCCAGCTTCAATCTCCTGTGAAGAGCTCAGACGGGTCGCTCGGTTGGGGCGGGAAAGCATGTTTGAGACCACCAAGAGTTCTGGAGACACAGAATTGGATGAGCAGCTTTACGCAGCCACCCAAAAGGAAGTCATGAAAGGATTCATTGAAGGACCTCTTGATCCCATGTCCCTGCCTGAAGAGTCAACGTTGACAAGAAGGTTTGGTGTGAAGCAAAAATCAAAAACTAGACCCATCGACGACTATAAGTCGTCCTTTGTCAACAGTAGCGTTGCCCAGTCGGAGACTGCTTCGGTTCACACAGTTGACCACATAGCATCGATGGTCGCCTGTACCATGCGAGTAGCGGATTCGATGTGCCGGCGAGTCGACCTGACCGCCAAAGCCTGGGACTTAGCCGATGCCTACAAACAGGTGCCATTGAGTGAAGAAGCTTACGCACTAGACTCTTTCCTTGTTGTGTATTCACCGGCCACAGGTGGACCCGAAGTTTATAGACAGAAAGTCTTGCCCTTTGGATCCGTGGCTTCAGTGACCGCCTTTTTGCGTGTCTCCCTTGGCTTGTGGAAGTTAGGAACCAAGCTGTTGACCCTCATGTGGTCGGCCTACTTCGATGACTTCTTTTCTGTGACAGCTGTGGAGACACAAAAGCATACCGATCTGGTCATTACATCTCTGTTTAGCATACTGGGCTGGAGGCTTTCAACAGACAAACTCCTTGAACATGACAGCGTGTGCAAAGTCCTGGGAGTGAAGTTTGACATGAGACAGTCGGGGGCAGGTTTGACGCTCGTCTGCAACACCGAAGATAGGATAGCTGAACTCTGTGCTGCCTTGGATGAGGTCACATCTTGCCGGAAATTGCGACGCAGTGACGGTGAAAGACTTAGGGGCAGATTGCTTTTTGCTTCAGGTCAGTTGTTTGGACGACGTGTCAGAAATCACGTAAGGATCCTGTCACAACATATCCATAGTGGCCGCACCGACCTGACAGAAGAGACACTTGCTTCGCTCACATTCATAAGAGAGCACATCCACACGAATGAACCTCACAGGATCATGGGGCCTCTCAGTGATCATGTACATGTGTATGTTGATGCTTCCTTTGATGATGCGGGTTATTCGGGGATAGGGGGTGCTATCTACAACAGCAAAGGCGAGGTAATGTCTTTCTTCAGTGAGGAGATCGATAGTGATTTCCTGGAAGAGGTTCGTGCTGAAACACAAGTCACGCTCATCCAAGAACTCGAGATGTTGGCATTGCTGGTAGCAGTGACTCTCTGGTGCCCGCATCACAAGTGTCATCGCGTGGTAGCATTCACGGACAGCGAGTCGGTTCGTGGGGCTTTTCTCAAAACCTGGTCAAACAACTCCACGAGTAGTCACCTTTTGTCTCGAATCTTCCAAGTGGAAGAGCAAAGTTCTTGCCAGATATGGATTGAAAGAGTCCCGAGCCAGTCAAACCCTGTGGACATCCTCTCGAGGACCAAAACCCTTATCTGGATGAACCTCAAGAGACATGCGGTAAATTACCGCGAGGTTTGGTCGAAGTTGGCCCGTAACAGGGGTAAGAGCGCGACCGAGATTTGATCCATCATCTCCCCCAGCGACAAAAAGAGAGCTGCTGTGCGAGAGTTGTCCAAGGCTTGCAGGTGCAGGTAGCAGGTGAACAGTCCCAGATGGTCAGCCCATGTCACGGCAACAAATAAGGATCTTCTCATGGAACATGATAAATCATTATTTGAAAGACTTGACATGAGAATGAGATTTGATCGAATGTGCTGACCACTCTTTTCAGTCTGATTTCGTTCACCCTGCTTGGCACCTCGCAAATTTTGGTTTGAAGCTTCAAGTGAAGCTGGAACAAGTGTTCCGTCATTCATGTGTCAATTTTCACGAAACATCGTTCAGTCGACACATGCAACTTTTCTTGAAATGTCATAACACATGTCAGATTGTTACATGTCACATTTCAAGACAACAATTTTCTTCGTCCCAAAACCTCTCCCACCCTAGGTCATCAAGTGATGACTTACTTTCATTTCATGTCATCAAGTGATGAACATTATGCACAATCATCTTTGTTCACTAACTTTCGATCCTTTCATTATGGCTGAGCTATCGCTCCAAGCACTTTTTCGACACGTGTTCCTCACTCAGTCCTTCATCCAGCAATTACAAGTGGCAGAGGATATGATTACTGACGTCAGCGACCACCTTGACGAGCACGAAGTACCGCACGAAGACATTTACGTCGGACTTCGTGCTGGCATCCGCCAAATGCGTGTCCACCTCAATTTCGTCCTCGCAGTGCAGTTACTGGACGCTGGACGTCAGATTGAACAATATCTACGCCTTCATGGCAGACTGCCACGGCTGGATCTCAACTTTCAATGAGAACGTGATGCCACGTGGTCGATAGACTTTTTGTAGTCGCTCAATGCTCGTTGGCCTACCCAATGCCAAGAGCGCGACCGAGATTTGATCCATCATCTCCCCCAGCGACAAAAAGAGAGCTGCTGTGCGAGAGTTGTCCAAGGCTTGCAGGTGCAGGTAGCAGGTGAACAGTCCCAGATGGTCAGCCCATGTCACGGCAACAAATAAATATATATATATAAATAGATAAATAGCGTAGGCAGACAGACAGTAGGTCAATAGGTTGGGGAGGGTCTGAACTTAGAATGACTGCAGGTGATTGCAGGTAAATATATAAATATAAAAATAAATACATATGTATATATATATATACATATAGATAAATAGGTAGGCAGACAGTAGGTCAATAGGTTGGGGAGGGTCTGAACTTAGAATGACTGCAGGTGATTGCAGGTAAATATATAAATATAAAAATAAATAAATACATAAATAAATATATATATACATAGATAAATAGGTAGGCAGACAGTAGGTCAATAGGTTGGGGAGCGTCTGAACTTAAAATGGCTGCAGGTGATTGCAGGTAAATATATAGATATAAAAATAAATACATACATACATATATATATATACATATAGATAAATAGGTAGGTAGACAGTAGGTCAATAGGTTGGGGAGGGTCTGAACTTAAAATGACTGCAGATGATTGCAGGTATATATATAAAAATATAAACATAAATACATACATATATACATATATATATAAATACATACATATAGATAAATAGGTAGGCAAACAGTAGGTCAATAGGTTGGGGAGGGTCTGAACTTAGAATGACTGCAGGTGATTGCAGGTGAATATATAAATATACAAATAAATACATACAGACATATATATATACATATATACATATATATATATACATACATCGATAAATAGGTAGGCAAACGGTAGGTCAATAGGTTGGGGAGGGTCTGAACTTTGAATGGCTGCAGGTGATTGCAGGTAAATATATAAATATAAAAATACATACATACATATACATATATATATATATACATAGATAAATAGGTAGGCAGGCAGTAGGTCAATAGGTTGGGGAGGGTCTGAACTTAAAATGGCTGCAGGTGATTGCAGGTAAATATAAAAATACATTAATAAATACATATATATATATACATATAGATAAATAGGTAGGCAGACAGTAGGTCAATAGGTTGGGGAGGGTCTGAACTTAAAATGGCTGCAGGGGATTGCAGGTAAATATATAAATATAAAAATAAATACATACATATATATATATATACATAGATAAATAGGTAGGCAGACAGTAGGTCAATAGGTTGGGGAGGGTCTGAACTTAGAATGGCTGCAGTTGATTGCAGGTAAATATATAAATATAAAAATAAATACATACATATATTTATATACATAGATAAATAGGTAGGCAGACAGTAGGTCAATAGGTTGGGGAGGGTCCGAACTTAAAATGACTGCAGGTGATTGCAGGTAAATATATAAATATAAAAAAAACATACATGCATATATATATATACATAGATAAATAGGTAGGCAGACAGTAGGTCAATAGGTTGGGGAGGGCCTGAACTTAGAATGACTGCAGGTGATTGCAGGTAAATATATAAATATAAAAAATAAATATATATATATACATAGATAAATAGGTTGGCAGACAGTAGGTCAATAGGTTGGGGAGGATCTGAACTTAAAATGGCTGCAGGTGATTGCAGGTAAATATATAAATATAAAAATAAATACATATGTATATATATATACATATAGATAAATAGGTAGGCAGACAGTAGGTCAATAGGTTGGGGAGGGTCTGAACTTAGAATGACTGCAGGTGATTGCAGGTAAATATATAAATATAAAAATAAATAAATACATAAATAAATATATATATATATATACATAGATAAATAGGTAGGCAGACAGTAGGTCAATAGGTTGGGGAGCGTCTGAACTTAGAATGACTGCAGTTGATTGCAGGTAAATATATAAATACAAAAACAAATACATACATACATATATATATAAATATACATAGATAAATAGGTAGGCAGACAGTAGGTCAATAGGTTGGGGAGGGTCTGAACTTAAAATGACTGCAGGTAATTGCAGGTAAATATATAAATATAAAAATCAATACATGCATATATGTATATACACACATAGATAAATAGGTAGGCAGACAGTAGGTCAATAGGTTGGGGAGGGTCTGAGCTTAAAATGACTGCAGGTGATTGCAGGTAAATATATAGATATAAAAATAAATATATCACCGGGACAGAACAACATGGGAGGAAAACAATGTTTTTCCAGAGTTTTCTGCGTTTTTTTTTGTTTTTTTTGATGACTTCTGCCAACTTGTGATTTCAAAGCACGTCCATACGTTGTCAAGGACCTTCAAAAACACTGATTTTTTCCATATGTTTTGATGATTTCTGCCAATTTGGCTAATCAGTGGAATCCAAAGCATTTCCATAAGATGTCCGAAATCTCCCAAAACACTGTGTTTTTCCACGTTTTTTTTGGTTTTCAGTCATTCTAACTCTGAGTCATTCTAAGTTGCTACTCGGGGGGGCCTTTTTTCAGTCATTCTAAGTTCGGGGTATCGTCGTTTGGAACCCCGCACATCATTCTAAGTTTCAGTCCGTCGATATATAGAATTTGGACTTCCAAAGACGGTCCTCCCCAGTTCAGCACGTGGATGTTTGTGTCATCCTTCCTGCCTTTTGTGGTTTCATGGTTTCTGGCGAACTTTTGAAGCAGCTGGGTGCGTTCCGAGCGTCATGTCGCAACCCCAAAAACAGGATTGCCACACGCTCCAACGCGTGGATTTGGCGCGCCCGTTTTGGGTCTCGCCTGCTATTAAATAGAAATTGAAAACAGCCTCGAAATGGCCCTGTCCAAAGCGAAAAGCGGTAGCGCGTGGCAATCCCATTTTTGGCAGTGTGGAACCTTGCGACCGGCTCGAAACATGAAGCTCTGTACATTACGCAAGTAAATCAAAGTTGGGTTTTGTTCAAGCAGCAAGCTTTCAACGCAACTGGGGAGGACCACTTCTTGGAGTCCAAAAAGCCAATGTGTTTACGGCCCCGAAAATGAGATTGCTGCAGTGACCTTTTTTGCGAAAAATGGCGCTGCTTTACCAAAAAGCAATACTTTTGCAAGTGTAACGGAATGGCAGGATTCTGGGGAACACAGTTGCTGATTGAAGGTCTCTAGCCCCGCCTGCATATCGCCAGTCTTTGCCAAAGCACCATGTTGTTTGGAATTGTTTGGGTGTTGTTGTCGCAGGCTTTCGCAACATGGCGTGGGTGAGGTGCTGATTCCGCTGCGACATTGTTGGCGGGATGCTTTTTCTGTGTTTGCGTTGGCACTGGATCGTTTTGTCACGATTGGGCGTCGCACTGCTCAGTTTTGTTTTGGTCTCTTGATGCGTTGTTTGTTTTTGGGCTCCCCCCTTCGCCCCCCTAGACTCCTAACGCGGCAACTTTGCGGGTCGGGTTGTGTATGTCGCCCGGAGTTCAGTATCATCCGGTTAAAGAATAATAGTATATATTTAAAACCGGATGAATCCTTTGTTTACATTGGGGGAAGAGTTTCGATTTCATGACTCCAGCAGATTCCGTAAGAAGGCTGGAGATGCAAAACTTCGGTTTTACCACAGTTTTGTGCCAGTTTTGATGTCTTTAGCTGCGGAGTCTTGCCGGAGTCGGGCGGAGTCGGTACACCTGCTGAAACCCCATTTACAATGGGCAAAGGGTTGAAAGAGTTCCAACTTTGTGACTCCAGACGACTCCGCAAGAAACCGCAAGATGCGCAAGATGATGTCACTGAACTGAACTGTTCGATTTGTTTGGTGCCCTTTTTTGGGGTTGGAAAAGTTGGAAAGGTATATAGAATTTGGACTTCCAAAGACGGTCCTCCCCAGTTCAGCACGTGGATGTTTGTGTCATCCTTCCTGCCTTTTGTGGTTTCATGGTTTCTGGCGAACTTTTGAAGCAGCTGGGTGCGTTCCGAGCGTCATGTCGCAACCCCAAAAACAGGATTGCCACACGCTCCAACGGGTGGATTTGGCGCGCCCGTTTTTGGGTCTCGCCTGCTATTAAAATAGAATTGAAAACAGCCTCGAAATGGCCCTGTCCAAAGCGAAAAGCGGTAGCGCGTGGCAATCCCATTTTTGGCAGTGTGGAACCTTGCGACCTGCTCGAAACACGAAGCTCTTACATTACGCAAATAAATTAAATAAATGAAAGTTGGGGTTTGTTCAAGCAGCAAGCTTCAACGCAACTGGGGAGGACCACTTTTTGGAGTCCAAAAAGCCAATGGGTTTACGGCCTCGAAAATGAGATTGCTGCAGTGACCTTTTTTGCGAAAAATGGCGCAGCTTTACCAAAAAGCAATACTTTTGCAAGTGTAACGGAATGGCAGGATTCCGGGGAACACGGTTGCTGATTGAAGGTCTCTAGCCCCGTCTGCATGTTGCCAATCTTTGCGAAAGCACCATGTGGTTTGGAATTGTTTGGGTGTTGTTGTCGCAGGCTTTCGCAACATGGCGTGGGTGAGGTGCTGATTCTGCTGCGACATTGCTGGCGGGATACTTTTTCTGTGTTTGCGTTTGCACCGCTCAGTTTTGTTTTGGTCTCTTGATGCGTTGTTTGTTTTTGGGCTCCCCCCCCTTCGCCCCCCTAGACTCCTAACGCGGCAACTTTGCGGGTCGGGTTGTGTATGTCGCCCGGAGTTCCATGTCATCCGGTTAAAGAATAATAGTATAATTTAAAACCGGATGATTCCTTTGTTTACATTCGGGGAAGAGTTTCGATTTCATGACTCCAGCAGATTCCGTAAGAAGGCTGGAGATGCAAAACTTCGATTTTACCACAGTTTTGTGCCAGTTTTGATGTCTTTAGCTGCGGAGTCTTGCCGGAGTCGGGCGGAGTCGGTACACCTGCTGAAACTCCATTTACAATGGGGAAAAGGGTTGAAAGAGTTCCAACTTTGTGACTCCAGACGACTCCGCAAGAAACCGCAACATGCGCAAGATGATGTCACTGAACTGTTCGATTTGTTTGATGCCCATTTTTGGGGTTGGAAAGGTATATAGAATTTGGACTCCCAAAGGCGGTCCTCCCCAGTTCAGCACGTGGATGTTTGTGTCATCCTTCCTGCCTTTTGTGGTTTCATGTTTTCTGGCGAACTTTGAAGCAGCTGGGTGCGTTCCGAGCGTCATGTCGCAACCCCAAAAACAGGATTGCCACACGCTCCAACGCGTGGATTTTGCGCGCCCGTTTTTGGTCTCGCCTGCTATTAAAATAGAAATTGAAAACAGCCTCGAAATGGCCCTGTCCAAAGCGAAAAGCGGAAGCGCGTGGCAATCCCGTTTTTGGCAGGGTGGAACCTTGCGACCTGCTCGAAACACGAAGCTCTTTACATACATTACGCAAGTAAAGCAAAGTTGGGTTTTGTTCAAGCAGCAAGCTTTCAACGCAACTGGGGAGGACCACTTCTTGGAGTCCAAAAAGCCAATGTGTTTACGGCCCCGAAAATGAGATTGCTGCAGTGACCTTTTTTGCGAAAAATGGCACAGCTTTAACAAAAAGCAATACTTTTGCAAGTGTAACGGAATGGCAGGATTCCGGGGAACACGGTTGCTGATTGAAGGTCTCTAGCCCCGCCTGCATGTCGCCAGTCTTTGCCAAAGCACCATGTTGTTTGGGATTGTTTGGGTGTTGTTGTCGCAGGCTTTCGCAACATGGCGTGGGTGAGGTGCTGATTCCGCTGCGACATTGCTGGCGGGGTGCTTTTTTTGTGTTTGCGTTTGCACTGCTCAGTTTTGTTTTGGTCTCTTGATGCGTTGTTTGTTTTTGGGCTCCCCCCCGTTCGCCCCCCTAGACTCCTAACGCGGCAACTTTGCGGGTCGGGTTGTGTATGTCGCCCGGAGTTCAGTATCATCCGGTTAAAGAATAATAGTATATATTCAAAACCGGATGAATCCTTTGTTTACATTGGGGGAAGAGTTTCGATTTCATGACTCCAGCAGATTCCGTAAGAAGGCTAGAGATGCAAAACTTCGGTTTTACCACAGTTTTGTGCAAGTTTTGATGTCTTTAGCTGCGGAGTCTTGCCGGAGTCGGGCGGAGTCGGTACACCTGCTGAAACCCTATTTACAATGGGGAAAGCGTTGAAAGAGTTCCAACTTTGCGACTCCAGAAGACTCCGCAAGAAACCGCAAGATGCGCAAGATGATGTCACTGAACTGTTCGATTTGTTTGATGCCCATTTTTGGGGTTGGAAAGGTATATAGAATTTGGACTCCCAAAAGCGGTCCTCCCCAGTTCAGCACGTGGATGTTTGTGTCATCCTTCCTGCCTTTTGTGGTTTCATGGTTTCTGGCGAACTTTTGAAGCAGCTGGGTGCGTTCCTAGCGTCATGTCGCAACCCCAAAAAACAGGATTGCCACACGCTCCAACGCGTGGATTTGGCGCGCCCGTTTTTGGTCTCGCCGGCTATTAAAATAGAAATTGAAAACAGCCTCGAAATGGCCCTGTCCAAAGCGAAAAGCGG